>JBAIAA010000173.1:677500-1277500 GCA_037893245.1 Crossaster papposus
GTATATTTTCTTTTCCTGAGACGCTGAACGAATAACAGTAACATGAAAATGTCCGAAACTCATGCAACGCTGTTGTGACAAAGTTGAGTTCATCTTGTAGAAACGAACCTTTAACTGAATGGATTAAATCACCGCGCAGTGCGTTATGCGGAGCGGTGTAATGTTTGCGCTGGAGATATTTTTACCGTTGAAATAAATAATAACGAGTATTTATAATGCGCCATTCCATCTAATAAGATGCTCAAGGCGCAAGAAGGAAAAAACAAAAAACAAAAGACAAACATAACGACAAGTCTGGATTTACATGAAAGCTAGTTCGAACAGGTGAGTTTTGAGAGCAATTTTGAAATTTTGAACAGACTGAGGAAATACTGCGGATATCCTGTGGCAGCTTATTCCAGAGTGAGGGACCAGCATGTGCGAATGACCGATCACCCCATAAATTATTACACTTGGGAACAACAAGTAAGGTAGTATTTGAAGAACGAAGGCGCCTAGGAGGATTATAATGCACAATCAAATCAGTATTATATGTTGGAGCTGAACCATGAATACAATGAAACTCAAGTAAAAGTAATTTAAACACAATACGGAAATGAACAGGTAGCAGGGAGAGAGTGCAAAACAGGTGTAATGTGGGTTCTACGTTTTGTAAGTGTAATGATACGAGCTGCTGTATTTTGCAATTTTTGCAGACGAAATCTCAGTCTCCTGACGACGGGCAGAGCATACTGTCCGAAACGTTGATTTCCATTCAATTCTTTTCGGAACTAAACAAACTCACAAAAGAGAATGTCGAAATGTACCGTGAACAACTTAACTTATTGCATGTTCACTATATGCAAACCTTCAAATCAGCTAATTTGGCTAATTTTGATATAGATTTTACCGGCTATTTTACAACCTTTCTCATTCAAAGGGTGCTTGAAACGTTTTGAATAATAAATGACTAAATAAAAGCGGGTACATCTTTTTTCTCGGAGAAGATAAAATGTGAGAATTGGTAAATTTAAACAAAACATGATTTTAAATAGCCAGAAAATAATAATATTGTATCCACTGTGCCCTTTTCAGCATTAACAGGCTAAGATATATAGCTTTATATTTTAATTTATTTTACATGCACTCCTTAAATCTTTTTTTCTTCTCTGATACGCCTATAGCCACATAAAACAGTTCTTATGGTAACACTGGTTATTCTCATTATGTGCACAAAGGACTATTGAATCTAACAATTACATTCCCTGAAATTTAAAATTTTATTATATTTCCATTTCAAATGACATGTAAATATAATAGTAGTTTATAAAGAAAACAACAGTCAATTGAACAGTTTGGCATTCATTTAAAACTTTCCTACGTATATTAAGATTATCGCCGTCTTTTGCAAAGTTAAACAGTCTTGAAAGAATTCCAACTGGATACCTTTTTGCTTGTTCAAAGAATACTCAAAGCATATATTACACCTTGATGGCCGCATATACCACTCACCTCGAACATTAAGAATCGAACTCTCTCTCAGAAGACGAAAATTATCCGCGTTGACAACACACCAGTACTTGCCTTCGTCATTTAATTCCACAGACTTGATTGTCAGAGGGAAATCCCCACCAGCTACCGGTACAAATTCATAGCGAGATGCATTCACATTTAGTCCAGGAGTAATCGGTGGGTTGTCTACTGGGTCGTAACCAAAGATGAGATCACCACCAAAAACACTGCTAGCACTGAAAGTAGTCCTGACCCATTGCATACTCATAACACCATGGTTTGGCACATCACACGTCATTACTGTTCGCTCCTTGGTATCAACCCATGGTGATATGGTTACAATAATATCCTGAGATACTGCACCTATAGTTGAAACAAAAATTAACATTTCAATGATGGTTTTTCTTACGTACTGTCAGTACATTTTGTAACATGGTCTTACTGAATAAGAATTGAAATAACAATGAACCGAAGCAAGTCTATAGTATGTAGTTGATCTTGTAAACTAATACTAGTCTAAGGTATCTAGGTACTCTGATATTACATTACATTACTTTACATTACATAAATATTTATAATGCGCTTTTCCCAAAAGGCTCAAAGCGCGTACAATTATAAAATGTTACTTAGATATACTTACAATAAAATAGTTACATTAAAACTAACAATTGAAACAATGATTGCAGAATAATACAAAGGTAGGAAAATTATACAAAAAGATGCGTTTTCAAAGATTTTTTGAAGTTATTTACAGAGGTAGAAGATCTAACTGAGATCGGGAGATTGTTCCATGCACGGGAGGCACATACAGTGAAAGTTCTATCACCGGCTTGTACTCTTGTTCTAGGATATTCAAGTCGTAGGATATCATCTCCAGATCTCAGATTATTTCTTCTTGGAACATATTTTAACAAGCAGTCTGATAAATAGACTGGAGCAAGGTTATGAAAGGATTTGTAGACAAATAATAAATGCTTGAACATTATTCTTTGTTGTATTGGTAAATCAAGTCATTAACGACCGACACCTGCTAAAATTACTTCATTGTAATTATACTTAGAAGTAACTTTGGCAGCCAGAGGTAACTATTATAATCAAGAAAGAGTTGACAAATAACATCAAACTGGATTTTGTTGTAATATTTTATAAATCTTACATATGTGTACTACTGTAAACAATCTGCCAAAGTTGCCCTCAAATTGCCCCAAAAATGCCCAAAGTTACCCCGGTTTACGGTAATATTGGTTTCAATCGAGAACACACTGTTTGTTCTTACCTGGTAGAAACCAGAACAGTCCAACCCACAGGCCGAGTATAGAAGTTAGCCTAGTCATTGCCTCTATGTGCTGTGTAGATCTGTGGGGCATGTTTATGAGAGTTGCTCAAAGGATCGATTTACTACACGTTAAAGTACACGTGCATGGTGAACCCGGAAATATAGAAGTTAATGATTTGGAACTTCACTGGCGCAACCTCGTCCTTCAGGATAGTCTGGTTCCCAGACAAAAACATTATGACTATTTCTGACGAAGGATTAGGTACGGTAGCCGCCAATGTCACGTGCTTATATAGCGCTCTATCAACCACGGTCTCGAAGCGCTTCGTACTATTACGCCTGTCATTGAGCCCACGAAACATTCCAAATACCATCCCCGCTCCCTGTGGCGTATACAGCCGATGCAGCCATTTCGGCACAAAGCAGCTAAAAAACCACCGTCAATAACCATCTCTGCCCTCACAGGTACCTATTTACTCCTGAGTGGAGAGAAGCAATGAGTGACAAAGTGCTTTGCCCATGGGATAAAATGGTAGAGCTGTAATTTATTGTCCACATTATTATACTTGAAAATTACTAACTCCAATTGTAATCTGAGAACATACCTCTAATTTGTGTCACACTAATTTGGGACTTCATCTCGGTAGCTAAGTAAATCAATTTACCCTGCTACTCTGTTTCTTGGGAGGAAATTCCTCTAAATAACATACAATTGGTACTCAAATTCCTTTGTAATGGTGCTGTTAATTACTACGTCTTAGACAATTAATAGTGGATATTCCAGCAAACAAATGTCGATTGCACAACACGAATATCGCAACATTATATCGGCAACAAGAATATCGCAACATTATATCGGCAACACGAATGTCGCAACATTATATCGGTGAACACAAAGTCTTGAAAACAATTGTGACATAAACAGTGACATAATTTTAAACCATAGTACATTGACATCTTTGTGGCGTGAATGAGTTGAGAGCCTAATCTTACCTCTTATTCTCAAATAGAACGTACCGACTGATGTTTCTCCTGAGAAAGAAAGCAGGACCTGACACCAGTATTTCTTATCATCCTCACGTGTCACTGACGTCACAGTTAGAGCATTGTTATGCAAAGTGTTGTCAAATGAATAATGAGATGGGTCTGCATTGTACGACGGCGGGCCAGTTGCATTGACAGTATAGTCTTCAATAACTAAAGATGCCTGATTAATGTCGGTAACATCCAATGAGCTCACTCTCCAATTTAGAGCAAAGTAGCCCTCAGACACTGTACATGTCAACATTGTATCTTGTCCGATCTCCACCCAAGCATCACCGCTAACAATGAGGCTGGCTTCTGTAACTAAAAACAAACAAACAATGAACACGAATTTAGTTCTTGTGCGGTGTAAAATATCCCTCGATTATCTAAATAACACGAATAAATTCATTTATTTTTAGAGCAGCAAATGCCAATTGACAAAAGTACATTCCTTCAACAACCTTTTATTGTAAATTTGTCAGATAACTTAAAGGGTTTTTCATACATGTGCACATTTCGTTCTACATTACTTTTCTTAATACTTTTGTTATAATTTTTGTAAAAAAAAAACATGTTTTGTTTACAGTTTGCAGTGATTTAAAAAAAAAAAAAAATGTGTTTTCACCTAACACAACTTCCCCGTTTTAACATTAAATATGTTCTTACCTCTTATAAACAATATCCACATCAGGGTAACACGTAGAAACCTATTGACTGAAGATGAAGCCATTTCCGCCGTCACTCGATCATGCAATGCAGAATCTGCTAATCACTATTACACTCCAAGTTATATGAAATTTACAGAAGCACGCACGCACTCACCCCCTCACGCAAAGTATAGGTCTCGCAGGTTGATTGCGGCCTTTGACACGGGCTTTTAACACAACTTTACCGAATTAGCATGACACCGAGAGATCGTTCGGGCACAGTAGCTGCATTTGGCACACCAACGTGACTTCCTGGTTTATACCAATGTGCCAATACACCACTCTGGGCGGTTCACGTCGTAGTGTTGACTGTGCCCGCTTTGAACACTGCGCGTTTTAAATAGTACATTTACACTTCAAAAGTTGTATTTTTTCATTTCCTGAGACGCTGAACGGATAACAGTAACATGACAATGTGCGAACCTCATGCAACGCTGTTGTGACAAAGTTGAGTTCATCTTGTAGAAACGAACCTTTAACTGAATGGATTAAATCACGGCGCCGTGCGTTATGCAGAGCGGTGTAATGTTTGCGCTGGGGATATTTTTACCGTTGGAATCTCAGTCTCCCGACGACGGGCAGAGCATACTGTCCGAAACGTTCATTTCCTTTCGGTTCTTTTCGGAACTAAACAAACTCACAGAAGAGAATGTCGAGATGTACCGTGAACAACTTAACTTATTGCATGTTCACTACATGCAAACCTTCAAATCAGCTGATTTGGCTAATTTTGATATAGATTTTACCGGCTATTTTACAACCTTTCTCATTCAAAGGGTGCTTGAAACGTTTTGAATAATAAATGACTAAATAAAAGAGGGTACTTCTTTTTTCTCGGAGAAAATAACATGTGAGAATTGGTAAATTTAAACAAAACATGTTTTTAAATAGCCAGAAAATAATAATATTGTATCCACTGTGCCCGTTTCAGCATTAACAGACTAAGATATATAGCTTTATATTTTAATTTATTTTACATGCACTCATCAAATCTTGTTTTCTTCTCTGATAGGCCTATAGCCACATAAAACAGTTCTTATGGTAACAATGGTTATTCTCATTATGTGCACAAAGGACTATTGAATCTAACAATTACATTCCCTGAAATTTAAAATTTAATTATATTTCCATTTTAAATGACATGTAAATATAATAGTAGCTTATGAAGAAAACAACAGTCAATTGAACAGTTTGGCATTTATTTAAAACTTTCCTATGTATATTAAGATTATCGCCGTCTTTTGAAAAGTTAAACATTCTTGAAAGAATTCCAACTGGATACCTTCCTGCTTGTTCAAAGAATACTCAAAGCACTGTATTACAATTTGATGGCCGCATATACCACTCACCTCGAACATTAAGAATCGAACTCTCTCTCAGAAGACGAAAATTATCCGCGTTGACAATACACCAGTACTTGCCTTCGTCATTTAATTCCACAGACTTGATTGTCAGAGGGAAATCCCACCAGCTACCGGTACAAATTCATAGCGAGATGCATTCACATTCAGTCCAGGATCAATCGGTGGGTTGGCTACTGGGTCGTAACCAAAGATGAGATCACCACCAAAAACACTGCTAGCACCGAAAGTAGTCCTGACCCATTGCATACTCATAACACCATGGTTTGGCACAACACACGTCATTACTGTTCGCTCCTTGGTATCAACCCATGGTGATATGGTTACAATAATATCCTGAGATACTGCACCTATAGTTGAAACAAGAATCAACATTTCAATGATGGGTTTTCTTACATACTGTCAGTTAAAAAAAAAAAACATTTTGTAACAGGGTCTTACTAAGTAAGAATTGAAATAACAATGAACCGAAGCAAGTCTATAGTATGTAGTTGATCTTGTAAACTAATACTAGTCTAAGGTATCTAGGCACTCTGATATAATGTTTAGGCCGAGGAGATGTTAAATAAAGTCATTAACGACCGACACCAGCTAAAATTACTTCATTAAGGGGCATGTAATTATACTTCATCAAGAGGGCAATTAAAATGTAACCCTCGTTGGGACACAATCATACCAGTGGTGCAATTAACAGTCAGTTTGTCCTGCAATAAACCTGTTTAATTAACCGTTATACCTCGTCACCGTTTTGACGAACTGACGAATCTGTGCACACAGCTACAAAATCAAGTTTTGAGAAAATTTCATTTAAAGTTTATCGGTTTTTCAAATCGCATTTTCACGTACATTTCTTCCCTAGAATTTGAAAAATATTTTACCGATGCGACAAGCCAGTATCATAAAATCGTGTTTAATTTTGAGATATTAATGGGTAAAGTTATTCGTCACTTCGTCACAGCGAAAACTCTATTTTGTCACAAAACATACTAAGAGTGGAAACTATACCGGAGCTGATTTTTCCAGATTGTTTGTACATTCAGCCCAGTGGTAACTATGGCACCCAGGGGTAACTTTGACACCTAGGGGTAACTGTGGCATCCAGGGGTAATTATGGCACCCAGGGGTAACTTTGGCACCTAGGGGTAACTCTGGCATCCAGGGGTAGATTTGGCACCCAGGGGTAACTGTGGCACCCAGGGGTAGCTTTGTAACCCAGGGGTAACTGTGGCACCCATGGGTAGATTTGGCACCCAGGGGTAACTGTGGCACCCAGGGGTAGCTTTGGAATCCAGGGGTAGCTTTGGCACCCAGAGGTAACTTTGGCACCGAAAAGTAACTTTGGCACCCAGAGGTAACTATTATAACCAAGAAAAAGTTGAAATATAACATCAAACTGGATTTGTTGTAATATTTTTATAAATCTTACAGATGTGTACTCGTGTAAACAATCTGCCAAAGTTGCCCCCAAATTGCCCCCCAAATGCCTAAAGTTACCCCGGTTTACGGTAATATTGTTTCAATTGAGAACACACTGTTTGTTCTTACCTGGTAGAAACCACAACAGTCCAACCCACAGGCCGAGTATAGAGGTTAGCCTAGTCATTGCCTCTATGTGCTGTGTAGATCTGTGGGGCATGTTTATGATAGCTGCTCAAAGGATCGATTTAATACACGTTGAAGTACACGTGCATGGTGAACCCGGAAATATAGAAGTTAATGATTTGGAACTTCACTGGCGCAACCTCGTCCTTCAGAATAGTCTGGTTCCCAGACAAAAACATTCTGACTATTTCTGACGAAGGATTAGGTACGGTAGCCGCCAATGTCACGTGCTTATATAGCGCTCTATCAACCACGGTCTCGAAGCGCTTCGTACTATTACGCCTGTCATTGAGCCCACGAAACATTCCAAATACCATCCCCGCTCCCTGTGGCGTATACAGCCGATGCAGCCATTTCGGCACAAAGCAGCTAAAAAACCACCGTCAATAACCATCTCTGCCCTCACAGGTACCTATTTACTCCTGAGTGGAGAGAAGCAATGAGTGACAAAGTGCTTTGCCCATGGGATAAAATGGTAGAGCTGTAATTAATTGTCCACATTATTATACTTGAAAATTACTAACTCCAATTGTAATCTGAGAACATACCTCTAATTTGTGTCACACTAATTTGGGACTACATCTCGGTAGCTAAGTAAATCAATTTACCCTGCTACTCTATTTCTTGGGAGGAAACTCCTCTAAATAACATACAATTGGTACTCAGGTTCCTTTGTAATGGGGCTGTTAATTACTACGTCATAGACAATTAATAGTGGATATTCCAGCAAACAAATGTCGATTGCCGCATCAAGAATATCGCAACATTATATCGGCAACAAGAATATCGCAACATTATATCGGCAACACGAATGTCGCAACATTATATCGGTGAACACAAAGTCTTGAAAACAATTGTGACATAAAAAGTGACATAATTTTAAACCATAGTACATTGACATCTTTGTGGCGTGAATGAGTTGAGAGCCTAATCTTACCTCTTATTCTCAAATAGAACGTACCGACTGATGTTTCTCCTGAGAAAGAAAGCAGGACCTGACACCAGTATTTCTTATCATCCTCACGTGTCACTGACGTCACAGTTAGAGCATTGTTATGCAAAGTGTTGTCAAATGAATAATGAGATGGGTCTGCATTGTACGATGGCGGGCCAGTTGCATTGACAGTATAGTCTTCAATAACTAAAGATGCCTGATTAATGTCGGTAACATCCAATGAGCTCACTCTCCAATTTAGAGCAAAGTAGCCCTCAGACACTGTACATGTCAACATTGTATCTTGTCCGATCTCCACCCAAGCATCACCGCTAACAATGAGGCTGGCTTCTGTAACTAAAAACAAACAAACAATGAACACGGATTTAGTTCTTGTGCGATGTAAAATATCCCTCGATTATCTAAATACCACGAATAAATTCATTTGTTTTTAGAGCAGCAAATGCCAATTGACAAAAGTACATTCCTTCAACAGCCTTTTATTGTAAATTTGTCAGATAACTTAAAGGGTTTTTCATACATGTGCACATTTCGTTCTACATTACTTTTCTTAATACTTTTGTTATACTTTTGCCCAAAAAACCACCATGTTTTGTTTACCGTTTGCAGATTTTGTTGACAACAAATTAATGTGTTTTCACCTAACATAACTCCCCTGTTTTAACATTAAATATGTTCTTACCTCTTATAAACAATATCCACATCAGGGTAACACGTAGAAACCTATTGACTGAAGATGAAGCCATTTCCGCCGTCACTCGATCATGCAATATAGAATCTGCTAATCACTATTACACTCCAAGTTATATGAAATGTATACACAAGCACGCACGCACTCACGCAAAGTATAGGTCTCGCAGGTTGATTGCGGCCTTTGACACGGGCTTTTAACACAACTTTACCGAATTAGCATGACACCGAGAGATCGTTCGGGCACAGTAGCTGCATTTGGCACACCAACGTGACTTCCTGGTTAATACCATTATGCCAATACATCACTCTGGGCGGTTCAGGTCGTACGTGTTGACTGTGCCCGCTTTGAACACTGCGCGTTTTAAATAGTACATTTTACACTTCAAAAGGTTGTATATTTTCATTTCCTGAGACGCTAAACGGATAACAGCAACAATGCCCGAACCTCATGCAACGCTGTTGTGACAACGTTGAGTTCATCTTGTAGAAACTAACCTTTAACTGAATGAATTAAATCACGGCGCCGTGCGTTATGCGGAGCGGTGTAATGTTTGCGCTGGGGATATTTTTACCGTTGGAATCCCAGTCTCCTGACGACAGGCAGAGCATACTGTCCGAAACGTTCATTTCCTTTCGGTTCTTTTCGGAACTAAACAAACTCACAAAACAGAATGTCGAAATGTACCGTGAACAACTTAACTTATTGCATTTTCACCATGCAAACCTTCAAATCAGCTGATTTCTATTATACAGTCAGTACTAGGATATACTTTAGCTAATTTTGATATAGATTTTACCGGCTATTTTCTCATTCAAATTCACCAACTTTTGAATTCAATTTCGTCCGAGACTCAAGCACATATCAGACAATTTTACTAAACATAAGTTTTAAATTGCTTGATATAAGCTGAATTAGATCTGTAAATGCTGCCTTTTGGCAACAGCTCAAACGAATTTGTTTTTTAATGACGAATATTCCCGACCGGGTGTTTATAAATGGTGCTTGAAACGTTTGGAATAACTGACTAAATACAAGCGGGTACATCTTTTTTCTCGGAGAAAATTAAATGTGAGAATTGGTAAATTAATATAAAACATGTTTTTTAATAGTTTTTAAATTTATTGTACATGCACTCATCAATCTTTTATCTGTTTTCTGTGGTAAGCTCATAGCCACATAAAACAGTTCTTATGGTAACAGTGGTCATTATATTTATGTGCACAAAGGAGAAAGGACTATGGAATCTAACAATTAAATTTCCTAAAATTTAATATTTACTTATTTTTCCATTTCAAATGACATGTACATGTAAATATAATAGTAACTTGTATACACAAAAGTCGATTGAAGAGTTTAGCATTCTTTTAAAACTTGTCCACAGATATTAAGACTATCGTCGTCTTTTTAAAAGTTAAACATTCTTAAAATAATTCCAACTGGATACTTTCCTGCTCAAAGAATACTCCAGCAATATATTACAATTTGATGGCCGCATATACCACTCACCTCGAACATTAAGAATCGAACTCTCTCTCAGAAGAAGGAAATTATCCGCGTTGACAATACACCAGTACTTTCCTTCGTCATTCAATTCCACAGACTTGATTGTCAGAGGGAAATCCCCACCAGCTACCGGTACAAATTCATAGCGAGATGCATTCACATTCAGTCCAGGATCAATCGGTGGGTTGTCTACTGGGTCGTAACCAAAGATGAGATCACCACCAACACTGCTAGCACTGAAAGTAGTCCTGACCCATTGCATACTCATAACACCATGGTTTGGAACAACACACATCATTACTGTTCGCTCCATGGTGATATGGTTACAATAATATCCTGAGATACTGCACCTATAGTTGAAACAAGAATCAACATTTCAATGATGGTTGTACAAACCCACATTTTGTAACAGGGTCTTACTAAGTAAGAATTAAAATGACAATGAACCAAAGCAAGTCTATAGTATGTAGTTGATCTTGTAAACTAATACTAGTCTAAGGTATCTAGGTACTCTGATATAATGTTTAGGCCGAGGAGATGTTAAATCAAGTCTCATTAACGACCGACACCTGCTAAAATTACTTCATTTAGGGGCATGTAATTATACTTCATCAAGAGGGCAATTAAAATGTAACCCTCGTTGGGACAAAATTTGAAAAATATTTTACCGATGCGACAAGCCAGTAGTCATAAAATCGTGTTCAATTTTGAGATATTAATGAGTAAAGTTATTCGTCACTTCGTCACAGCGAAAATTCTACTTTGTCACAAAAATGACTAAGAGCGGAAACTATACCGGACCTGATTTTTAAAGATTGTTTGTACATTCATCCCAGTAGTAACTTTGGAACCCAGGGGTAACTGTGGCACCCAGGGGTAACTGTGGCACCCAGGGGGTAACTGTGGCACCCAGGGGTAGATTTGGCACCCAGGGGTAACTGTGGCACTCAGGGGCAACTGTGGCACCTGCAGGGGTAACTGTGGCACCCATGAGTACCTTTGGAACCCAGGGGTAACTGTGGCACCCAGGGGTAACTGTGGCACCCAGGGGTAGCTTTGGCACCGAGAAGTAACTTTGGCACCCAGGGGTAACTATTATAATCAAGAAAGAGTTGACAAATAACATCAAACTGGATTTTGTTGTAATATTTTATAAATCTTACATATGTGTACTCCTGTAAACAATCTGCCAAAGTTGCCCTCAAATTGCCCCCAAAATTCCCAAAGTTACCCCAGTTTACGGTAATATTGTTTTAATTGAGAACACACTGTTTGTTCTTACCTGGTAGAAACCAGAACAGTCCAACCCACAGGCCGAGTATAGAGGTTAGCCTAGTCATTGCCTCTATGTGCTGTGTAGATCTGTGGGCCATGTTTATGATAGCTGCTCAAAAGGATCGATTTACTACTACACGTTGAAGTACACGTGCATGGTGAACCCGGAAATATAGAAGTTAATGATTTGGAACTTCACTGGCGCAACCTCGTCCTTCAGGATAGTCTGGTTTCCAGACAAAAAACATTCTGACTATCTCTGACGAAGGATTAGGTACGGTAGCCGCCAATGTCACGTGACGAAAACGGGCAGAAACTGCTCGTTTCCGAAAATGTTTATATAGCGCTCTATCAACCACGGTCTCGAAGCGCTTCGTATTATTACGCTTGTCATTGGGCCCACGAAACATTCCAAATACCATCCCTGCTCCCTGTGGCGTATACAGCCCGAATGCTGCCATTTCGGCACAAAGCAGCTAATAACAACCATCTCTGCCCTCACAGGTACCCATTTACTCCTGGGTGGGGAGACGCAATGAGTGACAAAGTGCCTTGCCCATGGGGTAAAATGTTAAAGCTGTAATTTATTGTCCACATTATTATACTTGAAAATTACTAACTCGAATGGTAATCTGAGAACATACCTCTAATTTGTGTCACACTCGATGCGATAAATTGACCCGTCGAACCAGAGGAAGGAGGGTCTCCAATTGTAAAACACCAATATTTGCCGTTATCGTCAAGTGTCACCGAGTTAATAGTCATCAAATAGTTCCCTCCAGACTGATAGAAAACGTGACGGTCAGGATCGAAGTTATTGAAATACCTAGCCGTGTCGATGTCCATACCAAACTCGTATTGGAGGATTGTGTCTGCTGAGGCTACATCGGTGACAGTAACAAGGCTTTGTTCAATCTGAAGGAAAGTAAAGAGTTGTAGATCTGAGCAGGTAATGGTTGCATTGTGGCCTCGTATTACCCACGGCTCGCTGGTTACTGTAAGCGACACACAACCTGTAAAGGCGACAAGATATATTGTAAGGGAAAATATAAGAATATTGATAAGAGCATCCTGTTTTTCTTTATTGAGATGTCTTATTCGAAAGCACGGCCACACCAACTTTAAAATGCAAACTACATGTTTAAAAACGCCATAATTGACATAATTTTTTTCATTTTGTATAAATCATAAAATGTTATACGTGAAAACAAACCAAATTTGGTCTGTAAAAGTAACAGATTGTTTTACAGTGAAGGAGATAAGTGTTTCCGACTTCGACTGCGCCCTGGCTTTGTTCGTGCAGTATGGCAATGAGGATGGAGCCCGAACTGACAGAAGCCAGGGTTTTGAAAACGGCCTAAGTTCCCGGCGCACTGTCGTCTGCTGGACTCGCATTTGGTCTTAAATCCTAAACATTAGCTTACACAGGTTTGTCAATCGAAGCAAGTCACCAGGCAGATTGTTCGAGGACAAAACGTCCTGAATGTTAGTCTTCAAATAGTGCTTAAATAACAACCTTTCACTCAATAGAAAACATTCGATTGTTCACATGTTGTTTGTTTGAGTTTGCTAATTGACGCTTTAATGGTTTCTATTACAATTAGTTCTAGGTCTTAACGTAAATTGACCAGACTAATACGATGCTGACCCTCAATCCGTTGATTCTGGGAGCCACAACGTGGACGGGTTAAGGTTAACATGGTGTTACTGTAGGTGTGAGGATCTGACCCACTTCTCGGATAGTTTGAAACTAAACTGTATTATTTCCACTGATTTAAATGAATGGTGCCTTTGCGAATGATGTTCCCTGGCTCAATAAGATGTACGTTTCATACGTTTTATGTGCGTCTATTGCAATTGCTTTTAAAATTAAAAAATTATGCTAATTATCTATTGTTTTGCTTACCGCGTGAAACCAACAGCAGCCAAACAAGTGTGTGCAGAAACGCTTGAGCCATGTGCGTGGAGACTTCCATTTCCGTATAATGATGTGATGCAAGATAGTTATAAGTTGCCTCTCGTGTGCAGTAAAACGCCCAAATGGGTACTTTGGGAGGCAATCCCATAGAGTCGTGCAGAAAATGGATACTGCCCTAACATTTATACCCTAACCCTTTTTTTCTATGATCTTCGAGATTTATGCTATTTAGACCCAAATCTGTCTTCTCCGAGCAAAAATAACTCCCAAATATCGTTTTGTGGGGTAGCTAGACACTTAGGGAGACACTGAAATGTCTCCCTAAGTGCCACTGTCTCCCAAGTGAATCAAAACTATCGCTAATTTGTCTCCCAAAGTGCCCATTAAGTAAAATAAGACAGTATATATACCATTTGCAAACATAAACAAGATTGAATTATTATGAAACATCTTATACTTGACTGGATACTTAAGTGAATAACAGTCTCCAGCATCCATCCATTGTTGAATGTTACAGCAAAAGCAAATGGTGTATACTACCTTTCATAGTATCATTATAGTGACGTATAACAATGTCGTTTAGTAATATAAATAAACATAGTAATGTTTTACTCGAAGGATTTTAGCAGAAACACAGCATCACAGTAACATCAATTACAAAAGATCTTAAGCAATAGGTACACTTTAAGTATCATTATAGTGACGTATAACAATGTCGTAATATAAATAAACATAGTAATGTTTTACTCGAAAGATTCTAGCAGAAACGCAGCATCACAGTAACATCAATTACAAAAGATCTTAAGCAATAGGTACACTTTAAGTATTATTATAGTGACGTATAACAATGTCGTAATATAAATAAACATAGTAATGTTTTACTCGAAGGATTTTAGCAGAAACACAGCATCACAGTAACATCAATTACAAAAGATCTTAAGCAATAGGTACACTTTAAGTATCATTATAGTGACGTATAACAATGTCGTAATATAAATAAACATAGTAATGTTTTACTCGAAAGATTCTAGCAGAAACGCAGCATCACAGTAACATCAATTACAAAAGATCTTAAGCAATAGGTACACTTTAAGTATCATTATAGTGACGTATAACAATGTCGTAATATAAATAAACATAGTAATGTTTTACTCGAAAGATTCTAGCAGAAACGCAGCATCACAGTAACATCAATCACAAAAGATCTTAAGCATAATAGGTACACTTATAACATTTATACTATAAAAATACAACGTTATTAATATTTCTTCTAAAATAAGCAATTCACTTTGTGCGCGCCACAGTGAGGTACCGTAAAGTAACTTTGGCCACTACTTGTATTTTTATACATTAAATAAAAAATTATCTAAATGATTCAGAAGGAGTTCAGAAATAATATGAAAAATGGGTTTTATGTGATTTTCTATAAATTGCACAACAATTCCCCCCCCCCCAAACCTGACCAAAGTTGCCCTTAATTTCTTTCAATGAGCACAACACAATACACTTTCGAAAACGTACGAATCCAATAATTGTGTCGATTGAGAGCGATCGTGGTGTTGATCAAAAAGGTTCAAGGGTACAAATTTGGCCCTCTAAGGGTACAATGTGTTAGAGCTGAACTCTAATAGGTTCTGTTTTGCACCAGGGGGTGCTGTGATTGTCACGGTATCAACTATATGGTGCAAAATTGAACCATTATTTCTTAGAGTGTACACAATGAATCCTTTCATATAATAACATGAGCATATCAACTATGTAGAAAAACAAACAAATACATAAATGAATACTACAATGTGCACATGACTACAAATTACAATTTGATTGTCTGAAGGCCACCTGTGGATCTAAGGCACTTAACTCCGACTGATTACACACTAGGCCCAACGGAATCGGTTTCGTTTCTGTCTGTAAGTAAAAGAAACAGAACAAACAATTAAAATGAGAAATCACTGATTGAGAATGGATTTAGTTTTAGTAATAACAAGTGGTTCTTGTTGCTAGGGGACTAATGCGTTGCTAGGGCTTATGCCTGGATAGGATATTTTTGGTGAAAGGTTTAATTGATTTTAAATGGGCTTGTGAAAGGGTGTGTTGTAAGTTAAGATTGGTTAAATAATGTAAGGTGTTTGTCAAGGATCATGTCATCTTTACTCACTGTCTTGCAAGACGTTGAATGAATCATTTCTTAATTGATTCCCCGTCCCGATCCCCAGTCGTATCTAACACCTCAGCAACCTGCGTTGAAACAATACAATAGAATCTGTGTGTTATTTGAGAAAAACACACAATTAGAAAATAATGGGTCAGCATTTTGTTGCTTTTTTTGTTTTCTGAGAGCTAGGTATTTTTCGTTTCGTTTTGTTTTGTTTTGTTTTGGTGAGAGCGTAGTGGTCTGGGTACCAGACATTATACCCGTATGGGGTAGCGCCTGACATAATGTTGAATTAATGCGAACCCGTGTGCTAGCCAATCGGAGTCGAATGACGTCATTTGGAGCCTGAACTAAGCTGCTGATTGGCCAATTTGGCTGCATGTTTTGTAACATAGCAAAGAGTAACGGAAGACGTGATATAACGATGGAAAGCGCCTGCGGAATGGACAACATAATCGAGGTTAAGATGCAGTCTTGTTTTGCATAATTAACCACTGAATCTGCTCGCATAATTATAGACGCTTGTCCAATGAGCGGATATTCAATAGACTACGGGGAGAGTAGTGGAAGACAGTCCTACTTACCTCGTTGTCAAGGAAACAACTGGAGAAAAAGACGAAGAAACCCTGGAAAAGAGAACATCCTTCTTTATTCAATATCAGAATGATAATAAAGACGTTGAAATTGGATACAATTTAGAATGTGGTCATGACTTTAATAATAATAATAATAATGAATTGAATGCTTTTAAAGTTCGACGAATACAATTCCCTAAACGGTAAACTATGAAGTTATCGTTGGGTCTGTCAATGATGGAACTGCTGATGTATGAATTGATACATGGGATTGTATACATTACAATCTGCCCCAGAGTGGATTCAATGGACGTTTCGATGTCACCGTCGATAATTTTCAAATACGATGTCGGTTGTATCGCCATTGAAAAACGGTATTCGCGGCTAGGACATAATGACATAATACTGTGCTTTACAGATCCGTACCTGCATGGTGTTTACGGTCAGGAATGCATTGGCTAAAAGCATGTTGACGAGAGTAGAGAAGTATCCGAAAATCCATAACAAACAAACAAACGGTTCGAGTACGACGACTGTTCGCAGTCCTGATCTGTAAAAACAAGGAGATTAGGGTACACACGTAAGTAAAATATTAGGCATTATACAGATATTTATACAAATAAAGTTGAGTTCAGCGCGGCCATGGCACGCCATTTGGAACAGTGCCGTGGCACTATCGTGCCGAACGACGGCAGCTAGATCGACAGACTTTTGCGAGCAAGACAATGGTGTCATGCCGAACTCAATTTGTGGGTCCAAATCTTCTAAACGCCCCGTTGTTGCCGTGCCAAAGAAGGACGTTAATCACCACGGCAGTGTTACAAGTCACTATAAGCCAGGGATGTAGTCGAGTCCATCACAAGTCCCTGCAAGTCCCTGTAAGTCCCTGCAAGTCCATCACCATTCCTTCAGTTTTAATTCAAACCACAAGCTATTCAAATCAGCTTTGACAAAAGCATTCCTTTGTCATTGTTCATCCAGTTACTTGTGACTGCCTTTATGAAGGGACTTGTGACTGGCTTCACGAAAGGACTTGTGAAAGAACTTGCAGGGACTCGACTACAACCCTGCTATAAGCTATCCCGTGCATCGGTTCTAGTATTTTTCAAGGCGCTTAGATACTAACCCTGTTTTCCCTCAGTCTTGCTCTATGATTAAAATAATCCACAAGGTAAGTTTGCGAAGAAAAAGATTAACGTTAATCGGATAAATGAACATGGTACCGCATACCTTTCGTTCCATACTTCACCTCTCTACCAACTATAGGCTATTGGTGAGTTGGTTAGATGACAGCCATTCTGACAGTTCATTAGTGTAGCCGAGTTGTCATTGTTCTTTCTCATGAATAAATATCATGGTCTCTACATGATTTCATTCTCACCTTATTTTGATGGTTTGTATGCTGTTGAATTTTCTCTCATGCAATCCTGTCGACCAGGTCAAACGACATATTATCAACGTCTTGATCTGTAGAATATATAGAACACAAACAAAAGTAGAACCATAATTGACCCTCAAGGCCAAAGCTTTAAATCTCAAGCCTTAAGACTAAGGTTTAACCCTCAAGCCTCAAGGTCAAGGATTTAACTATCAAGGCCAAGGCCAGCAATAATTGACCCTTGAGCCTTTAGGCTAAGGCCAATGCTCTGACCATCAAGCCTTAAAGCTAATGACCAAGGCTTAACCTGGCATCAAGCATTCAGGCCAACATCTAGCATCAAGGCATTACACCACTGCTGGTCACGTGAGAGGGTTTGACCAATAAAAAGGAAAAGGAGTCCGATTTTCAGAGAAGTCTGATTTTTATATAACACCGGCCTGGGATAAAAAAGACTAGTCTGGTTCCTTCTGCAAAGCAACAACTATTAGTACTTACTACAAGCATGTATACGATGGGGCCTATCAGTTCCCAGACGAAGACATCACCATTAGATAACCAGCAGCTAGTGGAGAAGAAAATAAATAAGATTGCGATGAAGAAGACTATAAGTGGATTTGGGTAAAGAGATTAAACATAGGGCATACTAAACTCACCTCTAAACAAATAACCTGCACCTGGCCGTAATAAAAATGGAGAAAATTCCCCATGGTGATTGGTGGTGGCAGTTTTTTAGTGTTATCACCTTACAAATAAATTGCCGCTAAAATGCTGTTACCACATTATCTGGATACAAGCAAAATTGGTCGCCATTAAAAACAAACAGCCAAAAGGTTGCCACCGCTCACGCTGCAATGCTATCACACATTACCTTTCCGTATTCGTTGCGTTATCATAGAAACCAACTGCGACTGAAGTCAGAACACCAATGGTTGCACAGCCTGCAATATATAATAAGACAACGAAATTGTTCCTCAGGTGGTTTCTTTTGTGGCCTTCGAGCAAGACATTCTAATGGACCTCTGACTGTTTCAATCGATTGATTGAGCATCTTTAAATCCCAATTGCGTCCAATGTTCACAGTACCACAATCTGGCAGCCCAGTGAACGGTTTCCACGGTTTTACACACTGACCCCCTAAACACTATAATAAGCTAGCAAGACATGGGGGGGGGGATGCAAATCGTTATTTGGCCCGCCTAGAACATTTTCGATTTATTTACTAGTCTGCATCCGAAGACGTATAAATGAACACGATCCAATTTTTTGCCTTACCCTCATTACCTGGCAGCCATTGGTGACAACGAATCCCCGTATAATTTACGGTCACTGTCCTCTCACCGCCAATTTCCGGTCACCGTAAATTGGCGGTAATGAAAAAAAGCTTACCGTCAATTTACGGTAACCATAAATATTGGCGGTAATGAAAAATCCCCCTAACACCATTACCGCCAGTTTACGGTGACCGTTAATTATACGATAATCCTTAGCCACCCACGGCTGCCATGTAATTTACCGTAAATTGTACAGTATTATTTTGTTTACAGTGCTATTTTTATATATGTTTTTAGGTGTAACTTAGGATTGATAATAATAAAAATAATTGTTGATGATAGCATACCCCAGCCCGCCAGTAACAATGCCAGTGGTCGGATCCGAGAGGTTGCTACATTCTCATCGTGTGACGTCAGGTAAAAGAGGGCGCCTGCTACAGCCATCCAAATGAAAGTGGCTTGCACAAAAAAGTGAAACAAGATGGCGGCGGTGGTGCAGGTCGACTGCGGAAAACAAATTATTTATAACAAAAACAAAGAATCACATATTTATGCATCTAAAGTTCCAAGTTTTTTTCTCTTGACTAACACTGACTTTATTTGTTGTCTACTGTCGAAGTTTGTCTCATTTTGTTCACAACAAACAGCTCATTATTTGGTAGTAAACGAAAGACTCAGACGATACTCAACTATAAAGGAATTAATCATGAAGATTTCTTTTCTCACCGAGTTTTCATCGTCCTGGAAAAAGAACAGCAGGAATAACGCCACCTGCGCCACCGATATACTCGCATGGGTTACAGCACGGCAGCTGGCCATTCTGTAGACAAAACAGGCTTTCAATGAAGTAAGTGCAATGCAGAAAAGCATAGGCTATACAATTGAATTCAAGGGAATATAAAACAATTTCCAAACACAAACAAAACTACCAAATTTCTATGAAATACCGTATTAGACTGTAAGTGTTGGTGAATAACAGCCTTTTATCCTGTACAATTATGGCACCTGGTGTGCCGTCATTTTAAAAGAAAAGTGGTATATTTTTCAAACAATTGTTAAGACTAGTTGGCCAATCAGCGTTTAAAAAGAACTGGCTTCTTTTAAATACTATGAACGGGTAAATAATAAAATAATAAAAATGGGTTTGTTTATAGCGCCCGTATTAACCAGAACTGGTACTCAAGGCGCTGTGTCATTATAATAATGTCACCCGTGTCGTGGATATACTGGCTTGTTAGACTAAAACTCGTCATTACCAACATAATAACTCGTCATTACGAACACAATGATATTAGACATAATGTTTGTCCATTATCAAGTGAACAAACACAAAAGCACTGCGCTTATCAACATGGAACTAATTTTGAACTAATGGAACTAATTAGTGTCAGAGAATGGACTCTAAAGTTCAGGTTACGGCAGTGTACGGTGCCGTCAATAAGCCACGCTGGAAGTGCACTTACAATGTAGCCTAATTGTTAATGTAAATGTGAACAAAACATATCGAGTACAGTACTCTATGTGTTTTGTTCACATTCACATTAACATTTGGGGTCTGCATTATACATAGGCTAAAAGCTTTGAAACACGCCAGTACCAGCGATTTCCTCACATAAAATCCAGTTTGATAATTATTTTTCTACTCTTCTTGATAATGTGTTAGATAAATAATTGTTAAAAAATACAAGTACATGTAAGCAATTCTTTTTTTGGAATGTAGTGCCATAATTACCCCCGAGTGCCAAAGTTACCCCTGGGTGCCAAAGTTACCCCTGAGTGCCAAAGTTACCCCTTGGTGCCAAAGTTACCCCTGGGTGCCAAAGTTACCCCTGGGTGCCAAAGTTACCCCTGGGTGCCAAAGTTACCCCTGGGTGCCAAAGTTACCCCTGGGTGCCAAAGTTACCCCTGGGTGCCAAAGTTACCCCTGGGTGCCAAAGTTACCCCTGGGTGCCAAAGTTACCCCCTGGGTGCCAAAGTTACCCCATTTTACGGTGGGTATCAAACCACATGCAAATAGTTGACGATATGCACGAATATAAGGGCCTGATACTTGTTTTAATTAATAATAATCCATAAAACAAACTGTTTAACATAATGTATTCGTTCAACTATCATCATTGGTAACCATATATCGAAACGTAATAAAATCGGATATAATTGCTGGGTTTATGATTAATCGGATATTTTTGACAGCTGCTGAGCCGTTTATTCGACCATAAACTATTTCCTGAATACAGTTATAATTTAGTTTGCGTTAGTTGAAGTGGAACGATATTTTAAAACTACGTTTTCAAAGTGGTGGCGCTATGTGCTATGGACAGTGACATGGCTATGGTTGGCTGCTTTTTGTCCAACTCATTATTTTTCTTAAAAATATCCCTATAACTGCTCAAAACAATCCACCATTTATAACGAAAAGTATGAAACGTAAAAAGAAAAACTGTGAAAAGAACACTGCCGTCTGCTAACCTCTTCGCCATCTTTAAAATACGTCACTGGCCAACGGCGAACAGGGGTGCGTTCCGCTCCAGCGAACGTTGCCAACGTTGGCCAACGTTAGCGTTGTTCGCGTGAATGGAACGCAATGTTCGCCAATTATATTGGCGAACGTTAAGCCTAGGTCACACCAGACAAGGACCCAACAAGGACCACCCAGGACCACCCCGGACAACCCCGGACCACAGTTTTATCAGTCCGGGGTGGTCCGGAGCGAAAAAGCGACCTTCACGCCGGACCCAACAAGGAAGCACTACGGACGAACAAGGAGTCAACAAGGATGAGCACGGATCAACAAGGAGGTGACACGGACCAAGCACGGACCGCACACGGTGTCTACACGGATGACCCCGGACCGGCACGGACCAGCACGGAAGAGACACGGACTATGCCGGACCACCCCGGACCACAGCACAAGTTCCCTATAAAAACATGAACCTTGTATGGTCCTTGTTCGTCCGGGGTCATCTGTAGCCTTGCCGTGTCCGAATAAACCATCCCGGATGCCCAAGGATGAACAAGGATGAACAAGGAGGCACTAAGGATGAACACGGAGCCAACAAGGACCCAACAAGGACCGCCCCGGACTACCCCGGACCACCCCGGATTAAGCCATCGCCCCGGATCACCCCGGATGTTTTAAACATTTTAAAACGTCCGGGGCCGACTCCCGGACCGCCAAGGATTATCCCGGACCATCCCGGACCGCCCCGGACGAACAAGGACCCAACAAGGATCGGACCCCGGACTGCCCCGGACCACGTCCGGGGTGGTCCGGGATGGTCCGGGAGTCCGGTGTGACTGGGGCTTTAGCGAAAACGGCGAACGACATTTCGAGCTGTTCTCTGTTGGCCAGTGACGTATTTTAAAGATGGCGGAGAAGTTAGCAGCCGACGGTTTTCTTTTCACGGTTTTGATTTACGTTTAATACTTTTCGTTATAAACGGTGGGTTGTTTTGAGCAGTCAAAGAGATCTTTTAAAGAAAAATAATGAGTTGGACAAAAAGCAGCCAACCAAACGATGTCACTGTCACTGGGCGCCGCCATTTTGAAAACGTATTTTTTTAAATATCGTTCCACTTCAACTAACGCCAACTCAAAACGTAGGCGAACGTTCGCGCAAACAGTTCGCGTAAGTTGAACGCAGCCCTGCTCGGAATGTCGTTCGCCGTTTTCGCTAGCGTTAGCCAACATAATTGTCGCACATTGCGTTCCACTCACGCGAACAACGCTAACGTTGGCCAACGTTGGCAACGTTTGCGTGAGTGGAACGCACCCCATCTTTCCTTGATACCCATACCCGGGCCTGGACGTCCAACGTGGTCTGTCTGGTCTCTGCGCGCTCAGTTCACAGTGAGTAAACATGCGGGAGGCCAATCACAGACCGATCATTACAACAAGTTTGTACACGCCGCGCCGCGTGCGAATTTTTTTTCGTAGGTAGGTGAGTCCAAATTCATGAATTATTCAGTAGTTGCATTGATCACTGTACAACACTTAGGTTCTAGGTCTCTTTTTTCCCTTAAATTAAAAATACTCCAAAGATATCAATATGACTAGAAAAAACGAAGTGACCTACAGCAGGATTCGAACCAGGGATCTTTGATTCATAGCCCATCCCACTCACCACTACACTACGTATAGCAGCTCGACAACAGCTGTTCTTAAAAGCGATTTAATGTAACTAGTTAACTATAACAACAATGCTGTGACGTCATGTTTTATTCTGATGAATAATCATAACTTCTCATCCAAACTACTGAATAATTCATAAATCTTGACTCACCCACCTACGGAAAAAAAATTCGCGCGCCGCGTGTCTCCAACTGGGCGTTTATTCGACTTTACTAAGTCACTTCTTGATTATAATCTCAATGCAGGGAAAGTAAACTTACGACACTCGCACTTGCTGGGCTGCGTGGTGCGCTGGCTTGTCAAGGGGTATTTGCATGTTACGGACTCTACGCAAATTAGGACGCCTACCCGTAAAAAGTGTGGGGGGGGGGGGGGGGGGTGATTACATTGGTCATCCCCCCCCCAGATCAAAAAGTGGGGGGTTATATCCCCCCCCATCCCCTGGGATCTCCGCCCATGCGTCCGTATATATCCAGGCTTATTGAGGGCACCCTAAATTTTCGCCAGATTCGTTCCCCCAGCTTGGTCCTGACACACGTGTCACGTGAACCCAGAAAATTCCGAGGACATTCCAAGCATAGCTCAAATAGCTACTCGTCCCCACATGCGCGCTAAGTCGTTTTCGTTTAACGTACAGTAGTAACAATTTTCGGGTGTATCATAGTGCCATGGCAGCCAAAAAGTCTTTGCCTTTTGCGGACGTGTAAGAAACCACCTTTGTGCAATGGTGCCGTGTGCAATTTAGTATGTGAAACACGTCGTGTATCATAATCGTACACTACGTTAAACGAAAACGACTTAGCGCGCATGCGGGGACGAGTAGCTATTTGAGCTATGCTTGGAATGTCCTCGGAATTTTACGGGTTCACGTGACTCTGGCTTCAAGACCAAGCTAGGGGAACGAATCTGGCGATAATTAAGGGCGCCCTCAACTAAGCCCGGATATATACGGACGGCGCGCCGCGGAACAAATGAACGGCTAGCTTGGTCTTGGATCAAGACTACAAGTACAGGTGATGGAATTTTGCACATAAGCAATGATGGACGTAACATAAGGCGTACTGTTTCACTAACGATTTGCGATTATCACAAATGTCCAAATCGCTCGCTAAACGCAAATTTCATCGCAACTTTGCGATGAATTTGTATGAACGATTTTCACTAATACTTGCGATGAATTTGCTCATTACATCGCAATAAATCTAGTTAGCGATTGATATCTTTCGATGCGTTATTTGTGTCCGCAGAGTATATTTTTCATCGCAAAGATGTTTCCCGCCATTTTATTCACGTACTTTGACATTGTGTATAAATATGGCGTTGCATTTACTTTACTCATAATGTGATTGGCGGAGACGTCGGTCTCGGATCTTGTGAAGCTGCTGTAGTTTGTCACTTCCAGGACCTTTTAACTTATTGCTAAAGGTTGTAAAACTTCTATGATCAGGTATGGATGGTATACATTAAGGGTGGAGAGTGTTTGGGCGCCTGCTGCAGGGTGCTATGGGCACGTTTTCCTTTTGCCGCGCGGCCGTACCTTAAGTTTGTTGGGAAACTGTAGCAAACCAGTGAATAGGGTAATATAGAGTGATATTTGGCGATGTGTACAATAAATCACCTAGTGTGCTCCATGGCATCATTATTTTCATTCATCAGTTTTATTCTGTCTGATCGATCAAAAGTAATAAAATTACATCCATTTTGTTCTCAAAATATCTTAAAGTAACATTCGCCCTGCTAAAATGTAGATTCAAGTGAAATCACAAAGGTGTGGAAGTAGAGTTTAACAAATAAGGTGTCTCATAAATAAATCCCTAATCCTCAAATTAAGGGTCATTTTGACCAAACTGTGTGCTGTATTACTATAATAATTTAAATGATATCTTGGTGGCATTTCTCTAGTCATGCGTCACCAAGCCCCGTGCATTGTTTTAAAAAAAACTAGTAAAAACCCATTATTTTGTCACAGTGATGGGTATAGATCACATCCAAGCATGGCCAAGGCTGTTTTCTAAACCTACTGGCTTCGGCTTCGTTCCGGCTCTAGCCCATTGCCCTAGCTAAACTGCATGATTGAAGCTGAGACGAAGACGAAGTTAGGATCGGTAAAAGACCTTTGTGTCATAATGCTGCGTTCCAATCGCGCCGTGTTTATCGTGTTCACGAGTCGTATAATGGCGTTCTAAATGGAAATGGGTCAACTCGTACCCGAGTTAACTCGTACCCGAGTCAACTCGCACCCCAAATTGTACACCCAAGTCAAGTCGTACCCGAGTCAACTGGTAGCCGAGTCAACTCGTACCTTTGTGCATAATTTGTATACGACGGTACCCGTGCGCGTGAAGATTTTCTTTTTATACTGGCCGTGAATGATTTTTTCCTTTTATACCAGCCCTTAATTCCTTACACGGCCCCAAACGGTGAACTCGCTAATACAAAGAGATCGCCCACATATTAAAAGCTTAGGGCCTATCTGTACGTCAAATATTTAATAATAAAAGACTAAAATTGTGTACTCTTTAATTTTGTTTAGGATGAAATTAAATTAGAGCTGGTGAATTTGAACGAAAAACTTTAAAAACAGCCGGATAACCAACGGCGTCTGTGTGGTGTCATTTTTTTACGTTTTGTGTATAGCATTGTTGTCTTCAGATTTGATTTACTTTAAGCATCCCACCGGACCATCGCTGTAGACAGCTCACCAAAGAAACCAAACGGCTATTTTCAGAATAAACGGTAATTCTTTTCAGAACCAACCCATATTCACTAAAAAGATTTGAGCCATGTGCAGTTTTGTAAAGAAAACCAACTTCAACAACTTTCTTGTCTAAATATTCTTGGTCAATGGTAAAACACGGAATTTGAAGTAATTCATGTATCAAGTACATGTACCTAAAAATCAAATAACAGCTATACCATTCATAATATTTTCGATAATAAAAATACTTATTAAATAGATATTGGCTTACGAAACATTCCTAGCCGATTGCATTTACAGAAGTTCGCAAAGTCACCAGTAGCGATAGCCATCCAGTGAAAAATAAAAATAAACATAGGCCTACATCATTTTATTTAGAATATTTTGAGAAAATATTACTAAGGTAAAAAGATGAAGAAAATTCAATTAACGGGAGGGGAGTACGACTTGACTCGGGTACTTCTTGACTCGGGTACGAGTTGACCAGGGTACGAGTTGACTCGGGTACGAGTTGACCAGGGTACGATGGATACACCATTTGCAGATATCAACAAATTGTACTACCGAATTATTAGAAAATATCTTACTTATTTGAAAGTAAATAATTATTGTAGGCATCCAGCAAAAGGATTGCGCTAGATATCATGTAGCCTAATTGTTAAAAAGAAAATGGAACTAATTTCATGACAATTCAAGCAATTACCAATGGTGTATCCTACCTTTAAAGGGGTAATATCATTACAAAACCGAACCCAATCTAAAACATTGTTGGGGTTATTAGCGCCTGTGTTTGTATAATTTATCTCTATAGGTACCAATTAGGGAATTACATTAATGGCCCCCAAGGGCTTACCCAAATTGCAGTCGCTTCACCACATCTATCAATCATTGACATGCCACAGAAGCATGGTGGCCTTGGGAGCTAATTTGTATTGTTAAGACAATTTACGGATATGGGCACTCACAGGCCGGAGGAGGCATCCTATACGCGCGTCTTGACGCGCGTCTAGTTCACACTGACGCAAATTTCATGCACTATAGCCCAGGGGGGGGGGGGGGGGGGGGGGGGCGGAGGGGGGCCCAACAAAGTGCGCCACCAACGTTGAAATGTATCTCATTCATTCTTCCACGCTCGAGAGCTGCACAGCTCACACAGTAAATACGTATAGATCGCTCTCGCGCGGCGTACCATTGGAACACGTACAAATTTGCTCCGTGTATCGCTCTCCGAATTCAGTGATTCATGCAACGTCCGCAAAGCCAGAAACACATGCACGATCTACACGAATTTGTTTTGGGGCGATGTCATTTTCGGCCATTTTCGTTCGAAAACAACACGATAAAACGCAAGGGGGTCACAGGCAGATTTTTTTAAAAATTCAGTATATCACTGCTACATCCTTTTTTAACGTATCCATGGAAAAAAATGAGTGGGGTCAAAGCACGATTTTTCACAATTTATCGATTATTATTGCCCTTTTTTGGGGAGGTATTTGTTAACGTCGTTTGAGTATTTGTGCACAATCTCCACGCGCATCAACGGTACGTCAACGCTTAATTTTTTCGACTGCTTTTTTCATTTTCAATACAATTGTTGTCATTGGATGATAAACATTAAGGTAAATAACAACCTTTTACAACTACAAAAGACAAGATGTTAAGATTGGATGCCAAAAACTCTTTATTTTTCGCGTGAGAAAATTGTTTCCCCCTATTTTGAGAATGGACGGTACGTCAGCGTTGCGCAATCACAGTCTCGAAGGGCCCCCCCTCCGCCCCCCCCTGCTATAGCCTATGTTATTGTGTTTCAGTGATCGAGCTTTAACCAACCAGGATAAAGAAAGTTCTACAAAAGATGTGTTATAACAATATAGGGCAACCAAATGCAAAATGTCCATAATAATGCGGTCCGCAAGTCCGCTGCGTGACCCTTACTTTCAGACTATATTCCTAATTTAATAAGTCTTCGTGAACCGTTAAGCAGAGTTGAATAAGTCAGGTGAGCTATCTGAAAGAACGGCCTGCACTTTATTGTTTGTCTAGGATCCATACACGCCAGGCTTACTATTGAATACCAATGGGAAATTGTCACCTGAATGTACAACACAGACCTATATTCAACACAATTTTATTAATTAAAGTATTGAGCGCTTTGAATGGATGACACGTCTAAAAAAAATCCTCAATAAGTTGCCACTTGTTTATGACTATATCGATTCGGTGTGATTCTAATACACGTATTTGCCACTTTACCGACAAACAGTATACTCAAAGGCACCATTGTGAAAACAAAGTTA
Source organism: Crossaster papposus (assembly GCA_037893245.1). Classification (NCBI taxonomy): domain Eukaryota; kingdom Metazoa; phylum Echinodermata; class Asteroidea; order Velatida; family Solasteridae; genus Crossaster; species Crossaster papposus. Next base: position 705,817 of record JBAIAA010000173.1, read on the forward strand.
ACTTGATACGTATAGAAGGTTGTTGGATATTGTCTTCTCTCACATGTGAAGTCTGGCTCATTGTGACTGAAAGCATGGGGCACAAAAGTGTGAATGTCTCGACTGTTTGCGCTCTGGCGGCAATGTTGTTGCTGCTGCATGCCCGGGTGGTACCGGCGTGCATGACCTGCCGTACGCAGTGGACAAGTTTCCAGAACAACTGCTATATCTTTGTGTCCGAGAACAAGAACTTCGATGATGCCGAGGCCCACTGCCAGGAATTATCCCGCCATGGAAGACCGTCTCACCTAACGTCCATCAAAAGTGGAGAGGAACACGACTTCCTCCTGGAGTTGATCACAGCCACCTACGGTCGCCCCCCAAATTTCTGGTTTGGGTACCGCCTGAATCGCACCACTGGAGACTTCTACTGGTTGGATGGCAGTCCGCTTGGTGGTTACACCAACTGGTCGCCTGGTGAGCCCAACGACGCGAATGGCCGAGAAGACTGTAGTCAAACAATCCGAGACAAAGCCTTCAAGTGGAATGACATTATGTGCAGCTATTCCTTAGGGTTTGCTTGCAAGACAGCCGCAAGATTTTCCAATGGATCCCCTATACCCTAGGCTAGGACACTTAGTTATTCAGCCTATATGGGGTCCCCTATACCCAATTGGAAACCTTCCCGGCTTTGCTTCCTCCCTTCACACTGACACGCCTCACTAATTATCCAGCATCATCCTTCACGTCCTGTGTGAGAGTTGCATCCTTCAAACGCTTCATTGCTTCCACAACCCCGCTTTACCGTTGGAATCAGTCTCCTGACGACGGGCAGAGCACACTGTTCGTAACGTTGAGTTCCCTCCGATTATTTTCAGAATTAGGCCAGCCCTTGTACACAACTCACAAAAGAGAACAATAAATTATGGTGCTACCGCAAACAACAGTACTTAACTTTGCCTTTCACCAATGCAAACCTTCAAATCTCAAGATTTTTCCTAATTTCAGCTTATGGTGAAACAAAACAGGCAGCGGAGGCCGGAGATAGGGTCGATTTACAACTTGATAATTTTGAAATGTGTGATGCTTGACTGGCAATCGAAAGAATGTCATTTGTGTTCTTCGAACTGACTGAGCTGTGAGTAATTCCCGTAAATTCAGTCCACGTTTCCTCATTGACATGCGGACTAAAATAGAAATCCGCCATTCACCGTCAGGCCCATGGGATACCTTGTACTCACAGGCGCTACTGTACTCCTGTCCAAACCAGGAATTCATTTTCAATTCATTTTCGCCCATTCGTGGACTCATCATCAACCGCATACATTGGATCATGTATTGAGTTGTGAGTCAATTGGAACTTACTGTGGGAAAAGAAACCTTTTCTCCTAATCATCATGGTAGTGTTTTGCTTTATAACCTCAAACTTATATAATAACTATAAGTTGACCTTCTGATAGAAGGTAAAATAGATCACTGCATTTTATCCCGATCAGCCAAATCGTTCAGGAGTTATTATACAATTAATAGCCCCGCCCCATGATGCCCATCGGGTTAAGGGTAGGACATGCATTTACAAAAATTGAAAATAGTTACTACCGAAATATTAAGAAATATCTTACTTATTCGAAAGTAAATAATGATAATTATAGGCATCCAGCAAAATGATGGCGCTATATATCCAGTATTTGTTTTGAAAAATCTTCAGACGGCGATCGCAAAAACAACAACAAAAACAACATAGAACCACTGCCTGACGACGGTTGAAAACGAATATACATTCCCCGCGTTTAGTATAGCGGGAAATAATTGTTTAAGACTTGGACCCGAGGACAGAGGTAGCGATAAAGTGATTATTGTAGAACCTTATGTAATTGTTGTAATTTATAGAAGTGAGAATTTAAATGATTTTTAGACTAGTTTTCTGAGGATAATTTTCATATTGGATACTGACATTTTGTGAGGTCTACAGCACACATGTTTTCCTGAGAAGATAATCTTTAACCTCTATTTTCGCTAGCGTTTTATTATGGCGTCTTAATTGATATTATTACGTCTGTACTCGCATAATAGTTAGTGCATGATACTAGTGAACGATTCTGAAGATATTTAGCACACAATGTGTTCTTACTTAAGAATTATTTACTCTTTTGTTTATTGCAGTTTTTACGTGAATCGTGAACCGTGAACCGTGAACAGTGAACCGCTATATACATGTAGTGTAATGTTACGAGTGAACAATTCGAGAGATCAAGTGAACAATATTGATAATCATTAAACTAGTGAATTGTCAATGGTGAAGGTTATGTAACCTCGTTAAGGAAACAGTAATTGTTCGAGAGTGAATAAAATATACCATATTGGAAACCAACACAGCTTGGCTACAGGGCTGGTATATGGGATTCTAGATAATTTTCAATCAGAGCCTTTGACAAAATAATCCAAGACATCGTGAACTACATCAATGACATTTAGATAAGGCTTCCTTATAATTATACTACATCTCGGAAGCTGGCCTCTATTACAGGCAAAATCATTTCTCTGGGCCCAGTATTATGGAATGTTTCACAATTGAAACGTAGGTTCCTCCACATGGAAATTATACGAAGATTCCACTGGGAGTTTAGGAACTGGTCGACTGAGAATACAAGGGAAACAAAAAGCTTTATGTGGAGGGAACTACAAGTAGGGGGGACAATACAAATTTTAATATTGCTTTTAGGAAGTTATTTGGGACTATTTCTTGAAGGGCTTGGTGAGTAGATTGCAAATCTCTTTCAACTTTCAAAATCGGTCAAAGCGTTGCCAAGTTATGGTCCGATAAACTTTTCAGATTGCGCTTTAATTTTCCTAGACAACAAACGTATTAAGCAACAGTAATTAAAAAGTGTTTTTTGAACCATCTCATTTATTCTATTTACATCTTTCAAGCATTTCAAATCATCTTTTCTAGTATGTATGTTGCTCATATTTTTCATATAAGTCTTTCTTTTTCAGATGATACATTTCATGAGATCTGCAAATTCTCATGTTGTTACTCGTTGTCTAGTGGGTCTGCACACCCCTACTACAAGCAGTTTCCTCGCGTTTCAAGCATTTGCTCATGATTTAGAGGGTAACGTGACAATACAACTTTAGAGGGTTTATTGACAATAAAAGTCTCGGTAGTGAGCAAAAGCAGTATGGTAGAAGAACTAGTTTCACCTAGTCTTAACATAATCAAATTATGTATGAATCGTAGTATTAAACAAGAGCACAATGGATACTGAGACAGCTTAATCAGCGTGCTGATGAGATCAGTAGGAATGTGGACTGGGGGTTTCGCCTATATTTTATAACATAATGGGGACCCTCTGCAATTGATCGTTTTTCAAATGAAATCAATGCAAAATTGCCAACCCGGCGGCGGCATGGCCCGCGCGGCCGTACCGCCATGGCCGGCCGCGCGACCGTACCGGCATGGCCCGCGCGGCCGTACCGGCATGGGACGCGCGACCGTACCGGCATGGCAAGTGCCCCTGACCCCTCCTTTTTGAAAAACCTGGATGGATCCGTCTTGATGAACACAGCCAGCTTGTGAATTATACTTCATAAACAATAGTTTCATTTCATTTGGTTTATTTATCAATCAATTAAATGTCACTTCTATCGAGAGTGTCCGAGTAATGTGTGCGCCTAACACGCTGCCACTACCTCTCTATCTCTCTGCTGATTCTTATGTAATTTTACTGTTGAGAGGTGTTATTGTTTCTTTAATTTTATACCATTGGATTTGTTATATCTTCAAGAAAGTAATTGTGTCATCTATATGTTGGCTGTTGCCTTCATTTTTTCACATTGGAGTGAAATATCATATGTTTCTCTTCATGGAAAGTATACATGTTTACCACTGAGACATGTAGCCATTGTGCCTGTGCAGTGAAGGAGAATATGGCCATTAATCCAAGGACAACTGGAGTGTTCCTATTGACACTGCTAATCTTACAGGCTGGACAAAGGAATTACACGGATGACTCATTCTTGACAAGCAGTGTGCAGTGTATGCAGTGTGTATCACCATGGCGGCATCAAGGAAGGCTAGTGCACCTTAGATATTTGGGTTGTCGCCAGCCATATTATGACAATTGCATCACTACTTTCCAGATTGAACTTCTAATATCTGGGGATATCAACCCTAATCCTGGACCAGACTTAACTCCAATAACAGCTTCTAAATCTACAGCCATCACCTACACCCGTGATAAACTTGTCCAAATATCAAAGACTTTGCCTACTAAACATGTCTTGTCACCTACAGTACTGAACACAATACATTGCCTTGGAATTTGTAATGTTTCTCCCTCCATGAGTAAACTAAGTTATCATCACAAAACACATAGAGGAAACAGAGCAGGCCGTCGTCGTCGACGTATCCCAACTTGTAACCCAGGTTCTGGCTTTCATGTGCCACAGACAACAGCCTGCAGTGAAACCCATCGAGCATTTGCCAAACGGCAGACTTCTATTTCCCCCATTATAACAGACAGAAATGTCCATCACTGGGCTTATTGTCACCGTAATCGTGGAGTTAACCTGTCTAACTTGAAACAACTGGCTAATTCCTATATACCACCTCCTACATCCCTTAATGCTTGTTTATGGAACATTCATTCTGCCGCTAATAAATCCGTTCAAATTGCGGATTATGTTGAAGAACATGATATTGATTTGTTGATATTGACAGAGACATGGCTTCGTGATAATGATACAGTCATCATCGGGGAGTTGACACCTCCTGGATACTCGTACCTTAATGTACCTCGCCCCTCTGGTACCCGCGGTGGTGGAATTGGAATTGTCTCCAAAACTTTTCTCAAACTGCGTCAGATCCCACAAGAACGGCATACCACGTATTTTGAAAGTGTATGCGCCACTGATTCCGCCAAGCATTTGAACCTTGTTGCTATTTATAGACCACCCCCGTCTCCTGCGAATGGCTTCACAACATCTGATTTTTTGAATGAATTTGACTGTTTTGTTGATGACATATCTTTATGCCCTGGAAAACTGCTACTTGTTGGCGATCTAAACATCTACTGGGATGATCAAAACAGAAGTGACGTCAAGCAGTATGCCTCCATTATATCATCTGCCAACTTGCAACAACATATTGGCACTCCCACCCACCAACATGGACACATATTAGACCATGTTTTGTCATGTCCTGATGACAACCTTGTTAGTGATTGCAGTGTTCATCAAAACCTGTTGTCTGATCACCATAGCGTTCTTTTCAAAGTTAATCTTCCAAAGCCTTTGCCTCAGCGAATCAAACAAACTGTCAGGAACTACAAGACTATTAATGCTGAGCAATTTTCGGAGACTTTAAATCGCAAACTGAATCCTGTCCCAGCTATGAACAATGTTGATGATTTGTTTAGTTGGTATATTTCGGAAACGTCTGAATCTATTGACCAATTTGCACCTTCTTCTATTCGTACCCGCTCTATCAGAACCCGTATGCCATGGTATAATGACCATGTCCACGTTGCTCGCCGTGAACGACGTAGAGCTGAAAGAAAGTGGCAACAGACTCGTACAGATGAAGATCGTGATCTCTTTGTGACCAAGAACAATGAAGTTAAAACCTGCATCTTGAAAGCAAAGCAGTCATATTTTTCTAACAAGCTTTCAAATGCTGATAACAAAACGGTTTTCAGTACTGTAAACATTCTGCTGAATAAGCAATCCAAACATCTTCCTGCTCATGATGACCCCAAGGAACTGAGTAAGAAATTTTCCAAGTTTTTTGTTTCCAAGATCCGCAAGATTCGCGATGGCTTGGAAAGCAATGTGCGTGAAGCGGGCCTAAATGACACATATCCCAGCATCTGTACCCCCATGACTAATTTTCACACCTTTACAGAAGAGGCGGTGATGCGTGTCATCTCAAAATCATCCAATGCATCCTGTCTTCTTGACCCCCAACCCACGTGGTTGCTCAAGGAACACATACGGCATCATCTCCCTGCATTGACTGCTATTGTTAATGCTTCCTTAACATCTGGGGTGTTTCCCAAGTCAGCTCACCATGCCGTTGTTACACCGTTACTCAAGAAGCCCTCCCTTGATGAGGACAATCTTCAAAATTACAGACCTGTCAGCAATTTAATGCACTCGGCCAAGATCATTGAAAAATGCGCCGCAGTTCAGCTTATACAACATCTGAATACCAACAAACTCACAGACCCCCTCCAGTCCGCATATAAAGCTATGCATAGCACAGAGAGTGCACTTATCAAAGTTACAAAGGACATCATCTCTGAAATGGATTCTAAGAGAGTGGTGTTGATGGTGTTGTTGGATATGAGTGCTGCTTTCGACACTGTAGATCATAACATCCTCTTAAGTCGACTTGAAAAGCGTTTTGCTGTATCTGGTGTCGCTCTCAAATGGGTTGCATCATATTTGCAGGGGTGGTTAAGTCAAGTCAACATAGGAGGTCACCTGTCGGACCCATCTGTAGCTGATTTTGGAGTACCACAAGGATCAGTGCTCGGTCCCCTGACATTCACTACCTACATTGCACCAGTTGGAGAAATTGCTCGAAAACACAATATAGACTATCATATATATGCTGATGACACTCAATTGTACACATCATTTAATCCTCGTGTGCCTGGTGATCTCGAAGCCTCTCTTACCACTCTTAACGCCTGCATATCTGAAATTCGTTCATGGATGTCAGTAAATTACCTCAAACTGAATGACTCTAAAACGGAGTTTTTTGTGGCAGGTTCAACCTATAGTCTCAGACTCCTTCCTCCATTGAAACTCACTATTGGTACATCAAATATTAAACCTTCCGACGTTATTCGAAACCTGGGAGTCTTCTTCAATTCAACTATGTCATTCTCAAATCATGTCAACCGTCTCCGCCAAACCATCAACTTTCAAATCAAAAACTTATGGCGTATCCGTAGATTTATTGACATTGACACCTCCCACCATGTTGCGCGAGCTTTAATTACATCACGGCTCGACTACTGTAATGCCCTTTTCACTCACTTGTCGTCTAAAGACACTACTCGCCTTCAGCGTCTTCAAAATAGCGCTGCGAGGGCCGTTTATGCAGTTGGGAGAAGAGTTGAGGTGGCACCTTTACTGAACGAGCTCCACTGGCTTCCAATCTCTAAGCGGATCCTCTTCAAAGTTTTGCTGTATGTTTTTAAATGTTTAAACAATCACGCCCCATTGTATCTTTCGGACTATTTCACAAAATATGCTCCAGCTCGCCCACTAAGATCCTCTATGGACTCCACCCGCTTGACTATGCCAAAAGTCAGTAACTCAGTATTTGCAGAAAAAAGATTCAATATCATTGCTGTTAAGGCCTGGAATGAACTGCCTTCTGCCATCAGAGCTGCGCAATCTGTTGACAGTTTCAAGAAACTTTTGAAATCATATTTATTTTAATCATGTGTTCTTGAATTTATTAATGGTTGACCTTTGTACACGCTTTGGTACTCTTGTGTAAAGCGTTCTAAATGCCTATTATTATTATTATTATTATTTATCAGGACATAGGCTTACAGACATGTGGCCACAAATCTTAATTTTTTAAACCAATATTGATTGGATATTATATTTTCTTCAAAATATATTCAGAAAATGACATAATGTGTATCATCATTTTGAATGCTGCACTTTGCACAAACTGTTAAGAGATAGGATGACCTAATGAGGACATAAAAAGCACTAGGGGGGGGGGGGGGCCTATTTATAAATCAAGATAACACCAGATAACCTAATTTCCAAAATTCCCAGTGGTAAACGATGATTCTACCTCGACATCACACAGCACCTCGAACTTACGTGAGATTGCACCTGCCACCGGTATTCTATCGTCACACTTGAAAGAGCTCATTGTATTAACAAAAGAGCACGCCCCTATATAACAGCGCCCTGGCGGATACACCTCAGTACATTTTTGTGACCGGTACCTATCTTGTAAGATGTCTTCAGAGCCCACGCTACTTGATCTGCTCGGTGTCCCTTCGGACAACGAACTTACAATCACACAGATGGACCCCGGCCAGTCTACTTCGGGCTCCATCGCTGGTGGACAACCGCTGGCATCAAGTTCCTCGGTGAAGCCAAAAACTAAAAAGAAAACTGCAAACACAACCAATGTTGTCAGTCGAATGGAATTTTCGGCTTTGCAGGACAAAATGGCAGTAATCGCCGAAGCCATGCAGACTCTACAATCAACGGTGGTGTCTGTCTTGGACAACAGACCGACTAAACGTCAGAAAACTGACAAAACGGTCTCTTCAAGTGACGAGTCTATCGGCACTGACAAGGCCATTGAGCTTCTACTACAACCAGGGAAAGAGAAATCTCCCGACGGAGTACTCGATGCCATTGAACAATTCTATGTAAGCGAGGAATTCGGAGAGAAAGTCGACGATAAATTGGCAGCCGTGCTAAGTAAGGTGCTCCGACACAAGCCGTCGGACGAAAAGATCACCGAAAAACTCAATAGTTTTAAACGGCCATCCAACGTCGAGGAACTCGAACACACTCGGGTTAATCCGGAAATCTGGAGTACTTTGCAACCAAAGACTAGATCTACAGACATTAAACTGCAGAAAGTGGAACAGGCTCTGCTCAAAGGCATTATGCCCATTGTTCTGTGCATGCAATCCATAATGGATAATGCACATGAGGACCAAAAGGCCCTTATTACAAAGCTTTGTGACTCTGTAGCTATAATTGGCCACGCCAGATACGAGCTTAATTTACGTCGTCGTGAATTCATCAAGCCTGACCTCAATCAGCAATTTGCTAGTCTCTGTTCCGCACAAACGCCCGTAACTGGGCTATTGTTTGGAGATAATCTCTCCCAACAATGCAAAGACATTCAGGAGACCAACAAACTGGGCCAAAGATTTGTCAGACGTGCAGGGTCTTTCTATAACCCAAAACAGGGCCACGGAAAGCAGCGCTACAGACAGGACACCAAGCCGTATCGCCGATCAGGTCAGACCCAACAGGGTCATTTAAACTACTCGCGCCCACAGACATGGCAGAGAAAGAAACCCATGGGCGGGCGACGGTCAGACGTGACCAAGTAATATCCAACAACCTAACGGTGAGTGAGCACCAATGTGATTATATCGCTCAAAATCCAATGGCAGGGACATTTCTAGCAGGTAGACTCGCATACTTTATCGCCAAATGGCGCGAGATTACGTCCGACAAATGGGTTCCGGACACGGTCCAACATTACCATATCGAATTTGCCAAATGGCCTATTCAAACCCACATTCCTAAAGGGATATGTTTTTCTGATCATGAATCTGCCATGATAACAGACGAGGTTGTTCGAATGCTCCAAAAGGGGGCTATTGTCGAAAAATCCCACACAGATGGGGAATTCTTGTCAAACATTTTTCTTAGACCCAAAAAAGATGGGTCGTTTCGCCCCATTATCAATTTACGGGGCTTGAATGAGTTTGTGGCGTATCACCATTTTAAAATGGAAACAATTCGCAACGCAATTCAGCTGATAAGATTAGGCGACTATATGGCGCTAATTGATCTCAAAGACGCATATGTTACTGTTCCAGTTGCCGAAAATCACAGGAAATTCTTACGATTTATTTGGCAAGATAAAGTATACGAGTTCACCTGCCTGCCCTTTGGCCTAGCATGTGCCCCTCGGGTTTTTACTAAAGTTATGAAACCTATGGTAGCCTCACTGAGGCAAATGGGCCACGAATCATGTGATTACATTGATGACTCGTTACTTGTGGGGCGAACAGCCGTAGAGTGTACTGACAATGTGCACGTCAGATCAACCCTCACTAAAAATCTGGGGTTTATTATAAATGATAAGAAATCGGTCTTGACACCTACCCAGGAAATTGTTTTTCTTGGGTTCAATTTGAATACTGTAAATATGAACATCTCAATACCTGCAATGAAAGTTGAGAATACGCTGACGGCAATCCATAAACTCATTAAGATGAAATCACCGAAAATTCGGAATGTTGCTAGCGTTATCGGACTATTGGTTTCATGTGAATTAGCAGTTCCGTATGGTCCGATGTACAGACGTACAATTGAAAATGAGAAAAACAAAATGCTAGCTAAAAGTGGTGGAAATTTTGAGGCCAAAATGGCTCTCTCAGTACAAGCCATATCTGATTTACATTGGTGGTCAAGAACTTTACCGTCATCGACGGCTCCAATGCATAGGCACACGCCTAATTTTACAGTCGAGACTGATGCCTCAATGGTAGGCTGGGGTGCCCATTGTAATGGTTGCACTATTAGGGGTCAATGGTCCCAACGGGAAACTGTCTATCATATTAATTATCTTGAACTTACAGCTTGTTTCCTTACTTTGAAATCATTCTTTTCGAGCCATAGCAATATTTCCATTCATCTGAAATCAGACAATGCGACAACGGTAGCTTATTTAAAGCACTTTGGCGGCTCGAAATCAGAATTACTCAATTCCTTATCAAGGGAAATCTGGTCATGGTGCATGAGTCGTAACATTTGGCTTACAGTATCGCACCTCCCGGGCTCACAAAACGTTGCAGCCGATTATGCGTCCCCACATTTCAGGGACAATTTAGAATGGAAACTAGATTCCAATGTCTTTCAAAGGCTAACAGAAATATTTTACATACCGGATGTTGATTTATTTGCATCTCGACTGAACCACCAAGTGTGTTCATATGTATCTTGGCAGGCAGACCCATCCTCTATGCACATAGACGCATTCACTCTTGATTGGTCTGCATATGGGTGCTTTTATGCATTTCCGCCATTTAGCCTAATTGACAGAGTACTAACCAAAATTGAACACGATAAAGCGAGGGGTATTGTTGTGGCACCTTTGTGGCACACGCAACCATGGTTTCCCAAAATGCTAAAATTGCTAATAATGAAACCTTGCATTTTACCCGCTCGACCTGATTTGCTTTCCCTTCCATTTTCAGACAGACTTCCTCCCTTACGGGATCGGATGAAGCTGATGGCTTGCCTCTTATCGGGGAAACCCTCAGAGAGCAAGGAGTTTCAAGACAAGCTGCCGAGATCATCCTTGCATCCTGGAGAACGTCTACCAGGAAATGCTACAGGGCAGCGATACGGAAGTGGCTTTACTTCTGTAGTCAGACAAGGACTGATCCAATTCAACCAAATGTAACCATAGTGGTTGATTTTCTTGCCGCAGAATTTCATAAAGGCAGTGAATACAGCAGCCTCAACACTCTGCGAAGTGCCATATCAGCGGTAACCCTACCAATAGAGGGCGTAACCTTGGGTTCACATCCGCTAGTCAAAAGACTCTTAACAGGTGCATACAACCTAAGACCGCCTACACCGCGGTACTCACAGACTTGGGATGTTACTGTTGTTTTACATCACCTTCAGTCTCTTGGACCAAACAAGGGTCTTTCAATTAAAGACCTTACTATGAAATTAGTTACATTGCTAGCCTTAGTATCCGGGCAGCGCTGTCAAGATTTATCATTTATTAATTTAGATTATGCTAATGTTACATTTGTTATTGACAAACTTACTAAAACTAGTAAAATTGGCAAGCCTCATGTCGGCATTTCTCTTACATCATATATTCATGATGTGTCTCTTTGTGTTATTAGTGTGTTAAAACATTATTTACAAAGAACAAAACCTCTAAGAGGTACTCAAAGACGAATGTTTATAAGTTACGTTCAGCCGCATAAAGCCGTAGGTTCACAAACCATAGGCCGTTGGATCAAAGGTATCCTGAAAGCAGCCGGTATCGATACTGACAAATATACCGCACATAGTACCAGAGCAGCATCATGTAGTACAGCTTTCAGGCACGGAGTGCCGTTAGATGCATTTATGAAAACTGCCGGGTGGTCGAAAGGCTCTACTTTCGCAAAGTACTACAACAAAGATATTGTTGAAAACTCTGCCTTTTCTGATGCGGTTCTTGGCAAGAATTAGTTAAGGCTTATTTTGTTTGGCATTATTTTATGCCGTAAAAACACCATGATGTGTTAAGTACCATCATGTACAAAACGGAACTGTTGGAAACACAGTAGAGTGGCACTATAGGTAGTCACTTCTGATTTATATTTGTAAATGTTCAAAGTTTGAACAACTGAAAATACAGGAAACTAGCATAAAAGATTATGCACAATGAATCTAACGTTGAAATAAATGTTTTGTTCCCTAATCCAGTGTTATTTGAAGTATTATGTACCTGCTTAAAGATGTACAGGTTGTGGTACAGACATGTATTGATGTCCTCTGCTTCTGGGTTTGCAGTCAGAATGGCTTTAAACGTCTCACGTAATTTCGAGGTGCTATGTGATGTCGAGGTAGAATTAAAAAATTAAACGAAAATAAATGAAATGAAATTGAAGTTTAATTATAATTCTACCGAGACATCACTAGCACTGAAGGACTTACGTTCCCTCCCAAGTTTTTGTCCATTTTTCACTAAATGTGACTACAAATACAATACCCTCCCGTTGTCTGACTGCAGAACCTTTAAAAAGTCTACAAAAATGCCCTGAGGTGTATCCGCCAGGGCGCTGTTATATAGGGGCGCGCTCTTTTGTTAATACAATGAGCTCTTTCAAGTGTGACGATAGAATATCGGTGGCAGGTGCAATCTCACGTAAGTCCTTCAGTGCTAGTGATGTCTCGGTAGAATTATAATTAAACTTCAATTTAATTTCATTTCTTTTCGTTTAATTTTTAAATTAACTCAGCTCATTAACTGCACAGTTGGCAGCCACATTACAGCCATGGGGCTAATTCAGCTAGCTGTACGTTAATTGTACAATGTACGATGTGCATGTGGATGACGGTGCACGCGTACAAGATCGTATATTTTCGCGTGCGCTGTGTAAACTGTACTTCGTATTCGTGAGTCACCTTTCAAGAGTTGAATTGCCAGTGTTACGACAAAAAAACGTTCGCTATGGTGTAAACAAAATATACGCCCCGCCTCTATGCCAAATAGACCCACGTATTGGTCTTTTTGTGAACGGAATTCCAGGAGTTGGAAGCCATTGGTCACCAATTCTTGATTTCCACAAATGTTTCTACAATCAGTCTAATTATAGGTCCCAGGGACCTCTTATTCAATATAACCGGAGGGATCACAAATTATTAATGAGCTCGCGCGCTATTATTAATGAGCTCGCGCGCAGTGATTTTCAGATTCAGTGGCATGCACCTTTACCTTAGTTACAAAATAAGACATGTTAAAAGGATCAATTCTTTCACGTCAGCGTCACATGCTTGTCAAATTGTCAGGAACATTTTGGTTTCTTTAGGACAGCACAAAGTCGTAAGTTTGTAAACTCAAATCCTTTATTATGATTGCAAGACATTCTTATATAGTTAATTTGTAGGAAATATTGTGTGAAAATAGGCAATAAATAATGTACACAGGCTGGTGTATGTTTATGTAGGTACATGAAACTCAAACATTGAACATAATTTGCTCATGTACATGTACTATTTGCTTTATGTGACTGACACATGCATGTTGGTACACCACTGTTCTTATTAAAGTGTTGATGCATTTTGTCATTGTTTGTTTTATTTGTGTAGATTAAACCGTGATTCAAGATTGAAGTCAAAGTTCACATATGAAGAGCTCTTAGGTGTCATCTATTACAAAGTCTGGCTCATTGTGACTGAAAGCATGGGGAACAAAAGTGAGAATGTCTCGACTGTTTGCGCTCTGGCGGCAATGTTGTTGCTGCTGCATGCCCGGGTGGTACCGGCGTGCATGGCCTGCCGTACGCAGTGGACAAGTTTCCAGAACAACTGCTATCTCTTGGTGTCCGAGAAAAATAACTTCGATGATGCTGAGGCCTACTGCCAGGAATTATCCCGCCACGGAAGACCGTCTCACCTAACGTCCATCAAAAGTGGAGAGGAACACGACTTCCTCCTGGAGTTGATTACAGCCACCTACGGTCTCCACCAAGATATCTGGTTTGGGTACCGCCTGAATCGCACCACTGGAGACTTCTACTGGTTGGACGGCAGTCCGCTTGGTGATTACACCAACTGGTTGCCTGGTGAGCCCAACGGCGTGAATGGCCGAGAAGACTGTGGTCAAATATTCCAATACCAAGCCTTGTGGAATGACATTGGATGCAGCCATTCCTCAGGGTTTGCTTGCAAGACAGCCGCAAGATTTGTCAATGGGTCCCCTATACCCTAGGCTAGGACACTTAGTTATTCAGCATAGGTCCCTTCCCGGCTTTGCTCCCTCCCTTCACACTGACACGCCTAGGTAATTATCCAGCATCCCCCATGTCCTGCGTGAGTACCCCTAAGTTGCATCCTTCAAACGCTTCGATGCTTCCACAACCCCGCTTTACCGTAGAAATCAGTCTAGGCTGACGACAGGCAGAGCACACCTACACAACTCACAAAAGAGAACAACTGTGGTGCTACCGCAAACAACAGTACTTATCTTTGCCTTTCACCAATGCAAACCTTCAAATCTCAATATTTTTATAATTTCAGCTTAATATGGTGAAACAAAACAGGCACTTGTGCGGAGGCCGGAGATGCGTCGATTTACAACTTGATAATTTTAATATAATTTTGAAATGGGTGTGATGCTTGACTGGCAATCGGAAGAATGTAATTTGTGTTCTTCGAACGGTAAATTCAGTCCACGTTTCCTCATTGACATGCGGAATAGAAATCCGCAATTCACAGGCCCATGGGATACATTGTACTCACAGGCGCTACTGTACTCCTGTCAAAACCAGGAATTCATTTTCAATTCATTTTCGCCCATTCGTGGACTCATCATCAACCGCTACAGTGGAACATGTATTGAGTTGTGAGTCAATAATTGGAACTTACTGTGGGAAAAGAAACCTTTTCTCCAGATCATCCTGGTAGTGTTTTGCTTTATAACCTCAAACTTATATATTAGCTATAAGTTGACCTTCTGATAGGAGGTAAAAGAAATCACTGCATTTTATACCGATCAACAAAATCGTTCAGGAGTTATTATACAATTATTAGCCCCGCCCCATGATGCCCATCGGGTTAAGGGTAGGATACATGCATTTGCAGAAATCGAAAATATTTACTACCGAAATATTAAGAAATATCTTACTTATTTGAAAGTAAATAATGATAATTATAGGCATCCAACAAAATGATGGCGCTATATATCCAGTATTTGTTTTGAAAAATCTTCAGACGGCGATCGCGAAAACAACAAAAACAAATAGAACCACTGACTGACGACGGTTGAAAACGAATATACTTTTCCCGTGTTTCGAAGTATAGCGGGAAATTATTGTCGTAGGAATTCGAGTACATTATAGCAGGTGCAAAGGTTATGTAATAAGGGCGTGAGAGGGTTTAAATAGAAAAGAAAACGGTTTTCAGATCAGTTCTAGCAAGCACTCCACACGAGGCACGCAAATTTTTAATTATTTGAAAAATTTGATTACATGACGTAGGGAGACCAAGTGCGCCCTCTGTTTTAATTGTGTACGTGCCTAAAAGTTTTGCAAGTGATTTGCATGTTTTCATAAAACGCACAAGGTGACCTTTGTGTTTCCCGCGCAAAGGCAACTTGTAGCAAGTTTTCTCCTGTGAGCTTCAGACAGAGAAGACTAACATAAATTTGGTCCAGAAATTCTCTCCGAATGTAAACCATGTGAGAGGGTAACTATCATGGAAACTCCCAGTGTGTTCTCAGTGGGGACGGATGCAGAAATTTATGAATGTGGGGTCCTAGCCATGGGCGGGGGGGTTTTAGAGTAGAAGCTCTGAGGTGCATTCTGGGACATTATGAGCCTATTTTTCTTACATATTTTGATCGTTTTGATCTATTGGGAATCTTTTACAGAAAGCACCACGCTGCTATTTTGCTCTGATATAAAAATACATTAAAAAAAAATATAAAAAAATAATCCAGTCCAAAAATGTGGGTCCGGACCCCAGGACCCCTCCCTGGATCCGCACCTGAATTATTGTTGTTAGTGTGATATTTTTGTGATAGAATTAATTGCGACTTTTCGCGACCGTGTATTTCAATATACAGATTGTACCGTGCGTATGTACATCGTGTAGAGTACAGCTAGCCATGTGTTGGCATTTGCATGTCATGTTATATTGCTGTGCCATTGTATTGTACTACGGGCTTAGATAATACAACTGTGCATTTAATGTAATAAGTGTTGTCATGTAAAATTATATTCAGGAGATAGTTGTAATTACCATTATACAAGCCAAAATAGTCTCTGTTCTATTGCATAATTTGTTGAATGCTCGTCCGCTTTAACTAGAGGACCGTTCCTCCTTTCTTCCCCCTATATTGACGTGGGTGTGGTCCGCTACAAAATGGCGTCGTAGACAGGATGGAGCGTTTAACATAATTTTGACGACGTACTTTTATCTGAATATTTGTTTTTGCCTTCAAGAGAACTTGTGTACGCGTTTGCTTCTGCGCATTTATTATCGCGAAAAACTGATGTGATTACCCTGCATTGATTACCCTGCATCGTCCCGATTATTGTTGATTACATTTTGGGCTGTGTAATTTTCATTGTACAATGTGTTTAATATTTGTCCATTTTATCGAAGCTTGTAGATCCGCATGTTCAGTTTTTAGGCAGTTGTGCCTCGTATGAATCTGTTAGAGATTCTATTTATGTATAGGAACAGATCATTTTAGAGCCAGTTGTAGACCTGTGCTTTGGATCGAGTGTTCTGGGGTCAAATAATGGTTACACATACACGTTAATGTAAGTAACTCTAGATTTTTCGCTAACTTTATTTTGTACTGCAGTTCGCACCAATGTGAAGGGTGTTTTATCAATGACTTTATTGTCTTGGCATATTATTGTGTAACATTGAAGTCTTTATAAGACTGTCAGTTTGGGATTTTTGTATTGCAATTGTACTTTTGTCTACAGTGTGGTTAGAAATAGTTTGGACTTGTATTTTATAGTCTGTCTGTGTGCAGACTGTGTATATTGTAGGTCAATGATTTAGGCCGGATACTGTATTGTAACAAGTCATTTTTGTTCGTGTACATTGCCAGATAGTAATCCGAACCATGTAAGTGCCAGACAATATTTTGAAGTCGCATAGTGCTTTAGCTGAGACCATAATGCTAGATGGCAACGCTCAGAAAAAAGTAGGGAACTGTTTCCTTGTATTCAGGAATTAAAATTGACTACATGTTAGCAATAATGGTGATTGTTAACAGGATCACAGTACCTCACATTCGGGGTCTGTGGCCTAGTGACATTACTTAATGTACATGTACTTGTATTTGGCTATGTACTGCTTGTGTCAGCTCAAGTTGCCCCTGTATGATAATTATTTTGGTGTTTGCTCTTGATGAAAGAGATTTATAGGCACCATAATGACTCATTTCATTGTATAAAGTTGTATTTTGTATTTTTTTCAACTTAAAACTTGTGATTCATATTTTGGAATGAGAACTGTCTGTTGTGTGAATTGTACACGTAACTACATGTAATTACAATATATGTACACCATGTACATGTATACTGTGCCTTCATTACTTTTGGATCATTTATACTTTCATGATTGGGCAGATGCATTTATTTTTCAAGGTTGGTTCATGAAGACAGTTGGTGGCATTTTCCTATTGTTCTCTGCCATTGATTTTTTGTATGAGAAGGGAATTTGTGTGTTTTTGTTTGCATTTCCAAATAATTTCCCTAAGAACGTGTAGTGACAGAATTTTGGATTCCTATTTTTTGTGTAGTTGCTAAGTGGAATATATTTGTCAGCATCTTTCGCAGTTTGGAGTGTATTCCAACTGTTGTACTCACCGATTTATATCAAATTGTTCAAAACCATGTACAATGTATAGCACAAAATATCTTCATGACAATGTGATTTGGATATTACCATTTGCTTTTATTATACAAGATGGGTTTACACTAAGTGTTGTGTGTATATGTAACCATGTTCAGAGGTGTTGACATGATCAGGATTAACATTTTTATTGTACATGTACACAGTGTCTGGTGCTCTGTATTATAACTACAGACAAGTGAATGTAGTTTTGTTTGGAAGTTAGTCATTGTGCGTATTACGTAATGCCATACTGTGCATTCCTTTCACATGCCACAGTTCACTCTCCGAAATATATATAAGTCTCGCATAATCACTTCAGGTTCTGGCACCCACGCTTTATTTCCACACGCTATTAGCGCAGTATATAGAGTACCTAGAAGTAAAAGAATACTTCGACGACAAATTTGAGGCCGTATCTGGTCGTAAGGCAGATTTCAATTCCATTCGGGAACTCAAAAATAAACTGGACGCCAAAGATTTGACTAAACCAGGCAACATGGCGCAATTCGAATTTTGTGGAAAATTGGAAATTGCTCTCGATAACATACAAACAGCAATTATCTCCGGAGGTGACACGGATCAAGCCATCGACGCAATTCAACACGCTGAACAACTGGTATAGCGGACCGCAATCAGAAAATCAAGATAGCCGACTCGAGCAGGGCAGGGTGGTTCACCATCTTGCAAATGGACAGACAAAAAACGGACAACCTCTCTGCAGACAAACGTGAAATCATCAAGGTAGCAGAGGAAGAAGCCCTCGAAGATATCGAGGACCGGAGACGAAGAAAGCGAGCCTATGATCTTTGATATGATCTATGATCTTCAAAATCCTGCATATTGTCGCCTTTTTCGAGGTACATGTACTATGTATACCCAGTGTTGTAGTCGAGTCACCTATGTCGAGTCCGAGTCCGAGTCCCGAGTCATCCGAGTCCGAGTCCCGAGTCACTCGGTCCGAGTCCGAGTCCGAGTCACGAGTCACTTGGTTCGAGTCCGAGTCCAAGTCACGAGTCACTTGGTTCGAGTCCGAGTCCAAGTCACGAGTCACTTGTTTAAATAATTAAATAGTTAAAATACTTCAACCAGTTCACTTAGATGACTGGATCACTATTGATCGCAAATTATGTCGTAAAATAAGAATTGGAAATGACAAAATAAAACACATTTAATTTAAACAAAGTTCTGTGCCTGCAGTTAACATTTTATTTTAGGTTTTACCAATACTCCTTGCCCCTTCTCCAGAATATGTTTTAATTATTTTTTGTCTTCAAAATAACAAATTATATACTGATTTAGTTATTTCAGAAAGGCAGGTAGCCAACAAGTTTTATATTTAGAGAAACAAATAAAACATGTTATGTAAATCTGTCTGTCATGTTTAATAATGGAGATAGGTTTAAGTTGTGCCGGTCCGTTCTTGAATTTTTCGCTTGCAAAATTTGCACATCGCACTTGATTTTGAAGTTTCAAAATTTGTTTTAAAGTTGGTGTAACCAAAAGAAACAATACGAGGAACGACAGATGCCATGGTTTAAAAATTGTTGTAGCGACTATCGAACTGACGTGACGTGACCAAGCGGGTGTGGTGGATATGGTTGTGTGTGTCGACATGTGTGAAAACTGGTGCAAACAACACACAGTCATCTCAGTCCAATATACAGGCGGTGTTTTTACAGGTACCAGACATGCCAGACTATGGTCAGCTTCGTTTGCGTCTATGGCTAGATCAGCGCGTAAGCCGCCTATGTTTTAACATTAAAAAGACGTAGCGATATAGCCGCAGCCAGCTAAAGCCGTCATTCGGATTCCGGAGACGAATTCCTATTTCCCTGGTAATATGCATCAAGCAGTGGCTATGGTGTCAAGGTTGACATAATACCAGTGTTAATATTGGTGTCGTGCACAATAATGCTTTTACAGAAATATATCCAAGTGTTATTAGGCGTATTGAACATACACATGTACATGTACATGTACGTGCGCTGTACACTACATGGCCATAATATAGCAACACAGTAATCACGAACACTATCTGCTTATTTTGTGTGCTAAACGTTAATATTCCTCCATGTGCATGACGATCGGATCATTGGAATTGTTTTTAATATTTACAAAAAACTAAAAAAGGTATTGTTGGTGAAAATACGTGACTCGAGTCACGAGTCCTCAAGGTCAAGTCCGAGTCATGGTAGTCGAGTCCGAGTCCGAGTTATTTGCCGACGTGACTCGAGTCAAGTCCGAGTCACCAAAATTGTGACTCGAGACGGACTCGAGTCCGAGTCCTGGAGTGGACTCGAGTCATACAACTCTGTGTATACCCCCTTGTTGTCTGCCCTTTGGATACTTTGTTATTTCAGCCTGCGTGCCCGTGCGCAGGCCAGCCCCCATGATAGACAGGGCCCAGACCAGGACAAACTAAGGGTTTTTCCTGTCAAGGTTTTCTCAACGGTTTCATCATCCTGAACCTCAACCATATGATATTAGCTTGGGGGCCACCCTGATTTTTGCCCCTAATTCAAAATGGCCGCCAAAATCCAAAATGGCCGCTAAAATTACATAAATTACATATATACTGCTAATTACGTTTAATATCAACGTTGTTTTTTTTAGTGATTCTGTCATCTTGAATGTACACCCATTGAATTTAGCTCCAGAGCCACCCAGAATTTGGCCTCAAATCCAAGATGGCCGCCAACATCTAAAATGGCTGCCAAAATTACATAAAATACATATATACTGCTAATTACGTTTAATATCAACGGTTTTGTGTGTGATTCTGTCATCTTGAATGTACACCCATTGAATTTAGCTCCAGAGCCACCCAGAATTTGGCCTCAAATCCAAGATGGCCGCCAAAATCTAAAATGGCTGCCAAAATTACCCTTATCAGGTTTATAGTGCTTCTAGTCTTTTTTCTGTCAGAGTTTTTTTCAGTGATTCCGTCATTCTAAGCCCAAGGCCTTTAAGATTAGTCTGGGGAATACCCAAGATTTATCGTCTAATCCAAGATGGCTGTCAAAATGGCTGTCAAAATGGCTGCCAAAAGGGCTGCCAAAATGGCTGCTAAAATGGCCATCAAAAGCATCTTACTTAAATTTAAAGTACATCTTCGTTTTGTCCTGTTAAAGTTCACTAAAGTTGGTTTCATTGTGGCGTTCTGAACCTAAGCCTTTTGAAATTAACTTGTGGCTACCCACGATTTGTCCGCCCAAATCCAAAATGGCTACCAAAATGACCTTAATCAGATTTAAACGGTCTCTTATTTATCCCCCATAATTTAGTAAAGGACCTGGCTCAGACATGTATGCACAAGTTTGGAAAGTTTAATTAATAAATATATATGGAAATTCCCGGTGTATGTATTTGGTAATAAGTTGACCGAATGGTTTTTAGAAATGTTCTTCTAAAATATCCAATGAACATCTTGAGCACATCAGAAAATGTCTAGCTCCAACGGTTTAGAAGATACAGCTATGTCGGAAGTAGCACTTCCGATAAAAAGGGCGTGGTCATTTTAAAAAGGGCATGGTCATTTAAAAAGGGCGTGGTCATTTCCGGGCTGTTCGCCCCGGATAGAGGTTTTAGCACACATCCCAAGTTGTTCCTTGGGGTCATATCAGCCTAGAACAGTTGAGTTATCTTCTCCTAAATAATGTGCATACATGGGTGAGCCAGGTCTTTTACTAAATTATGAGGGATAAATAAGAGACCGTTTAAATCTGATTAAGGTCATTTTGGTAGCCATTTTGGATTTGGGCGGACAAATCTTGGGTAGCCACAAGTTAATTTCAAAAGGCTTAGGTTCAGAACGCCACAATGAAACCAACTTTAGTGAGCTTTAACAGGACAAAATGAAGATGTACTTTAAATTTAAGTAAGATGCTTTTGATGGCCATTTTGGCAGCCATTTTGGCAGCCATTCGCGTTCGTTTATACCTCTATTAATAATAATTTAAAGGTAGTATACACCATCGGTAATTGCTTGAATTATTATGAATGGGTGAGTTTGGGGGGGGGGGGGGGGGGGGGGGTGGTTGTAATTTATTTTTCAACTGGCGTCGGCAGTGGCTCTTATTTATAATGTTCTGGGTTTTTTCTTCGCGATCGCCGTCCGGAATTATGAAATGTATTTTTTCGGAACAAATACAGGATATCTAGCGCAATCATTTTGCTGGATGCCTACAATCATTCTTTACTTTCAAATAATACAAGAAATGGGGACAAAACTGTTTGTTTGTTTACTGTAACATGCGTGCTTCGCGCTCGCATTTTACAGTTTTGGGTGTGCCCCCCGTCTAAAAAGTTCGTGGATCCGCGCTTGCACTCTTTCAACAATCAACGGTCGTTTTAGATTCGTTTGTAAATAAAAATAAGTCCTTCAAGATTAAGAGAAAGAAATATGGTGTCCCAAAAGACGGGATAAGTTTTTATCCAATGATCGCCACTAAATTATTTAATAAATTTTCCTCTTTGTACGAGTGCTTCGATTCCACATGTATTTTAGATTTTCGAAATTGATAGGTCAAGTTTTGGCGCGATATTTTTCTTCCGCGTTGCGCAATTGTTTAGTTTCCATATTTAGCCCAACCACAGTCGCCAGAATTACTTTTGATTAAATACACCTTTTAACAGTGTCACACACTAGAGAAATTAAGGGAAGCAGCCTTTCACCCAAATAACAACTGTACATTATAAGGTGTCAACCTGAGTAATAGAGCAAATACCTAAAAACCTGTCCTTGAGACTCATTCGAGGGATTCGGTGACATGATAGTGCTAGCAGCAATTTTCCAGAGGTGATTTTATTAGGAAATCATTGTACCAAAAATAATGTTAAAATCAATATTTTATTTGAGGGGTCTTGAAGCACGCCACCAGCCAACTTTCAGGCTCTACCCCAGTTCATTTTCACAAAGGTTTGTTAAATACTCAACTTGAATTGGGAAAGGAGGGAAAGGAGTGAAATAAGACGGGCAGGCCACCTAAATAATTAAATTTATCGAATTTTATACAAAGCGTTATACACGGCTGCTTTACATTCACAGTCACCGCGTTTGTTAATATAAAGCTCATTTATTGGTTCGTCAAAATAACCAGAGCAACTGGCCAACTGGTCCGTACGAAACTAGCGAGACAGGTGGACAGATACAACTGGAAACAAACGTATCATTTGCTGTTAACTGTGCATTAATATTTGGATCACAAATCAACTTCATGTCCTCTTAGTTTGTTAATTTGGTCACAGTCACAGAGAATAAGTGCATGGTGTTTGTGGTCTATGCACGTCTTAAGTCATACTGAGCGATCTGACTTTGGCTTAGATAAACAATTTTTGGCTTAGATAAACAATCTTTGTTGTTATATATTAATGTTATACAGAACGTAATTATGTGTCTAAGACAGTTAATGGAGTTCCATGGTCATTTACAAAAGGGCGTGGTCATTTCCGGGCTGTTCGCCCCGGATAGAGATTTTGGCACACATCCCAAGTTGTTCCTTGGGGTCATATCAGCCTAAAACAGTTGAGTTATCCTCTCCTAAATAATGTGCATACATGGGTGAGCCAGGTCTTTTACTAAATTATGGGGGATAAATAAGAGACCGTTTAAATCTGATTAAGGTCATTTTGGTAGCCATTTTGGATTTGGGCGGACAAATCGTGGGTAGCCACAAGTTAATTTCAAAAGGCTTAGGTTCAGGACGCCACAATGAAACCAACTTTAGTGAGCTTTAACAGGACAAAATGAAGATCAGCCATTATGGCAGCCATTATGGCAGCCATTATGGCAGCCATTATGGCAGCCATTATGGCAGCCATTATGGCGGCCATTATGGCAGCCATTATGGCAGCCATTATGGCAGCCATTATGGCAGCCATTATGGCAGCCATTATGGCAGCCATTATGGCAGCCATTATGGCAGCCATTATGGCAGCCATTATGGCAGCCATTATGGCAGCCATTATGGCAGCCATTATGGCAGCCATTATGGCAGCCATTATGGCAGCCATTATGGCAGCCATTATGGCAGCCATTATGGCAGCCATGTTGGCAGCCATGTTGGCAGCCATGTTGGCAGCCATGTTGGCAGCCATGTTGGCAGCCATGTTGGCAGCCATGTTGGCAGCCATGTTGGCAGCCATGTTGGCAGCCATGTTGGCAGCCATGTTGGCAGCCATGTTGGCAGCCATGTTGGCAGCCATGTTGGCAGCCATGTTGGCAGCCATGTTGGCAGCCATGTTGGCAGCCATGTTGGCAGCCATTTTGGCAGCCATTTTGACAGCCATCTTGGATTAGACGATATATCCTGAGTATTTCCCCGACTAATCCTAAAGGCCTTGGGCTTAGAATGACGGAATCACTGAAAACAACTCTGACAGAAAAAAAACAAGAAGCAGTATAAACCTGATTAGGGTAATTTTGACAGCCATTTTAGATTTTGGCGGCCATCTTGGATTTGAGGCCAAATTCTGGGTGGCTCTGGAGCTAAATTCAATGGGTGTACATTTCAGATGACAGAATCACACAAAAAATTGATATTAAACGTAATTAGCAGTATATCTTATGTAATTTTGGCAGCCATTTTAGATTTTGGCGGCCATCTTGGATTTGAGGCCGAATTCTGGGTGGCTCTGGAGCCAAATTCAATGGGTGTACATTCAAGATGACAGAATCACACAAAAAAACGTTGATATTAAACGTAATTAGCAGTATATATGTATTTTATGTAATTTCGGCAGCCATTTTAGATGTTGGCGGCCATCTTGGATTTGAGGCCAAATTCTGGGTGGCTCTGGAGCTAAATTCAATGGGTGTACATTCAAGATGACAGAATCACTAAAAAAAACAACGTTGATATTAAACGTAATTAGCAGTATATATGTAATTTATGTAATTTTAGCGGCCATTTTGGATTTTGGCGGCCATTTTGAATTAGGGGCAAAAATCAGGGTGGCCCCCAAGCTAATATCATATGGTTGAGGTTCAGGATGATGAAACCGTTGAGAAAACCTTGACAGGAAAAACCCTTAGTTTGTCCTGGTCTGGGCCCTGTCTAGACAGGGCCCAGACCAGGAAAAACTAAGGGTTTTTTCTGTCAAGGTTTTCTCAACGGTTTCATCATCCTGAACCTCAACCATTTGATATTAGCTTGGGGGCCACCCTGATTTTTGCCCCTAATTCAAAATGGCCGCCAAAATCCAAAATGGCCGCTAAAATTACATAAATTACATATATACTGCTAATTACGTTTAATATCAACGGTTTTTTTTAGTGATTCTGTCATCTTGAATGTACACCGATTGAATTTAGCTCCAGAGCCACTCAGAATTTGGCCTCAAATTCAAGATGGCCGCCAAAATCTAAAATGGCTGCCAAAATTACATAAAATACATATATACTGCTAATTACGTTTAATATCAACGTTTTTTGTGTGATTCTGTCATCTTGGATGTACACCCATTGAATTTAGCTCCAGAGCCACCCAGAATTCGGCCTCAAATCCAAGATGGCCGCCAAAATCTAAAATGGCTGCCAAAACTACATAAAATCTACTGCTAATTACGTTTAATATCAACGGTTTTTGTGTGATTCTGATGTCATCTTGAATGTACACCCATTGAATGTAGCTCCAGAGCCACCCATAATTTGGCCTCAAATCCAAGATGGCCGCCAACATCTAAAATGGCTGTCAAAATTACCCTAATCAGGTTTATACTGCTTCTTGTTTTTTTCTGTCAGAGTTTTTTTCAGTGATTCCGTCATTCTAAGCCCAATGCCTTTAGGATTAGTCTGGGAAATACTCAGGATTTATCGTCTAATCCAAGATGGCTGTCAAAATGGCTGTCAAAATGGCTGCCAAAATGGCTGCCAAAATGGCCATCAAAAGCATCTTATTTAAATTTAAAGTACATCTTCATTTTGTCCTGTTAAAGCTCACTAAAGTTGGTTTCAGTGTGGCGTCCTGAACCTAAGCCTTTAGAAATTAACTTGTGGCTACCCAAGATTTGTCCGCCCAAATCCAAAATGGCTACCAAAATGACCTTAATCAAATTTAAACGGTCTCTTATTTATCCCCCATAATTTAGTAAAAGACCTGGCTCACCCATGTATGCACATTATTTAGGAGAGGATAACTCAACTGTTCTAGGCTGATATGACCCCAAGGAACAACTTGGGATGTGTGCCAAAATCTCTATCCGGGGCGAACAGCCCGGAAATGACCACGCCCTTTTTTAAATGACCATGGAACTACATTAACTGTATTAGACACATAATTACGTTCTGTATAACATTAATATTTAACATCAAAGATTGTTTATCTAAGCCAAAAATTGTTTATCTAAGCCAAAGTCGGATCGCTCAGTATGACTTAAGACGCGCTAGACCACAAAAACCATGCACTTTTTCTCTGTGACTGTGACCAAATTAACAAACTAAGAGGACATGAAGTTGATTTGTGATCCAAATATTAATGCACAGCAAATGATACGTTTGTTTCCAGTTGTATCTGTCCACCTGTCTCGCTAGTTTCGTACGGACCAGTTGGCCAGTTGCTCTCGTTATTTTGACGAACCAATAAATGAGCTTTATATTAACAAACGCGGTGACTGTGAATTTAAAGCAGCCGTGCATAACGCTTTGTATAAAATTCGATAAATTTAATTATTTAGGTGGCCTGCCCGTCTTATTTCACTACTTTCCCTCCTTTCCCTGTTCAAGTAGAGTATTTAACAAACCTTTGTGAAAATGAACTGGGGTAGAGCCTGAAAGTTGACTGGTGGCGTGCGTACAAGACCCCTCAAATAAAATATTATTTTTGGTACAATGATTTCCTAATAAAATCACCCCTGGAAAATTGCTGCTAGCGCTATTATGTGAGCGAATCCCTCGAATGAGTCTCAAGGACAGGTTTTTAGGTATTTGCTCTATCACTCAGGTTGACACCTTATAATGTACAGTTGTTATTTGGGTGAAAGAGTTGACTGCTTCCCTTAATTTCTCTAGTGTATGACACTGTTAAAAGGTGTATTTAATCAAAAGTAATTCTGGCGACTGTGGTTGGGCCAAATATGGAAAATAAACAATTGCGCGACGCGGAAGAAAAATATCATTTACAAACGAATCTAAAACAACCGTTGATTGTTGAAAAGGTGCAAGCGCGGATCCACGATTTTTTTAGACGGGGGGCACATCCAAAACTGTAAAATGCGAGCGCGAAGCTCGCATGTTACAGTAAACAAACTAACAGTTTTGTCCCCATTTCTTGTATTATTTGAAAGTAAAGAATGATTGTAGGCATCCAGCAAAATGATTGCGCTAGATATCCTGTATTTGTTCCGAAAAAATACATTTCATGATTCCAGACGGCGATCGCGAAGAAAAAACCCAGAACATTATAAATAAGAGCCACTGCCGACGCCAGTAGAGAAATACATTACAACCACCCCCCCCCCCCCCCCCCCCAATTCACCCATTCATAATAATTCAAGCAATTACCGATGGTGTATACTACCTTTAAATTATTATTAATAGAGGTATAAACGAACGCGAATGGCTGGCAAAATGGCTGGCAAAATGGCCATCAAAAGCATCTTACTTAAATTTAAAGTACATCTTCGTTTTGTCCTGTTAAAGTTCACTAAAGTTGGTTTAATTGTGGCGTTCTGAACCTAAGCCTTTTGAAATTAACTTGTGGCTACCCAAATCCGAAATGGCTACCAAAATGACCTTAATCAGATTTAAACGGTCTCTTATTTTATCCCCCGTAATTTAGTAAAAGACCTGGCTCATCCATGTATGCACATTATTTAGGAGAGGATAACTCAACTGTTCTAGGCTGATATGACCCCAAGGAACAACTTGTGATGTGTGCCAAAATCTCTATCCGGGGCAAACAGCCCGGAAATGACCACGCCCTTTTTAAAATGATCATGCCCTTTTTAAAATGACCACGCCCTTTTTATCGGAAGTGCTACTTCCGACATAGCTGTATCTTCTAAACCGTTGGAGCTAGACATTTTCTGATGTGCTCAAGATGTTCATTGGATAATTCTAAAAGAACATTTCTAAAAACCATTCGGTCAACTTATTACCAAATACATACACCGGGAAATTTCATATATATTTATTATTTAAACTTTCCAAACTTAGAGCAAAGTTAGAACATTTGTGTCATCTACTAGAGTTTAACTGACAATTCGGAATTTAAACAATACAAAGATTGTTAGAGAAAGATAACAAGCGTTTAATTATTATAAAGTAAGACAACAGAGTCCATGTATGAGAATTATGAGCAGTGTTCATTCAGTGATGGGTTCTTGCAACAATCACCTCCCTTGCATTTGCAGTACTTGCAACAATGGATCCAAGCAACTCGCCTTCTGGTTTTGAGATCACAATCTCGGGGACTAATGAATTACCCCTTCTTACAAAACCATAAGACGCGGCATTCATAATCAAGGTTCACTTTCCTCTTCTTCCCCTCTCTCCATTCTTGATGCTGTCCTCTCTGTAAGTGTCAAAAGACATGGTGACTTTTGGTCATCTTCCATCAGCAAAACTGCTTTCCAGGCATTCTATGTTGAGTGGCGCACCACCAGATAACAAGACACCAAACCTCTATACCTTGGTATATCACCAAAGGCATGGATTGTGTCAGTTGTGTGTGCTTCGTCAGTTGTGTCCTTCGGCTCAACTGCACACACGAGGAAGCTGATGACAGGATGATGTTCCATGTGCCGGACATTCTAAGTCACCGGACAGGTCCTACATCCCTGACGCTGTCATCAGGTGACACAGATGTGTCATCAGGTCAATTTGAGAGATCTTGGCCTCCAAGAGTTCTGGCTCATCCACAACTCAAGAGTGAAAAGATCAATATTACCTCTACACGATATCTGCATAACACTGGGAGATGAGCTCACAAAGTATTGTACTTGCATCTCAGATGGCTTATCGAGTCCTTTTGTGGCCGTTTTAAGGGTGAAATCGTCTTAATTCATTAGTCTTCGAGATTGTGATCTCAAAACCAGAAGGCGAGTTGCTTGGATCCATTGCTGCAAGTACTGCAAATGCAAGGGAGGTGATTGTTGTAAGAACCCATCACTGAATGAACACTGCTCATAATTCTCATACCTGGACTCTGTTGTGTTACTTTATAATAATTAAATGCTAGTTTTTTTTCTTAAAACAGAATACGTTGTATTGTTTAAATTCCGAATTGTCAGTTAAACTCTAGTAGATGACACAAATATTCTAAGTTTGGAAAGTTTAATTAATAATTATATATGGAAATTCCCGGTGTATGTATTTATTTGTATGGTAATAAGTTGACCGAACGGTTTTTAGAAATGTTCTTGTAAAATATCCAATGAACATCTTGAGCACATCAGAAAATGTCTAGCTCCAACGGTTTAGAACATACAGCTATGTCGGAAGTAGCACTTTCGATAAAAAGGGCGTGGTCATATAAAAAGGGCATGGTCATTTTTAAAAGGGCGTGGTCATTTCTGGGCTGTTCGCACCGGATAGAGATTTCGGCACACATCCCAAGTTGTTTATTGGGGTCATATCAGCCTAGAACAGTTGAGTTATCCTCTCTTAAATAATGTGCATACATGGGTGAGCCAGGTCTTTTACTAAATTATGGGGATAAATAAGAGACCGTTTAAATCTGATTAAGGTCATTTTGGTAGCCATTTTGGATTTGGGCGGACAAATCTTGGGTAGCCACAAGTTAATTTCAAAAGGCTTAGGTTAAGAACGCCACAGTGAAACCAACTTTAGTGAACTTTAGCAGGACAAAACGAAGATGTACTTTAAATTTAAGTAAGATGCTTTTGATGGCCATTTTAGCAGTCATTTTGGCAGTCTTTTTGGCAGCCATTTTGACAGCCATTTTGACAGCCATCTTGGATTAGACGATAAATCTTGGGTATTCCCCAGACTAATCTTAAAAGCCTTGGGCTTAGAATGACGGAATCACTGAAAAAACTCTGACAGAAAAAAAACTAGAAGCAGTATAAACCAGATTAGGGTAATTTTGGCAGCCATTTTAGATTTTGGCGGCCATTTTTGATTTGAGGCCAAATTCTGGGTGGCTCTGAAACTAAATTCAATGGGTATACATTCAAGATGACAGAATCACACACAAAACCGTTGATATTAAACGTAATTAGCAGTATATTTTATGTAGTTTTGGCAGCCATTTCAGATTTTGGCGGCCATTTTGGATTTGAGTTCAAATTCTGGGTGGCTCTGGAGCCAAATTCAATGGGTGTACATTCAAGATGACA
Source organism: Crossaster papposus (assembly GCA_037893245.1). Lineage (NCBI taxonomy): Eukaryota > Metazoa > Echinodermata > Asteroidea > Velatida > Solasteridae > Crossaster > Crossaster papposus. The sequence goes on from JBAIAA010000173.1 coordinate 735,979, forward strand.
TTCTCACACAAAAAACGTTGATATTAAACGTAATTAGAAGTATATATGTATTTTATGTAATTTTGGCAGCCATTTTAGATTTTGGCGGCCATCTTGGATTTGAGGCCAAATTCTGGGTGGCTCTGGAGCTAAATTCAATGGTTTTGTACATTCAAGATGACAGAATCACTAAAAAAAACCGTTGATATTAAACGTAATTAGCAGTATATACGTAATTTATGTAATTTTAGCGGCCTTTTTGGATTTTGGCGGCCATTTTGAATTAGGGGCAAAAATCAGGGTGGCCCCCAAGCTAATATCAAATGGTTGAGGTTCAGGATGATGAAACCGTTAAGAAAACTTTGACAGGAAAAACCCTTAGTTTTTCCTGGTCTGGGCCCTGTCTAACTAGAGCACGTCTATTCCCCCGAGGGACTGTGAGTGACCAGAAGGAGGACCTATTTCGCGAGGCCGAAGGCCGAGGGAAATAGGTCTCCCTTCTAGTCACTCACAGGCCCGAGCAGGGGGGGGGGGGGGGGGGCGGCCGAAGGGGGGGCCCAAGAAAGTGCGCCACCAACGTTGAAATGTATCTCATTCGTTCTTCCACGCTCATGAGCCACACATCTTACACAGTAAATACGTATACATAGATTTGCTCCGTGTATCGCTCCCCGAATTCAGTGATTCATACAACGTCCGCAAAGCCAGGTACGCAGGCACGACCTACACGGATTTTGTTTGGGGCGATGTCATTTTCTGCCATTTTCGTTCGAAAACAACACGATAAAACGCAAGGGGGTCACAGGCAGATTTTTTTTTAAATTCAGTATATCACTGCTACATTCTTTTTTAACGTATCCATGGAAAAAAATGAGTGGGGTCGAAGCACGATTTTTCACAATTTATCGATTATTATTGCCCTTTTTAGGGGAGGTATTTGTTAACGTCGTTTGAGTATTTGTGCACAATCTCCACGCGCATCAACGGTACGTCAACGCTTAATTTTTTCGACTGCTTTTTTCATTTTCAATACAATTTTTGTCATTGGATGATAAACATTAAGGTAAATAACAACCTTGTACAACTACAAAAGACAAGATGTTAAGATTTGATGCCAAAAACTCTTTATTTTTCGAGTGATAAAATTGTTCCCCCCTATTTTGAGAATGGACGGTACCACAGCGTTTTGCAATCACAGCCTCGAAGGGCCCCCCCCTCCGCCCCCCCCCCCCCCCCCCCCCGCCCCCCCCCCCCCCCCCCCCCCCCCTTGGGCCCGAGGGGGGATAGACGTGCTCTAGTGACCGAATCATGCCAGTCCATATGTGTTTTATAACACACCTCGAGCCAAAATATGAAATAAGAAAAGAAACCGCCATTTTTAATATTCTGGCAAACATATTGAGGGCGCTGTAACCAGTCAAAAAAATTAAGTCTATTGCCCGCTTCGGGAACTATTTTCCGCAAATTCACGATGGCACTATCTCATGCACTAGCCTATTAGTTAACCCCATGTGACCGTGTTTCAGCCAACCAGAATACAGAACTAGCAAGAGGTATTTTATAAAACAATTTATTAGATCAACCCTAGTAAAACTGAATCTGTAATTTCAAGTGACAAACACATTTCCACTCTACTCCTGAAAGTCACTGGGTGCCGGTGTGGACGGTAATTCTGTCACCCGGTAAAATTGTCCGGAGGGACAGAATTACCTAGGTAAAAGTGTCCCCCTGGAGCCGTAAAAGTGAGGAACGGACGCCGCATTATTGTAAAATATGTTTGGAATCAACCGATGGACTGTGCCGCAACTGAACTGATTAAAAGTACAAACTGCTCTTGTAATAGTTTTGGGCTATTTTAGACTTCGCTAGAAAAGGAATGAAATAAACCTTAAACTTGCAGTTACTTAGAAGGAAACTATAGTAAAAAAAATAATTTAAAAAAAATCACAAGTCCTTAATGTTAAATAAATAAGAACCCAATAAATTTTACTTTATATATAAGAAATAATCAAAGTAAAACAAAATGACAAGTCGATCACGTGTCGATGCTTTTACTTTTTGCACAGAAGTTTCTGAATAACAAAGTAGTCCTTTCAAATCCAAAACCTGAAAAGGAAAAACAAAAATTATATTGATAGATATTTAGATATTTATGAGAAAATATATTGTAACATCAAACAATACTTGAACATAATGAAAAAAAACCTGCATTAATTTGCCCAAAATGGATAGCCTCACTGGCTGCAGCTGCCGCTGCTTAATTGCACGGCAAAGTCCCGGCGACGCAACATGGGAAATCACGGTGCGTTTATCTCCAAACGCAGTCAAAAGTATCGACCGTACCTCTGCCACGCACTTTATAGGGTATTTTCTTACTCCAAAAATTAATTCCGGTTTCCTGTCGCAATTTATAATCGATTCCTATATTTATTGTATGTAAATCGCGAACATATTTTATAAGGTACGAGTTGAGTTAACTGAAGGTACGAGTTGACCAAGGTACGAGTTGACCAAGGTACGAGTTGACCAAGGTACGAGTTGACGAAGGTACGAGTTGACGAAGGTACGAGTTGACGAAGGTACGAGTTGACGAAGGTACGAGTTGACCAAGGTACGAGTTGACCAAGGTACGAGTTGACCAAGGTACGAGTTGACCAAGGTACGAGTTGACCAAGGTACGAGTTGACCAAGGTACGAGTTGACCAAGGTACGAGTTGACCAAGGTACGAGTTGACCAAGGTACGAGTTGACCAAGGTACGAGTTGACCAAGGTACGAGTTGACCAAGGTACGAGTTGACCAAGGTACGAGTTGACCAAGGTACGAGTTGACCAAGGTACGAGTTGACCAAGGTACGAGTTGACCAAGGTACGAGTTGACCAAGGTACGAGTTGACCAAGGTACGAGTTGACCAAGGTACAAGTTGACGAGAAAGCGTTAAATCTGTCCCCCTCCAGTTTATTCTGTCCCCTCTCTAGGTAATTTTGTCCCCCCAATTCATTGTTCCACACATAAGTGGTTATTTGTTGCACGGGACATATTTACCAGGGGGACACGTTTAAAGTTGGGCAGGGGGACAGAATTACCTGGAGGGGGACATAAATACCTAGGTAAATGTGTCCCCCCGGACAGATTTACCGGGTCACGGTAAGTCTGTCCGGGGAGCGTAATTTTGTTTCCTATGAGAGTTAGGGGTAATTATCATAAATGGGCGTTTTTACACCACACTGAGTGGAAGACACTTAGGTTCTCAGATCCTTATTTTCCCTTAAATTAAACTCACTCCAACAACAAACTTGGAGACCAAAATAGTCAATGAAAAATAGACAGAGAGCGAATTCGAACCCCAGTCGAACGATCTATAACCTAACCCATTATCCACTATAGCTACTGGGAGAGGTCGACAGAAGCCGTTTTTCAAAGTGCTTTAATGTACCTCTGGGCTATGTGTAACTCGTTGATTGAGCAATAACAATGTATTAGCGTCATTGTTAAAACTACTGAATAATCATGACGTGGGGTCTAGAGCCGCCCATTTATGATAATTACCATTAACCCTCCTAGGAAAAAAAATTACGCGTCCGGGGAGCGAATTTTTTTTTCCCAAACAGGTTTGCACAATTTCATGAATTATTCAGTAGTTGCGTTGATCGCTGTACAACACTTAGGTTCTAGGTCTCCTTTTCCCCTTAAATTAAAAATACTCTAAAGATATCAATTGGAGGGAAAACGAGGTGACCTACTACAGCAGGATTCGAACCCGGGATCTTTGATCCATAGCCAATCCCACTATCCACTACACTACGTATAGCAGCTCGACAACAGCTGTTCTTTAAAGTGATTTATTGTAACTAGTTAACTAATAACAACAATGCTGTGACGTCATGTTTTATTCCGATGAATAAACATAACTTCTCATCCAAACTACTGAATAATTCATGAAATTGTGCAAACCTGTTTGGGAAAAAAAAATTCGCGTCCGGGGAGCTGGAGACTACGGAAGCTTAAAGTGACCATCCGCGTTTTCGCGTTTCTGAGATAATTTATCTTGGAAAGACGGAATACTGAGATAAAAATATGTCTTTCCGTGACATCGTATCTCAGAAAGACGTCTTTCCATGATAATCGTATCCCAGAAAGACGTCTTTCCATGATAATCGTATCTCAGAAAGACGTCTTTCCATGATAATCGTATCTCGGAAAGACGTCTTCCCACGATATTTTATGTCGGAAAGACGTCTTTCATCATAGAAAGGCGTCTTTCCCACATACAATTATTACGGTGGCCCACAACTGTCACGGCAAAAGCCCCGCAGCAGAAACAAAAGCAATGCGGCAAAAGTCAAGTGTCACAGTGTTGCAAAAGACAACGACGTCATCTAAATAGTGTCATGTGACGTCAAGTTAGAGGTGCAATTTTCAAAGCCTTGTATCTTCGGAATTATTAGATTGGGTTTAAAATTGGTATGTTGGTATTCCGGGATGTTTTATATGTTAACAAAAATAAGGTGTCGACGTAATGACGACGTCATCGTAAATATGAACTTTTGAGTTGAATTGGACTTTCAAGCCATATCTCATCAACACAATATGCTATATTTATTTTAAAAAATATAATAAATTTGTCACACAAATTAATACACGACAAATGTGCGACACCGTGATAGGTCTGATCGTCATGAAACATTTAAATAGGTCTAGGGCAGTCCCACGCACACCGTAATGTTCCATCTTACTAATTAATATATTATGATTGACTGTGTCAAAGGCTTTAGATAAGTCAAAGTATATGCCAATTGAGAATTTATTATGATCGATCGCATTACTGAGTACATGTGATGTTGATAATTCAGTTAACTGGTTTTGTCTGAAACCAAATTGTGGCTCAAAAATAATATCATTCTTATTCATAAAATATATTAATCGAATGTATATTATCCTTTCAAATAGATTAGAGAATGTCGACAGAACCAATATTGGTCTATAATTAGTAATATCATGCATACAACCTTTTTTTTTAAATTGGTATAACTTTGTTTTTATCCATCGGGAAATATATACTATATACTGGTGTTAAACATTTTGTTGAGGATAAATGATAAAAGGTTTCGCAAACAAATACCTTGCCTGTTTGATTACAAAATAATTCAACCCGTCGAAACAAGGGGCCTTGTCAGAAGCATTTTTTTAAGATTGTCCGCAATCTCCTCTTGGGTAACAGTGTCTTTATGAGATTTGAATGTTTGCCTGGTGAAAAGGCAATAGGAGTTTGCGGTAACACCTCGGTAATACTCTCTAGTAAGAAAGTGTCTTTAGTAAAGTCAATAAGAAATTTAGGTGTTTGTAAAGTTGTTTTTTTTGGTCGCGATATTTATGTTGCCTAGACTTTACTGTAATTAAGAGTCTTGTTGCACTTCAATATGCTATAGCCCTCACCAGCGATAATGTTGACTTGTGTGTGAACAAGCTGGCATTCGTTTAATATAATTTTAAAACAAATCATTACTGCGGACGTGCAGTTACGGTCCAACTAAATGCCTACAATTATTGATCCCAGTATAGTACCCATGGTGCATTGCAACATAATTGTGCTTTTGTACAGAACACAATAATTTTTGGCCAGTACTAAAGACGTCACGATTTGTTTCAACTTCGAACCCACCATGCAGACAACCCAATAAGAAAGCGCACGTCGACGTAAGTTGGACGTCAGGAGAACCAGGGTCTATTGGAATGTAATTTTGTGGGAACAAGTTTTACCAATTTGCCACATTCCATTTTCCCATGGTTTACCGAGACTAAAGTCGGCCTTTAATCAATCCGTATGGTAGTCTTTTTTCTTTTTCCGTGACGCTTTTGCTTTGGCCACGACGCCTTTACTTTGGCCGTGACAGTTGTGGGCCACCGTAGTATATCGTTGAAAAACGTCTTCTTGAGAGACACGATTATTATGGAAAGACGTCTTTTTTCGAGATACGATATCAGTGAAAGACGTCTTTCCGAGATATAATATCACGGAAAGACGTCTTTCTAAGATACGATATCATGAAACGGCGTCTTTCTGAGATACGATTATTATGGAAAGACGTCTTTCTGAGATACGATTATCATGGAAAGACGTCTTTCTGAGATACGATTATTAGAAAAAGACGTCTTTCTGAGATACGATATTACGGAAAGACATATTTTTATCTCAGTATTCCGTCTTTTCAAGATAAATTATCTCAGAAACGCGGAAACGCGGATGGTCACTTTAAGCTTCCGTAGTACACACATTTACCAGGGGGGACAGAATTACCTTTCACACCGTACCGGCGGGGGGCGTTCTTTCTCTCTGATTAAATGCATTGGACGATGAGGGCGCTACAGCACGTTCAGGGACCTACAAAATTACCGAGCAATCTGGGCACACTTATCTTCAATACCGACTCATTCCAATAAAGCATTACCATTCTAATGGTAAATACAAAATATTCTTTACTATTTCCGTAAATACACAATTCAGAAATTTGCTGTTATTTTAAGGCCAATTAAACGGTGTGGATTTTACGGCTGAATTAGAGGCTAGAAAACGCAAGTCTGGTAGCGGCACCTGTATACGTCCATAAGTTAGACGTTTGTCATGGTGCACCTGACCAGGTCACTTGACCGTACCTGAAAATTTGTTTGGCACCACTAGTTGCACCATAGTCGACGAGTTCGAAGGCTGTGTTGGTGAAATTCCTCTTAAAATGAAAGCGATTCCAGATACCTCCTTGCCACTTTACAATGAGGAATACGTGGCCCAGCTGCAGCGATTTTTCGGCCTCGAACTAGCCTCAAAAACGTTGGGGAATGGGAAGCTTTCCAACGGAAACCGAGACATGATAAATGGCGATTTGACTACACCCAGCTCGGGAGGGCCTGGCTCTGGAGATCATGTCCACGAAAATGACCGAGCCACTACCTACTTCCATCTAAAGCAACGCCAAACGCCCGGGGTGGAGAAATGCAGCGGGGAGGAGCCGGAGGACGGGGAAGCTGGGCCTACCAAGGCGGACGGGCCAGACCCTCCGGACCGGTATCGGGTGCACAGCTGGTTTTGGTACGGAATCTTCTCATTCGGTGCCCTGCTCGGCGACGATTTGTTCTACTTCTTCATTTTCAGTTTTGGCGCGGCTAACTTTTCCTTGTGGGTCACCCGTCGCCTGTTGATGGTGTGGGGCTTCTGTATGTTTGTTGGCCAAGCGTGCAAGGAAATCTTGCGTTGGCCTCGTCCTAGGGAACCCCCCGTTGTTCGCTTGGAGAGCCGATACAACAGGGAGTATGGCATGCCATCCACCCATGCGGTAGTTGGTACTCTCATGCCATTCACTCTACTTGTTAGTACATGGAATCACTATGAGGTAATTAGCATCATAGGTTTTGGCACTGCGATTTTACGAATGTTGAACACATTTTAACTCCGGCGAACTTTCGCAGCAAAAAGTCTGAACCGGCCCTTGGCCACCTACCAAATAATAACGTGTTTCACGGTAATAATATGCGCAATCTTGTACATGGGGCAAATTTACACGCATTGCTGTGTAGAAGCCGTATCGTAAGTCCGACGCCTCATAAGTCCGACGCCTCATATTGTCATAAGTCTAAATTTCAGAATTATGAGTCGTCGGACTTTTAAATTTAAGGCACTGGCCTCGCACACTCGGGCTCATGGGTCTGACGCCTTGTAAGTCCGACGTCGGACAAATGAGGCGTCGGACTGTTAGGGCGTCGGAGCTATAGACTATTATAAGGAAAGGTTCAAAAACGAGTTTTACCAAAGCTTGTTATGGGCGATGTGAGCGATTTAAATGTACCAATTAAATTACACAATTACAGGGGTTCAGATCGCGCAAGTCATGGTGGGATTTAACATGGTGTAGCAATATCGTACCCATGGTAACAAGGTTGAGTACAGTAGTCTGGAACTCATTGTGTAATCTCTTACTGTACCACTTGGTGGCGCTATTATTTTCGCCTTTTTCGAGCGCAATGCTTGTATTCATGACTGTCGGACTTACGAGGCATCGGACTTATGCGGCGTCGGACTTATGGACAGAAATAAAAGTAAAATGTATTGTCGGACCTACAAGGCGTCGGACCTATGAGGCGTCGGACTAATGAGGCGTCGGACTTATGGGCCTTATTTGGTATTTTGTCGGACTAATGAGGCGTCGGACTTGCGAGCGGACCCCGCTGTGTTCGCATTGTCGATCAAAAACGTTCGCGCTTCCAAGTCATCATGCAATTATTTCAAAATGTGCACGCGTCTAGCATCGCATGTTCTTTTTGCCCCGTAAACAAGATGGTGCATTTTACCATGAAACACCTTATTATAATCAATATTAATAGGGGAACATTTCTGAAAGTGAAGCACGGTGAAAGATGTCCATTTGAATGCCAATACGGTAAAAGTTCTTGTCTGATTTTTCGATTCTTTTCATGCTCGAATGCCACTTAACCAGTTCGCGCCGGATGACGTATATAAACGCAAAGTTTTCCCCAGATTCAAAACGGATGATGCATAAACACGCCACGAGCAAGGCCGGAAATGTCTGTCAGCAGCGAGCAAGGCCGGAAAAGCGTGGGTGTGCTTCCCAGGACTATCGGCCTGAACACGCTTCGGATCGAGTTTCGTTAAAAATAATCCCGCGCGTCGGCTCGGGGACGTTAAAATAATCCCGGCGCGAACTGGTTAATACTGTACGCCATAAAACCCCAAAATGTGCACATTTTGGGGTAAAAGTGTCTCAGGAAAACATACATCCGGCCCCCTACTGAGATTTCATGCTACACAAGACACCGCGCATGCGCTCTTTGCATTGATTACGTGCGCGCGCTGATGCATGCACATCGCATTGTGATCACATTCGCCTTCATGAGTCATTGTAATGACAGTTCGGCTACTTCTCCCGCGGTCTCGGTAAAATTTTCCCGTGTCGAAAGTCCAAGTGCGAACAGTGGTAACATTTGACAATTGTTTATTTTACCATCGTCTCAGTAAAACCTTCCCCCAAAAAAGTCAGGTGCGAACACGGCTTTTGCATTGTCAGAAAACACAACCTAAAGCAGTAAAAACCCAGTCGCTTCATTGAAGCTAATTCATGACTTTTTACCCCCACAGTATCCACACTTGCTAGGGTTTGTTCTGGCCTGCAATTGGACCTTGTTGGTGTGCTGCAGTAGGCTATACAGGGGAATGCACTTCATTCTGGTAAGTGATCAACGAGCACCACAAGTTAATTTTGGCAGTTGTTTTAACTTTGATTCATAAATACCTGAGACAGTTAAGCTATTCCTATTGGTCGAGAGCCTGTCACGTGACCGCTAGATATCCTGTAATTGACGGCGATCGCGAATAAACAAGAACAACATAAGAATAACTACCCGACGTCGGTTGAAAAGGAACGTCTTTTTTTCTGGCTTTTCTTAGCATCAATGATTTTTAAACTTCCGACAGGTCAGTTAAACGATATTTACTTTAATTAATTAACCCTAACCCTGCCAGATCCAGCACAGTGCATCTGTACGTGACTGCTTGACCTTGCTGGACTCTGCACACAAGTCAATGTGACAAAGTATGCAATCTAGCTAAAATACCCTGGAGGGTTAGGGATAAAAATACATCCCCCCAAATCCACCCATTCGTGATAGTTCAAGCAATTACCAATGGTGTATCCTACCTTTAACGTAGGTTTTAAACATGTACATGTAGCATATGGGTGAATTTTTTTTTTTAATTCTCAAGTAAGGGCAATGATGATTTTTTGTAATGGTACATGTACATGTAGTTGATTTTGTGATATAATTTTACATTTTGGCTGGGTAAATTGTTTTAAATAAGCTAAAAAACAGTTTTGGCGGCCCCAAAACTGGCTAAAAATGCCCAAAACACAAATGGCCTATTACCATGGCAACAGGCCACAGAAAGAAAAAAAATTATATTTTGGTTACTTGCTTACCAAGTCCTTTCATATTAAACAATTTTTAAAAAATGCAGAGGACACTTAAGTTAAATATGAAATATTTCTGTGGACCCACTCTTAAAAGTACATAGGATACACCATTTGCAGATATCAAACAATTGTACTACCAAATTATTAAGAAAAATCTTACTCATATGAAAGTAAATAATGATTCTAGGCATCCAGCAAAATGATTGCGCTAGATATCCTGTAATTATTCTGAAAATTGTTTCGCGAAAAAACACAAATAACATAAGAATAACTGCTCGACGCCGGTTGAAAACAAACGATGTTTTTCGTGCTTTTCTTGACATCCATGATTGTAAAACTTTGGACAGGTCAGTTAAACGATATTTACTATAAAATACAACCCCCCAAATCTACTCATTCATGATAATTCAAGCAATTACCAATGGTGTATACTACATGTACCTAATAATACTCCCAATCACACATTTATTCCCTTATTTACAAATAAATCTGGTGAATTGTATAGACCACCCATGTGTACATGTAAAATGTAGACTTTAAACCAGAGATGTACTGACCTTGGACCGGCCAGTTAGTGTCCATGCCTTGGGTTAAGTTTGCTTTATACACTAAACTATTGACATTTAATCAGTCTAGATTACCCTGTTTGCACATTTTGATGAGATAGGACTTATGTTTCTGCATTTTGTTTGTAGGAACGCTGTGATTTTAAAAGTAAATCAAAATTACTACCTCGAAAGCAAGGTTATTAGGGGATTTTATTTTGGTTTTGTTTTAATTTGGTCATCAAAAAGTCAGATTTTTTCAGCGGAGCGGCAATCTGTTTAAATTATTTTTGAAATCAAATAAGGGCCTAATATTTCGATCTTAACAAGATCTTCTTCAGAGACATAATGGCTGTGTACACGAAACAAACATATAGGCAATGTGCAGTGTGATGCACATCATACCTGGCAGCAGGGGGGGGCGGAGGGGGGGCCCTTCGAGACTGTGATTGCGCAACGCTGACGTACCGTCCATTCTCAAAATAGGGGGAAACAATTTTCTCACGCGAAAAATAAAGAGTTTTTGGCATCCAATCTTAACATCTTGTTATTTGTAGTTGTAAAAGGTTGTTATTTACCTTAATGTTTATCATCCAATGACAACAATTGTATTGAAAATGAAAAAAGCAGTCGAAAAAATTAAGCGTTGACGTACCGTTGATGCGCGTGGAGATTGTGCACAAATACTCAAACGACGTTAACAAATACCTCCCCTAAAAAGGGCAATAATAATCGATAAATTGTGAAAAATCGTGCTTTGACCCCACTCATTTTTTTCCATGGATACGTTAAAAAAGGATGTAGCAGTGATATACTGAATTTTTAAAAAAATCTGCCTGTGACCCCCTTGCGTTTTATCGTGTTGTTTTCGAACGAAAATGGCCGAAAATGACATCGCCCCAAAACAAATTCGTGTAGATCGTGCATGTGTTTCTGGCTTTGCGGACGTTGCATGAATCACTGAATTCGGAGAGCGATACACGGAGCAAATTTGTACGTGTTCCAATGGTACGCCGCGCGAGAGCGATCTATACGTATTTACTGTGTGAGCTGTGCAGCTCTCGAGCGTGGAAGAATGAATGAGATACATTTCAACGTTGGTGGCGCACTTTGTTGGGCCCCCCCTCCGCCCCCCCCTGCCTGGCAGGAGAAACACAAAAGAAAAGTCATGTACAGAGTTCTGTGGGAACAACAAAAGGAGGATTAGGCTGAAGGGTTAAAGGGAAAGGTCAGTGTGGGTAGGATCAAAGAAAGAACTAACAAAAAAGTGTTAATAGGAGAAATGTGAAGGGGGGGGGGGGGGGGTTAGGACAATAGACAAGGGGAAAGCCAAAGGAGTGAGAACAAATAAGAACAAACTGCTGGCAAGGATTAAATCTGAAACAGATGACAAATGGGAGAAAACAATAGAAGTTAATCATAAGTTGAATGTTGAGCCCATGTGGTTGAATAGTCCGAAGACGATACATCCAAACTTTCACAATTCTTTTAGGGATTATGGATATTTATAAAGTGCACGTATCCACCAATACTGACACTCGTGGTGCTACAATATTATCTCCAAAAATCTCAGTTCCCTGGTGTGTATACAGCTCGATGCAGCCATGTCAACGCAAGGCAGCTAAATCAACCACAATAACCATCTCTGGCATCACTAGTACCCATTTAAACTTCTGGGTGGAGAAGTGTCTTGCACAAACATTATGTTCCTGGCAGGGTTCGAATCCACGTACCATCACACATGAGTCGAAACACTTGGCTTTACCTTACATACGTACTGTGGACATTCCTTTGTCTTCGTGTAGTTAAAAAACGTTGACTAAATACTAATTTTTCTCGCTTCCCCAAAACAAATTTACCCTCAAATTTTGATTCTGGGCCTCTCAGCTATTCCTTCTATCTTTTCTATATATAACCCTAACCCGTTTTTCCTCTAGCGCTCTTTTTCGGAAACTGAAAAACGGATTGTGGACCTGGGCAAGTCCACAAACCGTAACCTCTTCCCGCATCGTGTGGACCTATATTGTTCGGAGTTCCACTTTCGTATGCAAGACTAACTCACTGTAACAGTTGGGCTGTGGTATTCTAAATAATGGGTTTGTATATGTTTTTGTCTTTGATATAATTTTAGGATTTGATAGCAGGCGTGACCCTGACAGCCCTCCTGATGGCACTCATCTGGCCCTGGTTAGACACCCTGGACCACTTCACTTTGACCCACCCCTACGCCCCGGTCGTTATCATCAGTGTCACCATCATCCTGATCATTGTCTACCCGACCCCCGACGGCGTCGGTGCCTCCCGCAACGATACGGTCTCCATCCTGGGCACCATGGGCGGTGGGCTGTGCGCCTTTTGGTGCAACCACCACTACGGCCTGATACCCGATGCCCATGCGCCCCTGGGCGGCTCTATCAAATGGCCCGATCTGCCGACCGCCGGGATCATGCTGACCCGCTATTTAACCTACAAGGTTCTGGCCATCGTGGCATTCACTGGACTCAAGTTCATCATGAAGCGAATTCTTCGCGCCTTTTTCAACCTCCCAGTCAACAATCAGACAAAGAGATGGTTGAGGGTTCAGCTTTCGTACGGTTACCTCCCTCACTTATTCACCATGCTGATCATGTACCAGGTAGCCCCGAGGGTCTGTACATGGCTTGGGCTCGATTAGAATTTACTTGAAATAGAACTGTACAGAGCTAGCTCATGCAAGTCAATGGCACCGATGGGGTTGTTTTATGGCTCTGGATTCTTTTCGCAGCCATATAATAAGGGTGTCCCTTTATTTCTCTAGTTCTCATTTCGGACCGACCCCATTTTGGGCTAGTCTATGGACTATCCGCTCGTGGGACGAGTGCCTTTGATATGCGAGCAGATTTGGTTATTAACCAGTTCGCGCCGGGTTTATTTTCAAGTTACCAAGACCACTGGCGGAATTATTTTTTTATTCAGTAAAGTATACAGTACTCCTGTTTTGATAATGCACCTACTACAAGATGCCAACACTTAGTTTATTAGCATCGTTATTTACATGTTTTTTTTTAACATTCTGTCGCCTAGGGCATTTTTTTCTCTCTGCAGTCAGGGAGTCATATTACGTCAACCTCTACTCGCCATAAAATCGGAGGCATGTGTGTATACGTCATTCGTGGAACTACACACAGGGCCGGGGACAATTGTACGCGGTAATATACAAATATTTGCAAGCCCATCTGAAGAGCACTCTTTCAAGAATTTCAAAGGAGACTAAGGTTGACAAATTTGAATGTCAAGAAATTACTGGACGCAGCTGATAATTCTCGGCTGTATGAATTCAATAGAGACAATGGAACTATGGTGTTGAATAGGCCTAATCACTGAAGCGGGATACCACGATATAGCGTATATACCGTACATGTCAACGAAGCATGCTTGGCAACATCGACGTATATATTCACGTCCACCACTGTGTATGCCCTACATGTCAGTCGTGCATACCCGTCCTCCGTATTGCTAGCTGGGAACTTTTGGCATAATATACACGTCAACCGCAACAATTAAGGAAACTTTTGCAGCGTATATACACGTCCTCTGCGGAATTAAACTGCTGTGCCTGGCGGATTAACGCGTCATTCGTGGATAGTAAATTATTTTTTCGGGCCTTGCTCAGGCCGTGTCTATTCATCATCCTTTTTGAATCTCGGGGAAATGTTGCGGTTATACGTCCCCAGCGCGAACTGGTTAATTATGCAAAAGAAGACTGCATCTTGACCTCAAGATTTGTCCATTCTGCAGGCGCTTTCTATCGCGTTATCCTGTCCTCCGTTACCCATGTATGTTACAAATCCACCGCAGCCACATTGTTCAGTCAGCAGGTGCTTTCCATCGCGTATCGAGTCGTTCATATTACCCATTGCTATGTTACAAAAACACGGCAGCCAAATTGGCAAATCAGCAGCTTTGTCTAGATTTCTGCTCCAAATGACGTAAGTTGACTTCTGATTGGCTGGCACAAAGGGTCGCATACAATTAACATATCTACAGTAGATCAGACATTATCACGTGGGTGTCTGGTACTCGGACTAATTTTTGGCTCATGTTCGCCCTGTCTGAAATACCATCCAACAAAACAACAATTCCAAATGTAAATTTATATTTGAATACCAAATTCTAGCAGTCATGCTCTGTTAATGTGAAGAGTAATTTGTACTGGTATGTCATTGCTGTCACTACAGACAAAATGTTAATGAGTTGCATAGTATGGTGCAGATACGTGTACATACGTTAGTCAACTATATTTTGCCAAAATGGTTTTATTATTTTGTTCAGTCAATATAAACAAAACTGTAGACAATACAAGTACGCACAAAAATTGGCTTTATTTAACTCTTGCTGTTGTTTACACTCCGACACACTTCAGTATTTGCTTCCCTAAAAATTCCCAGGTGTATCATCCAATGCACACAACAGCTGGAGTGCATTGGCATGTGTTACTGCCATGCAGTGAACAGCTCTCATAGAGCATGGGTTAATTTAGCCATATGTTTGGGTGCAACCATCATTATTTCCTACATTAGCTAGGCAACAAAATGGGAGCCATAGAAATAAAATGGGATGTACTAAACATGAAACAAATTGAAAGTACTTAAACAATATCTGGAGAGTTGTTAATTAGTCCAAGCATGCCACCTGCACACTTATGCAGGCCCTCTCCAATGGCCAAAGCATTGGGCCAGCTATTGTCCAGCTCTAGACCAATTTCATGGAGCTACTTATAAAGCATAACAATTTGCTTAGCACAAAAAAAGTCACCAAACGATATACACCACCTACAAATGTGTTTTTGTTAATTTTTTTGGTTTTTTTGCGCAAGGAAGAATTTTTATGCTAAGCTTTGGTAAACATCAGGGCCCTATTTCACAACGCTGCTTAACAGTTAGCAGAAAAGTTAGCAGAAACATTTGCTAACCTTAGGCACTATTTCTATTGTCGTCTTACGGATTTCCCCGCTAGGTTAAACGTGCCTTTTGCCGTGCTTACTGCTTATGGACTGTGGAATACTACTTGACATATGTACCATTTACTAGTAATAGGGTGTAGTATTTTTTAGTATCTGGGTAAGTAGTCCTGTATGTAGACTTTAGCCCAAATTGTATTTGTAGTATTTTTTAGCATTGGGTATTCTTTGCTTTTTTAGTGTTTGATTCAAAATGTACATAACCTCTACACTCTACACTAAGCAGTCCTCAGTACTACATACATGTGTATTAATATGTACAGTATTTGAGGTGAAGTACTAAATACTAAAAATTACTACAGGCATTGCACACATATAGGTGAAAGTACTGCATTATATTTTACTAATGGTATTATTTTGTAGTATTCGATGATGTTAGCAAAATGTTAACACGTCTTTTTTTCTTCCTATTATAGATATATTTTCTAAGCCTAACCTCAGTGCGATAAATATCTTATTGCAACGAGTCATCGTCATTGGACAAAACCTACAATCTATCGTAAACATTTGCAAAACTTGACCCGGTTTACTTTTCTTCCATCTTGACTCCATTCGTAACTCGCGAGTGACTAGATTTTATCCAGTTGAACTAGCTAGTCAAACCACGCAGCGTTCTAGTGACATCTAAGTTGCCTATGGTCAGGTCTAAATGATTCTAGTCACCTAACTAAACTTGCTCAATGCTGTGCATTTAACTTTAGCTTCCTATGTGTGTTTGTTCTTCCTTGACTATTTGGATAATTTTGAAGAGTTTTGATTTTGCAGATCCTGGGCTTAATTCCCTAGGAGTTTCGTTTAATTACAATCACGCATCACTACACAATTGTCAATTGATCACAACATTTGAGGACACTTGGACAAAGTTCCCTTGCTTTAATCAATTTCACTGCTGCTGTTTAAAATCCTGCAAGTTGTGAAAAGGGCTGTGGTCGATCGGGATTGGACTAATTTGCTTGACTATCAGTCATCATGGCAAGACATCAGTTTAATGCACAAGGGCAAATGATTCCAATCCCAAACCATTTCAGTTTTTATTTTTTACATCCAGGATTGTACACAGTTTACACAGCACTGAAACGGATTAATCCTAACCCTGCCAGACACAGCGCAATGCATCAGCTAAACAGTCTGGTGCACTTTGATCATGGATTGAGCTGTCGACAACAGTGTAAAAACAACCACAGTCTACTTAGCTAATCCCCATTGAACAATGACAGAGATGGATTCTGCTGTGTTCTGTGACCACAGACTCTGAGGCAGTTTGACCTTAATATTTCTGACCTGATGGGTCTCCCTGCACTCTTCAGCCAATTCACTTTGACAAACGATGCAATCTGATGCGTTCGGCAGGGTTTCTAGCCAAAATACCCTGGAGTATTATGGTTAAGTCAAGAAACTTGGTCATGGTCTAGTGTCCAATGTTGTGATCAATGGACAATTTGTGTAGTGATGTGTGACTGAATGAAACTCATAGGGGGTGAGGCCAAGGACAGAAAGTTTCTGCACACAACAATTTTCTAAATCGACTTCATAGTTTTGTAGTTATTTCAAAAACAGTCGGACAGACATTTTTTGGGGGACACCCTCTATAACCCAACACCCCTCTTCTCAGGGATTTGCGCCAATATTCATGTATTGCAAAAACAGTGTCTTATATGATACAAGGTTTTATTGGTGGTGGTTGTTTTGATACCTGGTCATAATTGTTTGCTTGATGCTAAAAGGTATTACAAATTGTGTACATTAACAAATGATTGTTGAGCCAGGTGCAAAATGCTTGTATAGTGCGATTCAAACAATTGACAAAAATGTCAGCTGGGTGATGGGCAAGCTTAAGACCAGATAAAGATATAATTGTATTTTTTCACCATTCCGTTCTAAATAATGTAGATTTGTTTATTTGTTCGGTAGATAATTATAAGATGTACATGTACAGTTTTAATGTTTAAACTGCTGCCTTATAAACTGTGAGGTAGGCAAATGGTTTTGGGTTTTCTTGAGTAAATACATGTAAATTACCTATAAAGACATACGTGCTCTCTATTATGGGAGCCAGTTAGCTAGGAACGAGATCCACCAAGCTCCCATAATAGAAAAGTAAACATGTAAACAAAGAGTGACGTCATTATGCCTTAAGTCTTTTGAACCTGTTGATGCAGAAATCAATGGGAATCTTGAACCTACCCTCCCCAAGCCTTCACTCTTATTCACCTTCTGTTTTGAACTACCAACGTGGAGATTCACCTTTCAGACAATAACATTACGTCGAATGGGAGGTGAATCTTCACGCTGGTACAGTAGTTCAAGACAGAAGGTGAATAAGAGTTAAGGTTCAAGAGTCCCATTGATTGCTGCATTCAATGTGTACACATGTACATTATTGTACAAATGTTTACATTTACAGTACATCTCTCATCTACGTACTCGTAGCCAATATAAAACCATTTATTTTTATTATAACCCATCTTGACTCACAAAGCCAGCTGCATATATTGATAATGATTTGGTAAGGCTGCCTTTAAAAAAATGCTGCAGCACTTATCAGCACATACATGTACAAACCCACAGTTATAATGTAAGTATAAAGTGTAAATTTTCTTTGAACTTGTACTTTGAATGACATTGTAAATGTAAAACCTTTAAAATTACTTTTTGTATGATTTATCTCCACCCAGGAGTATAAATGGGTACCGGTATTAACTGGTGGTGTAACCTGCGACGGACTAGCATCCCATCCAGGGGGAATAGAAATGTTCTCGGTTGTTTTATGCTAGAGAAACCGGAGTAAAACACCGGCCTGGGGCCAATTTCATGGAGCTGCTAAGCACAAAAATTTGCTTAGCATGAAAATTCTTCCTTGTCAAAAACAGGGTTACAAACCCAATTTTCAGGTGATGTATATTGTTTGTGACTGATATTCAGGTGGTTTTTGCTTAGCATGAAAAGCACATGGAGTTTTGGCTGGTAACCTGTTTTTACTAAGCAAGATTTTTTTTGTGCTAAGCAAACTTTTGTGCTTAGCAGCTCCATGAAATTGGCCCCTGGTGAGCCACATTGGCTCGTGATATGCTTTCCTTTTTTTACTTCGGATTTTCTGATACAGAGATGCAGGGCTTTGATCAATATATAAAGGCAATTTGCCAGATCACCATACGGTGAGTCAAAAAGATTTTTTTTAAATATATTTTGGCAAATATACACATACCGGTAGGTAAAGGAATGAATAAATAGACGATTATTTCGACCTGATACAGATTTTTGAATTTCTGAATTTGTGACCTGCTCCCACAAATTCAGAGTATTAAAGTTGACATTTAGATATTTAGAGATATTGGTATATTTCCAGATTATTTGAATTCTTAGCTTTAAAATAATATATAATTTATTGGTTTAAGGGTATTTACAAAATATATAATATTGAGCATAACCAGCGGTCATTGCACACATCAAATTAAGAATAGTTACTGAGAAAACGTACGTTTGCGATCAAAAAGTGCCACAAACGCCCCCACGAACGAGCTAAACAAAGCATGTGAGTAACGTTCGTCGGAGGTTTCCCAAAAAAATGATTCCCTAGTCAAATCGGCTATTTTCAATCATAGCTCAATAGCATAGCGCGACTTTACGCCGTTTTCGTGGGAGCAGGTTACATTTATTCATTTGGTTCTAAAGTTACATGCTTTTAAGTAAACCTATACCTTTGTTTGCAGCTGTCCATGGTGCACCATACGTTATGTCACTGTTGCGTAGTAAGTGCAAGTATAGTCTTGGCCCAAAACCGGATTATACAGTTGTTTTCGTGGACGTACATGTACATTCGGTCTCATCGCTCAATGCATAGCGCGCGCTTGCCAGTTCATGCAGGCGATGCAGTTCATGAACAAAAACCTCATCCAGTCTTGGGCTAAGACTAGCGACTGTACGACATACACTACATAATGCATGGTGATATTCACAACCGTGGATAGCTGTGTTTTGAAGTATTCAATCGCAATGATTTAAATTTGGTATCCAAATGGTGTCACTTTCTTCACAGTAGACCAACGAATGAATGCTCTTTCATAATCATTAGCTGTTCCCGGTTTTGATCGGGAAACAATGTTGGGAACCTGACCAGCTGGCTTACACCATTGCAAACAATGTGTGTACTAACTAAGTTTGGTAAATATTAGGTACAGTTGAGTATAGTAATGAAGATTGGCTAACCATCGTTGAAAATTAATGCAAAATTTCACTTTCACAGGATGCTATACAGACTTCACTTACAGTCAAGTAAGGCACTTTATAATAATTTGGTAGTTTTGTTTTCTGATTGTAAATATTGTATTATTACCTTAAAATACAAGTACTGTATCGACTATCCTCGGTATTAAATCTAACTACATACATTCAGACATTAGTTTGGTCATTTGTAATTTATTGGTTTCCTTTTGGGGTGCACGCCAAAGACTGAACGTTCATCATTTTTCCTAGTTCCGGATCGCCCGTAAAATACATGCATCAACTACACGCGCGCAAGCGATTTCATATCACGTGTTCTGTTGGACCATGGAGAAATTTCTCCATGGTGGGGCCGGGTGGGACAAAGTTTATCGGCTTGTTGCCGCGCCCCACACACGTACACGGACAAAACATTTCAAAGCATTTCCTTGCAAGTCCTCTTTTTAAACTTTATTGGAAATGAAAGTATTTGAAATTTATTTTAAACTGTATTTATATAAATTAATGAATACTTTATCAGAAATATAGGCTTGATTCGGGTTGGTTCTAGCGTGATAATTGTTCATGTACGAAGCAGTTTTTTACTCGATCCGGAATTGGTTAAACCGATCCGCAACTAGAAAAAGGGATGTCGGTATATTTGACGTCGTATATGTATTTTCAAATAAAGAAGAGCATAAATATCGAAACAAAAACTGTAGTTTCTCCATCACTCAAGGTAAACTACTAAACCTATTTCATTTAAATTTCGAGGATTAGACTTGCCTAAAACAGCCTGAATATTTTGTGCGATCCGGAACTAGGAAAACGTCTGTAATGTGGCCAGAATGCAGCCCAAAGCCGGGGTTTAGAAAACGGCCCTTGGAAAACCCATGATATTACTACATATAATGCATTACACGTGATCGAGTCTCGGCCAATCAGAAGCCTTCAACTCTCCTAGGTATTTATTAATCTTATGTTATCTTTGTTTTTTGCGATCACCGTCCGGCGATCGCGAATTTTTAGCTGTTTCGGTTTTTCACCGAAACAGCTTTTGTAATCGTTAAAGTTTTTTTTTTTCTTTTTTTTTTTTTAGCTGTTTCGGTTTTTCACCGAAACAGCTTTTGTAATCGTTAAAGTTTTTTTTTTTCTTTTTTTTGTTTTTGGCTTTTTCGCAATTTTGCGAAAAAGCCTTTGTTTTTGTTCTGATTTTTTTTTTTCTTTTTTTTTTTTTTTGGCTTTTTCGCAAATTTTGCGAAAAAGCCTTTGTTTTTGTTCTGATTTTTTTTTTTCTTTTTTTTCTTCTTTTTTTTTCTTTTAGTAACCTAAACCCCATAGACTTTGTACACGTTTTTTTGCACAAGTACTTTTACCAGAGAACAAAGTCGTATTTCCATGAAACTTAACCCAAGTGAAGACCCTATAGTAAGCTCGTGCCTAGCCGACATACGACATGGTGACGTCATCAGGGGTCACGTGACGTCATCTTAAAGGTGCAATTGATTTAATCTTTGAAAATCAATAACAAATCAACCGCAAAAGACCGAAACTTGATTTTTGTGGCAACAGATGGAATAATCCAGGATCTTCATTTTATCTCATGTGCGTAAAATCACGTGACCCTTCCTTCCGGTCTAAACCGGAAGTGCCTTATAATTTAAAATTGATAAATGATATAAACTTACTTTCAACGATGTTAGTGTCTGGCTAGATTGTATTTTTCAAAAAAAATACCGGCGACGTCATAACATGTTATAGCGCCCTCTAGCGGCAGGTTGAAAAATGGTTAAAATGAATATTCGGTTGATGTGTGTAGCGAAGTTTGCTGAAATAACTTTATAACCAGTGTATATAATCAGCTTCATGCTAAGACCATATTGGGAAGGGGAAATATTTATGACGTCACCAAACCGGAAGTTACAATGAAAAATCCTTTAAATCTTTAAAAATCGCTTAAAAATCAACCGGGATAGATATAATCCAGATTGAAATTATTACGGTTTAAGACCTTTAAGCCATATCTCAGCAACGGAACGTGGTAACATAACACATATGTTTGTATTGTTAGTTGATGGATAGTTTCACAAATAGTTCACAAACGTGTGACGTCATCGTTTTAATCAGTTTGGATTCATTTTAATCTGTTTAAATTAACTTAAATTCGTTTTCAATAATTTTAAATTGTTTTGATGGTATAAAAGTTCAATTTTTGAAAAATGTAATCTAAAAAATTGCGAATGCGAAAAAGCCCTATGTTCTGTTCCTCGAACAGACGTAGTTCTAGTTTTTTTTTTTTTTCTTTTAGTAACCTAAACTCCATAGACTTTGTACACGTTTTTTTGCACAAGTACTTTTGCCAGAAAACAAAGTCATATTTCCATAAAACTTAACCCAAGTGAAGACCCCATAGTAAGCTCGTGCCTAGCAAACATACGTCATGGTGACGTCATCAGGGATCACGTGACGTCATCTTAAAGGTGCAATTGATTTAATCTTTGAAAATCAATAACAAATCAACCGCAAAAGACCTAAACTTGATTTTTGTGGCAATAGATAGAATAATTAAGGATCTTCATTTCATCTCATGTGCGTGAAATCACGTGACCCTTCCTTCCGGTCCAAACCGGAAGTGCCTTATAATTTAAAACTGGAAAATGATATGAACTTAATTTCAACGATGTTAGTGTCTGGCTAGAATAAACTTTTCAAAAAATTACCGGCGACGTCATAACACGTTATAGCGCCCTCTAGCGGCAGGTTGAAAAATGGTTAAAATGCATAATTTGTTGGTGTGTGTGGCGAAGTTTGCTGAAATCACTTCATAACCGGTGTATATAATCAGCTTCGTGCTAAGAACATATTGAGAAAGAGATTTATTGATGACGTCACCAAACCGGAAGTTACAATGAAAAGACCTTAACACCTTAAAACGTCGCTTAGACTTTGTACACGTTTTTTTGCACAAGTACTTTTACCAGAAAACAAAGTCGTATTTTCATAAAACTTAACCCAGGTGAAGACCCTATAGAAAAATCGTGTCTCGCAGACATACGTCATGGTGACGTCATCAGGGGTCACGTGACGTCATCTTAAAGGTGCAATTGCTTTAATCTTTGAAAATCAATAACAAATCAACCGCAAAAGGCCTAAACTTGATTTTTGTGGCAATAGATAGAATAATTAAAGATCTTCATTTCAACTCATGTGCGTGAAATCACGTGACCCTTCCTTCCGGTCCAAACCGGAAGTGCCTTATAATTTAAAACTGAAAAATGATATGAACTTACTTTCAACGATGTTAGTGTCTGGCTAGAATAAACTTTTCAAAATAATTACCGGCGACATCATAACACGTTATAGCGCCCTCTAGCGGCAGGTTGACAAATGGTTAAAATGAATAATCTGTTGATGTGTGTGGCGAAGTTTGCTGAAATTACTTTATAACCGGTGTATATATAATCAGCTTCGTGCTAAGAACATATTGAGAAAGAGATTTATTGATGACGTCACCAAACCGGAAGTTACAATGAAAAGACCTTAAAACCTTTTCTGTTAATTACGTCACGATGACGTCATCAAGTGTCAGATTACAAGCAACCAAATATTTCTAAATTTAATCTTTGAAAATCAATATAAAATCAACTGTAAGAGATCTGATTTAGATTTTTAGGAGAATTGATAGATTAATCCATGGTCTTCATAATTTGTATTACATGCAAAAAGACCTGACCCTTCCTTCCGGTCCAAACCAGAAGTGCATTATAATTTAAAAGTGGAAAACGATGTAAACTTATTTAAAACGATGTTAGGCGCTGGCTAGGTTATAAGTAAAAACAAAGTTAACGTTGACTTCATAAAATGTTATAGCGCCCTCTAGCGGCATGTTGACAAATGTTACGTCATATTACGATTATATTTGAATTATTACGTTTTTCGACCTTTAAGTCATATCTCAGCAACGGAACGTGCTAACATAACATACGTTTGTATTGTTAGGTGATAGATAGTTGCACAAAAAGTTCAGAAACGTGTGACGTCATCGTTTTAATCAGTTTGAGTTTATTTTAATCTGTTTAAATTAACTTAAATTCGTTTTTTTTGAAAACAAATACTCTAAAAAAATGGGAATACGAAAAAGCCCTATGTTCTGTTCCTTGAACAGACGTAGTTCTAGTTTTTTTTTTTTTTTTTTCTCCTTTTTCAGACTTTTCTCCATAGGATTTGCACACGTTTATTCAGACAATACACTTTGACACTTTGGTAAATCCGATGGACTTGAGACTTGGCATACACTTAGACAACTACCCAAGGACGGTCCTAGAAGAAATTCGTCGCGATTACGTCATTCAAGGTCACGTGACTTTGCGTTAAAGGTGAAATTTTTCCCATAGGTTTTGTACACGTTTTTCTTCAGACTATTGAATTTGACACTTCGGAAAATTCGACCGACTTGAAACTTGGCATGCCCTTAGAACAACACCCCCAGATGTTCCTGAAAGAATTTAGGTACGATTGCTTCATTGAACGTCACGTGGCGTCACGTTAAAGGTGCACATTTTTCTCCCATTGGTTTTGTACACGTTTTTCTTTAGACTATTGACTTTGACACTTTAGTAAATCCGATCGACTTAAGACTTGGCACACACTTAGACCACCATCCACAGACAGTCCTAGAAAAAAATCGGCACGATTACGTCATTCAAGGTCACGGGGCGTCACGTTAAAGGTTCAATTTTTCCCCATAGGTTTTGTACACGTTTTTCTTTAGACTGTTGACTTTGACACTTTCGTAAATTTGATCGACTTGAGACTTGGCACACACATAGACACGCATACATGTAGACACTACCACACTGAGGGCATACTTGTCATTCTATCCAATGGAGGACACTTGAGTGTGTGTGAATTACACCTATCAAAGTGAGGACACTACACTAAATTGCTGGTTGTCCATTGGTTTCATATTGATGTGCATTCTAAAGTCATCATTGCGATTGCAAATTCTAAATAGTCAAGTACTCTGACGCATCCGTACATGTATGTGAACTGACGAAACACCCTGCTTAGCTTTGA
Organism: Crossaster papposus; assembly: GCA_037893245.1. Classification (NCBI taxonomy): domain Eukaryota; kingdom Metazoa; phylum Echinodermata; class Asteroidea; order Velatida; family Solasteridae; genus Crossaster; species Crossaster papposus. The sequence continues at coordinate 760,754 of JBAIAA010000173.1, forward strand.
TGAAGCTTCATTTTGTTCCGACAAAAGTCTTTGATGTTCCTCCAGCTTCGTGTCTGCAGTGCCACAAGACAGGATGTTTCGATGTCTCGTTTGCCAGGAAGCTTCTTCAGCAGAAAGAATTTCTGCAAACCCTTCGTAACGTCTCCCTTCTCCTCGGCAGTCCAGGGACGACGTTTCACTCGTCTCGAGTTGTTCAGAGATGCCAGACTTCCAGATGGAACACTGATAGGAGCCTGTCGAGTACCTAATGTCAAATAGGAAACAAGTCGATATAAAACACAGATATTTCGGCACTTTTAATTCAGACAGCCCGATAGCCAGATGAACAAACAAATGGACAGACAGACAATTGTTTTTTTAAAGACAGCCCGACTTAACCAGTTTGCGCCGGGATTATTTTAACATCGCCAAGCCCACGGGAGGGATTATTTTTTAAGAAACTCGATCTGAAGCGGGTTCAGGCTGATAGTGCCGGGAAGCACACCCACGCATTTCCGGCCTTGCGCGCTGCTGACATACATTTCCGAACTTGAACTTGGCAGGTTTATGCGTCATTCGTTTTGAATTTTGGAAAATTTTTGCGTTTATATACGTCATCCGGCGCGAACTGGTTAAAATACAGACACATAAAAGCCTAAACTTACTGTTTTCACTGGGCACATCACAGGAATTGTCACTGCTGTTATCGCTGTCCTCGTCACTAGTGAAGCCTTCTGCAAGTCACAAAGAGCAGTTTTTGTTAGATTAATGCACACATACCCGACAGTTGGTTGTTGTCCTGCATGTAAATTCAGAAAAGTGGACTCAACTCTTGTCAAATTTCTGTGGTCTGTTTCTTTCTATTTTTCTCTATTTCTCTTTCTTGTTCTGTAATGCAGGAGCAATAGCAAAAGAAATGCACACAAACACGTATACCATTTGTTATCATATATTGTGAACTGATAACAAAATGTTATTTCTTGCATTTCTTTCGCTGTTGAAGATGTATTAGTGAATAGTAATTACTGATCAAATATGTTTCAACAAAAGCAATAATTAATGTCTTTCTTTTGCTGTTGAGTAAATAATTTAAAACAACTGTGTCCTTACCGCCAGTGACATGCAGTTCATCCAGGGATTTGCCCTGCTGGGAAGGCAAGTTTCCCCTCTCCAAGCTGAGAAAAAGTCTAGAAAGTTTGGTGACCCTCTGCACAGTATCTGGCAACTGGTAGTATTCACGATGGACACGCAAATCATGACCCATGAAGTTTGCAAGTGTTTCAAGTTGATGTTCCTTCAAGGCAAGAATTTGCGATGCGGTTGCCACGTGCTTACGAAGTTTTGTAGACCGGATGCTGGCAGCATTGTCAAGGCCCGCCATGTCTGCGTACAATCTTATACAGTCACATCCTCTTATATGACCTGTACCTCCATAAGAACATCGTGCAAACAAGTAGGTGTTGTCGTGGGCGACTCCAGCTTCATTTCTCTTCGCAATCAGAGCACTCAACCACGCCACCACCTCATTGCTGAGAAGCACAGGAACAGTTCGACCCCTCTTGCCAACTATTTCGACAACTCTGAACATCTTGCACAGATGCCGTTCAAGATCAGTCAGCAGGCATTCCCCGTTGACACTAGCTGTTGTGTGCTTCTGAAAGTCTTCTAGTTTCATTTTTGATACCTCCCCTTGCCTTCTGCGGTTGAACATAATAAGGTGGCACAGTGCGACTTCATTCAATCTCTTCCAAGCTGGTCCAATTTGTTCGCCCCGAGCATCCTGGACAAGTTTCACTTCTCTGTTGCCAGCTTCATAGAGGAACGCCGACATTTTCACAACATCAGCATTTGTCGGCAGAATTTGAGGTTGGTTGCGCTTTCCTTGGTACAGTGTTCTGTGTGCATGGGTGGATACACGGTCTCGCCAGGTCAGTTCGCACAACTGCAGAAATTCTTCAGCGTGTTGGGCTTTTTGCTTCTGGCCAGACTCTAGAGCATTTCCTTTAAGTATGAGTGCACACTTCTTGATGGAATGTCCAATCTTTAAAGCTAGAGACGGAACATCATACAACTGGTTGTCTTCATTAAAGCCAGCAATACCGTGAATAGCCTTGATGATATCATTCAGGTAGTGGGGGTGGACAAATAATTCAAGTGATGCATTTGGCTGGTGGGTATTCTTGCGGAGTTGTATGACAAGACGACCCAATTCCCGTATCTTGTTTCGGATGTAGCCATGTTGATCTACATCGTGCCCGAGTTTCGCGTATTCCCGCTTGGCTACTTCCACAATCAAAGTGTCATTCTTGGCCAGCAGAGTCACCTCATCTCTCTTCATCGGAATAAGAACCTGGTTCAACTGGAAAGACACACCGACAGGTGGAGGCTTTAACAAATCACTCTTGTGAGCAACACATCTACGCAGAGGAGTTGTGGTAGTGCTACCATGCGAGTGTGCAGGGAGTGCAGGTTTCAGTGGGCACTGGTGACGCCAGAGATCACTTCGCACATAATAGCCATAACAATATATGCACGGTCCGTATGCATGTGGAGATACCTTATGATTAGGCCTATATCCTACAATAAGTGCACCCCGGCCTTTCCGAAGGACTTGGCAATTGTGCCTATGATTACCAACATTGCGGATTTTCCACAAAAGTATCTTACGGGCACTTGGGTTGGTCTCAGACGCAATCTCTACAACTTCGCTCTCTTCTTTGTGACATGACTGGAGATGACGGGGCAACTTAGATTGAGGTACTTCACAGAAAAAGCAAAAGTGTTTCTTGTCCCATTTCCTGTGCCCACTTTCATTGCTGGTCTCCATGACCGTTATGTGACCGGTCTCAGTAGCCTCGGTTGATGATCTCTGTGACTCGGCACTTGAGGCTTCATATGGAGCAGTACAAACGGCAGGTCCTGTACCAGAATCAGCCTGTGGGCCATCATCCCAAATGGAACTGCTTTGTAGACTGTCTGAACCATTTAAGTGCGGATTCAAGAAACTCGGATGGGCCACCTGGCATAGAAATCAAATCAAAATCACATTTAATTTTAAACAAATAACAATTTCTTTGGGGAGGGGTGGGAGGGCGAGGGGAGGGGTGGGAGGGCGAGGGGAGGGGTGGGTGTGTGGGGGAGGGGTGGGTGTGTGGGGGGGGGGGGGGGGGGGGTGGGTGTGTGGGGTGAAGGGGGGGGGGATGGTGCTTGCCAAAAACACTTTATTTACAAATTTGTTTCTGGCTTCTGGGCACCCACAGTGAATATTTGATAGGGTTCAGAAAACAAGTTCACTAATGAATCAAAATCTTACTACTTTCTATGTTGCCGGATGCAGAAAACGTTTATGATTTAGAACGAGTGGAAAAAAAACAAAACACCACTGTTATTTTCTTTCGGGGTAGACGCATATGCCTAATTGCCTCGGACTAGTTGCCCCTCTGAAGGAGAGGGAGTTGGGAGTAGGGGTGGGAGGGGTGGGGTGTGGGGTGGGGGGGGGGGGGTGAAAGGGGGGGGGGTGCTTGCAAAAAAACCACTTGATTTATAAATTTGTTTCTGGCTTCTGGGCACCCAGAGTGAATATTTGGGTTCTGAAAACAAGTTGAGTGTGTGTGAATTACCTCATATGGAGCAGTACAAACGGCAGGCCCTGTACCAGAATCAGCCTGTGGGCCATCATCCCAAATGGAACTGCTTTGTAGACTGTCTGAACCATTCAAGTGCGGATTCAAGAAACTCGGATGGGCCACCTGGCATAGAAATCAAATCAAAATCACATTTAATTTCAAACAAATAACAATTTCTTTGGGGAGGGGTGGGAGGGCGAGGGGAGGGGTGGGTGTGTGGGGGAGGGGTGGGTGTGTGGGGGGGGGGGGGGGGGGGGGGGGGAAGGGGGGGGGGGGGATGGTGCTTGCCAAAAACACTTTATTTACAAATTTGTTTCTGGCTTCTGGGCACCCACAGTGAATATTTGATAGGGTTCAGAAAACAAGTTCACTAATGAATCAAAATCTTACTACTTTCTATGTTGCCGGATGCAGAAAACGTTTATGATTTAGAACGAGTGGAAAAAACCCAAAACACCACTGTTATTTTCTTTCGGGGTAGACGCATATGCCTAATTGCCTCGGACTAGTTGCCCCTCTGAAGGAGAGGGAGTTGGGAGTAGGGGTGGGAGGGGTGGGGTGTGGGGTGGGGGGGGTGAAAGGGGGGGGGGTGCTTGCAAAAAAAACACTTGATTTATAAATTTGTTTCTGGCTTCTGGGCACCCAGAGTGAATATTTGGGTTCTGAAAACAAGTTGAGTGTGTGTGAATTACCTCATATGGAGCAGTACAAACGGCAGGCCCTGTACCAGAATCAGCCTGTGGGCCATCATCCCAAATGGAACTGCTTTGTAGACTGTCTGAACCATTCAAGTGCGGATTCAAGAAACTCGGATGGGCCACCTGGCATAGAAATCAAATCAAAATCACATTTAATTTTAAACAAATAACAATTTCTTTGTGTTATCTATAAAATATACTATCTATTTTAACACCATCACAAGCAACAACATTCGCCCTTGATGTGCAACTTAACTGACGACATACCGGTATTTCAATTCAATTCAATTCAATTCAATTCATTTATTCATCATGTGACACACATGAAATTTGATTTCCCTAGTACAGCAGTAATTACACAAAAATTACACAAATATTAGAAAATATGCTCACAAAGGCAATACACACAAGAAATCATTTACTAACATTACATATTACAAATTATACAATTTCAATTCCAATTAACTACATGATAACGACCCGGGCCCCTACTCTGTTATACCTTGAATATGAAGTTGGTAAAAGAATTTAAAAGCCTATTTCTTTGGGACTATACACATTGCACAAGGTAAATACACCCTGCAATCATCTAGTAAAATTACAGTTAAAGTTGTGTATGGCATTTGGTAAAAAGGAATTTTTGAACCTGTTTGTTTTTAGACTTAACTGACGAATTCTACCCGATTTATTTGTAACAATTAATGGGTTGAGAGGATGTGTGCCGTCAGACAAAACACAGTTGAACTTGTTCATGAGACTCCTTTGAACCAACACCTGAAGGCTCTCATTACCATCACCTATAATCCTATCTGCACGTTTCACAATACGTTCCAGTTTCTTCCGGTTGTTAACAGTGAGCGAGTTAAACCAAGCAATAGAACAGAAAGTTAACAATGATTGAATTGTGCTCTGGTAAAACAATTTTAAGATCCGGGTGTTTACATTAAAGGATTTCATGTACGGTATTTATCCTCTTCATAAAAAGATATGTAATTCAAATGAGAATTTGTGTCATGTGCATTCATTATATGACTTCTAAGACTTCTAAGGCACTTAGGGAGACACTAAAATGTCTCCCTAAGTGCCACTGTCTCCTTATTACCTAACAAATTACGCTAGTTTGTCTCCCCAAGTGCCTATTTGGAAGAATTACGCATTTCATTGGTATTCTTCCTAACCTGTCTGTTTTTAATTAATGCATTCTATGGTAATTTTCTCACCTGGTGCTCAAATAGGCAGCGTGTCACACCATCTGTGTATCGGACGCAGTACTTTCCTGATAAGAAAGCCACAAATTCAACTAATTAAACTTTAAAGGGATTACATGCAATTGGGAGTGGAATGTTGAAAAGTATTTGTTGTTTACAGATCATATATATTTTTGGTTCTGAAAGGGGGGGGGGGAGGAATCAAGTTTAGGAAAAATGGCATTGTTTATTTACATGTGGTACATGTCATGGGGGGATGTAAGAGGGTATACAGCTGTCTTAATTTATGTGTGACAAATGGGATTCTACATTATGGATTACATTTCTTACCTACAGAACCCACAACCCTAATGTGGGTTCACGTTAACGTGAACCCACAAATTACGAGGGCATTCCATTTGTTTTCGTCATATGTCCTTTTAGAGGCTCCGCACTTACCTTTGGTGAAGGAGATTATTACGGCAGGATACCATGATGAATCTGGAGGCCACAGTGCGATTACGTTCTCCCCTTCATGATGCTGGTGATTTGTCAAGGTTCCATCAAGACGACTACTTCGTTTCATGTTTGTTATGGTAGTTCTGTCAGCCACACCTAGACTACACAACAATACAACAACAATATACCATTAAACTGATAATAAGCCACTTTGGAGTTCCGACTGCGCATGTGCACAACAAGATTCAACAATTTTTCTCAAGGAGGTCAAGTGATACAAACACGGCAGACAAATGCACACAAGGCTATGGGGGACGTGGTAACCAAATCCGCATTTTTTACATTTTCTTGTGAAATCGAAAAAAATAAATAATATTTGTTCGAACAAAAGTTTGGCCACACAAAGCGGCTGAAAACACCAAAACGTAAACAAAAATATGTTACTTAGTAACTTTAAAACACGACGATCTCTTGAAATTTGCTGGTACCCCGCTATGCTTTTGCACGCAATCGATGAAATGTTTATATCGAAAGAAAAATCGTCAAGGGAAAATGTGCGCATGTGCAGTTGGAATACCAAATTGGCTTATACAATTAAATATTAATAATTGTGGCTACTTATTTGTTTTATTATTTATACAATAACTACAATTAACTATTTCTTGTTCGCACGGTGCTCAACAACTCATGCTTGCGTTGGCAAAATAAAGCAGTTAAATTTGGTTATAACTTCTATATTATTCTGAAATTAGGCATATTCACTTCCCATATCATCCTATAGACTAGAGTAAGAGATCGAGGCCATTTAACTAAAAATTACATTACAACGTAAATGAGCACGTCATATACCGTCATCTGGGGTGACTTTGATACTCAGTGTGACTTTGATAAATCACCCCGAATGTCAAAATTGAACAACAAAGTGTCCAAAACTCTGTGTAGTTGTGTTTTTATGATAGTATTTGTCTTTTCTGTCTTCGCAGATACTGATTGAGCTCTGATGTACCGTAACAATCATGCCACGGGTCTATAAACGGAAGGCTGGGTCGAGGGGCTATCAAACCATTAAAGTTATCAGAAAACCCAAATATTTGTATTGTTTGAATAGTTTTGTAGCTTGTGTTTTTTTAAAACGAATTAAAATTATCAAAGTCACCCCAATAAGAGGGTTAATTTGATAACATAGGCTTTATTCATTGGTTATCAATGTCACCCCGACAACGGGGTGACTTTGATATTTTGTTGTGGTTTTAAAAAAAATATGAAAACACAATCTGATGAAGAAGTGATTTGGTCTATTGATAGCCAAGAGGCACATTGTTATTAGTTGAAAGAATCAAGGGTGAAAACCCCATTTATCCTACTCAAAAGATATCAGAAGTGCCAAAAACTATCAAAGTCACCCCAGATGACGGGTATGTCATACTCTGCTACATTCATACTCAGTCATACTCATAGTCATACATAGCGAGTAACATGCAAGCTTCCAAATACAATATCTCTACTTACCATTTATTCCAGCTCCATGGTACACCTAGCTAGCTGCAAATGACCACGTCTTCGCATAAACTACAATATGCACTTAGGCCAAAACAACGTTATAATAGTTAAGACATGTCTGAACGAGTATGTTGTCATGTACTAATGTACACATGTAATTGTACATACATGTTTACATTTACGTCATTTTCACACGCGCAACCAACGGAGGGCGCTATGCCATTCAGAGTAATCCCGTTTGCGGTTTTTTTGACGGGGAAAAAAATGTGCATACTGCCTCACGTCAGGTCTTATGCGTCAACCGAGGACTCCTCCCAAACGCTTTGATATTTAACCAACAGTCAAAAACGGCCACGAAAGTGCCATTTTTCACAATATTTCATACCGAGGACGCGCTCGGTTTGCAAGGTGTCCTCAGTATGTGAGTGTGTACTTACATTAAAGCCCTCCATTTGCGGTATTGACATGTACCACCACACACACATATTGAAAGTAATGTAAGACACTCGAAACAGCTCTGTGTTTGTCCACAAACACATGTCTAGTTTTTTCTTTTTTAGCTGTTTCGGCAATTCAGCCGAAACAGCTTTTGTTTTCGTTAAAGTTTTTTTTTTTTTTTTTTTAGCTGTTTCGGTTTTTCACCGAAACAGCTATTGTAATCGTTAAGATTTTTTTTTTTCTTTATTTTTAGCTGTTTCGGTTTTTCACCGAAACAGCTTTTGTTTTCGTTCTGTTTTTTTTTTTTTTTTTTTTTTTTTTTTTTTTTTTTTTTTTTTAGCTGTTTCGGTTTTTCACCGAAACAGCTCTTGTAATCGTTAAAGTTGTTTTTTTTCTTTTTTTTTTTTTTTTTTTTTTTTTTCTCCTTTTTCAGACTTTTCCCCTATAGGATTTGCACACGTTTGTTCAGACAGGGCACTTTGACACTTTGGTAAATCCGATCGACTTGAGACTTGGCATACATTTAGACAACCACCCAAGGACGGTCCTAAAAGAAATTCGTCACGATTACGTCATTCAAGGTCACGTGACCTCACGTTAAAGGAGAAAATTTCCCCATAGGTTTTGTACACGTTTTTCTTCAGACTATTGACTTCGGCACTTCGGTAAATCCGACCGACTTGAAACTTGGCATACACTTAGAACACCACCCCCAGATGTTTCTAAAAGAAATTTGGCACGATTGCGTCATTCAAGGTCACGTGACGTCACATTAAATGTTCACATTTTTCTCCCATTGGTTTTGTACACGTTTTTCTTCAGACTATTGAATTTGACACTTTGGTAAATCCGACCGACTTGAAACTTGCCATATACTCAGAACACCACCACCAGATGTTTCTGAAAGAAATTCAGCATGATTGCGTCATTCTAGGTCACGTGACGTCAAGTTAAAGGTTTAATTTGTCCCCCATAGGTTTTGTACACGTTTTTCTTTAGACTATTGACTTTGACACTTAGTAAATCCGATCGACTTGAGACTTGGCACACACATAGACCACTATCCACAGACGGTCGTAGGAGAAATTTGGCACGATTACGTCATTCAAGGTCACGGGGCGTCACGTTAAAGGTTCAATTTTTCCCCATAGGTTTTGTACACGTTTTTCTTTAGACTATTGACTTTGACACTAGTAAATCTGATCGACTTGAGACTTGGCACACACAAAAGACCACCACATACACATTGAAAGTAACTTTGGACACTCGAAACAGCTCTGTGTTTGTCCACAAACACATGTCTAGTTTTTTTTTTTTTTTTTTTTCTTTGCCTTTTTTTACCCATAGGATTTGTACACGTTTGTTCAGACAATACACTTTGACACTTTGGGAAATACGATCGACTTGAAACTTGGCATACACTTAGACAACCACCCAAGGACGGTCCTAGAAGAAATTCGTCGCGATTACGTCATTCAAGGTCACGTGACTTCGCGTTAAAGGTTAAATTTTCCCCATAGGTTTTGTACACGTTTTCCTTCAGACCTTTGACTTTGACACTTTGGTAAATCCGACCGACTTGAAACTTGGCATACACTTAGAACACCACCCCTAGATGTTTCTGAAAAAAATTCGGCACGATTGCGTCATTCAAGGTCACGTGACGTCACATTAAAGGTGCACATTTTTCACCCATAGGTTTTGTACACGTTTATGTTTAGACTGTTGACTTTGACACTGTAGTGAATCCGATCGACTTGAGACTTGGCACACACTTAGACCACCATCTACAGACGGCCCTAAAAGAAATTTGGCACGATTACGTCATTCAAGGTCACGGGGCGTCACGTTAAAGTTTCATTTTTCCCCATAGATTTTGTACACGTTTTTCTTTAGACTATTGCCGTTGACACTTTAGTAAATCTGATCGACTTGAGACTTGGCACACACATAGACCACCACACACACATATTGAAAATAATGTAAGACACTCGAAACAGCTCTGTGTTTGTCCACAAACACATGTCTAGTTTTTTTTTTAGCTGTTTCGGTTTTTCACCGAAACAGCTTTTGTAATCGTTAAAGTTTTTTTTTTTCTTTTTTTTTTTTTTTTTCTTTTTTTTCTTTTTCAGACTTTTCTCCATAGGATTTGCACACGTTTGTTCAGACAATACACTTTGACACTTTAATAAATCCGATCGACTTGAGACTTGGCACACAGTTAGACCACCACCCACAGACGGTCCTCGAAGAAATTCGTGACGATTACGTCATTCATGGTCACGTGACGTCACGTTAAAGGTGCAGTTTTACCCCATAGGTTTTGTACACGTTTTCCTTCAGACTACTGACTTTGACACTTTGATAAATCTGATCGACTTAGCACACACTTCGACCACCATTCCCAGGAGGGTCAATAGGAAAATCGTCATGATGGCGTCGTCGTGGGTCATGTGATGTTACATTAAAGATGCAGTTTTTAATAACCGCTGTCAGGTCCGATTGGGGTCAAACTCAAGTTGGTATGGAGTTGATATGCAAGTATATCGGGATGTGTTAGACGAAAAATAAGTTGACGTCATGATCAGTCCCATCATCAGACTATGTTGTAAAATAATCACCTGTTAAGTATAACTTCTCGCAACACAGGCCGAAATTGTGCAACCGTTAAAGTTGTTTGCTGCCCTCATTGGCATGATCAGTCCCATCATCAGACTATGTTGTAAACAAAATTTCCCATCATCAATAACTTCTCGCAACACAGGCTGGAATTGTGCAACCGTTAAAGTTGTTTGCTGCCCTCATTTTAGAAAAAAATAAGGTGTTTAAGATCAGTGTAATTGAATTTGCTGTACTGTAGCCTACTCGGGGGTTGGGGGAATCATTACTGATCCTGAATTAATTGTTCGTATTTTAATCAACGGCGATATAATCTAGCAGCACGGCATGCGTGCCAGGGTTGCCGTAGCTAATCAGTCTCATCATCAGACGTGTTCTGTTCAAGTTGTTTGCTGCACTCGTTGTTGCAATGTGCAACATTGGGATCGGTTCACCTCTGGGAAGAAAGATGGGATATTTCTAAGTAAAATACTTGAAAATTGTGCAGTCATGTAACTTGACAATAATTGTTTTGTTTCCGTTTAAAAATTACGAAAATATTTCTCCTGTTTTTATGAAAGATATAACATTTAATGGATGTTTCTGCATGAAATATCTTTGTTCAGATATTTGTTTCAATGGTGCATAGACAGGCCATAAACAAATGTATGCATTGAAATGACAACAAATACTTTATATGCAGAAATAGGGACACGAAGTTGTATTTGTTTAAATTTCTGATTATTTATTTCAATATTCCACAATAAAAACAATGCTCAGAAATATCTTTAATAAAATATTATTGCAAATTCAGATGTACTAAACATTCCCAACACTAGTGTTTGGTTGTTACAGTTGTTACTTTTGGGGATGTGTACTATTTAAACTTGTGGAGTTAATATTCTTATTCAAACAAAGATCGTGTTTCGTATTAAAGTATGGAAGGAGCTGTACCTGAATGATAATCAATACATGAAGCACATATGTGTCCAGCTCCACGAAAACGAGTATTATGGGAAATTTTTTATTTATGAAAGCATTGATATAAAAGAAGCCAATAAATCAACCCCTCAAAAAAAAATATATAAACAAAAATTCACGTTTTGAAAATGTTTTCACCCTCTCCACGTGAAATAACATAGAGTCCCTTAATACCCTTTTCGCAGAGCGGGTCACATATTACATGTACAGTTAACAATGTATCATTCTGCAGTTGCACTGATGGAATCCAATGATATAAACATTAACTTAACAGTCATAAACTGGTCAAGTTTTACATGATTTCAGAACATACTGAATTTAAGTTGATACAATACAGGCGTTTTTTTGCACAAAAAAAACTTCTTTAATTTGCCGTTTGCACACTTCTGCCATAAGTATGGAGCAGAGAGAGCCTCGATCTGACATCTTTACACAACAAATATAGCCAAATCAGTGATACCTACATGTCCTACATGTAGGTATACAATGGAATTTAGAACCACTGAACCGGGTAAAATTAGTGTGTACAGTTGCCAGATCGAGTACCTCTATGGTTAGGGCGAAAGTGTGCAAAGAGCAAATCGTGCAATTGTCAAATTGCTATCGTGTAACAAGTGTTACCCGGATCGCAAGTGTGGCCTGTACCTGAATGATAATCAATAAAAAAAAGCACATATTACATGTACAGTTAACAATGTGTCATTCTGCAGTGGCACTGACGGACTCTAATGATACTATGAACATTAACTTAAGTCATAAACTGGTCAAGTTTTACATGATTTTGAACACACTGAACACACAACAAATCTAGCCAAATCAGTGATACCTACATGTATAGGTATACAACGGAATCACTGAAGCGGTTAAAATTAGTGTGTACAGGTGTGCCAGATCGAGACCCTCCATGCTTAGGGCAGAAGTGTGCAAAGAGTAGTGTAACAAGTGTTACGCAGATCGCAAGTGTCGCCTTTTGCAGCAATCGATCCCTATATGTTTTAATATTCATAAATTGTGCATGTTCAAATGACCTGAAATGACCTTTAACATCATCTCATGAAGAATTGTGTTTTGCTACCCAAGGGTCACTGCATCTACGTTTCATTAAAATCCACTAAAGCATGCAGAAGTTAGACAGCTCCCTGGGGAGTATACAGCTCGATGTTACCATTTCGGCGCTGAGCAGCTAAATCAACCATAATAACCATATCTGCCCCTGCAGGTACCCATTTACTCCTGGGTGGAGAGAAGCAATGAGTGACAAAGTGCCTTGCCCAAGGACACACATACCATAGTCCCAGGCCGGACTCGAACCTACAACCTGTAGCTTTACCTACAAATTACAAATTCAATGCTCCAGACCACAGCACTCCACTTAACAGGTGATTAGTAGCCTCTGACATCACAGCTCAGCTCCCTGGGGAGTATATACAGCTGAATGCTGCCATTTCGGCACAAAGCAGCTAAAATCAACCACAATAACCATCTCTGCCCTCACAGGTACCCATTTACTCCTGGGTGGAGAGAAGCAATGAGTGACAAAGTGCCTTGCCCAAGGGCACACGTACCATAGTCCCAGGCCGGACTCGAACCCACAACCTGTAGCTTTACCTACAGATTACAAATTCAATGCTCCAGACCACAGCACTCCACTTAACAGGTGATTAGTAACCTCCGACATCACACACATACCATAGTCCCAGGCCGGACTCGAACCCACAACCTGTAGCTTTACCTACAAATTACAAATTCAATGCTCCAAACCACGAGACCACAGCACTCCACTTAACAGGTGATTAGTAGCCTCTGACATTACAGCTCAGCTCCCTGGGGAGTATGCAGCTAAATCAACCACAATAACCATCCCTGCCCTCACAGGTACCCATTTACTCCTGGGTGGAGAGAAGCAATGAGTGACAAAGTGCCTTGCCCAAGGGCACACGTACCATAGTCCCAGGCAGGACTCGAACCCACAACCTGTAGCTTTACCTACAAATTACAAATTCAATGCTCCAGACCACGAGGCCACGGCACTCCACTTAACAGGTGATTAGTAACCTCCGACATCACAGCGATGCGAAAGGAAAGTCACAGTATTCGGACTTGGATGACAGATGATTAGTAGCCTCTGACATTACAGTGGTAGAAGAGGGTGCTCACAGTACTCGGGCTTGGTCGACAGGTGATTAGTAGTCTCTGACATGACAGTAGTAGAAAAGGTTGCTCACAGTACTCAGGCTTGGATGACAGATGATTAGTAGCCTCTGACATCACAGTCGTATGAAAGGCAAGTCACAGTACTCGCGCTTGGATGACAAGTGATCAGTAGCCTCTGACATGATCACAGTAATAGAAGAGGCGGCTCACAGTCCTCGGGCTTGGATGACAGGTGATTAGTGGCCTCTGACATGACAGTAGTAGAAGAGGTGGCTCACAGTACTCGAGCTTGAATGACAAGTGATCAGTAGCCTCTGAAATGATCACAGTGGTAGAAGTGGTGGCTCGCAGTACATGGATGACAGGTAATTAGTAGCCTTTGTCATCACAGTCGTATGAAAGGCAAGTCAAAGTATTCGGACTTGGATGACAAGCGATTAGTAGCCTCTGACATTACAGTGGTAGAAGAGGGTGCTCACAGTACTCGGGCTTGGTCGACAGGTGATTAGTGGCCTCTGACATCACAGTAGTAGAAAAGGTTGATCCAGTACTCGGGCTTGGATGACAAGTGATCAGTAGCCTCTGACATGATCACAGTAGTAGAAGAGGTGGCTCACAGTACTCAGACTAAGATGACAGGTGATTAGCGGCCTCTGACATCCCAGTAGTAGAGGAGGTAGCTCACAGTACTCAGGCTTGGATGACAGGTGATTAGCGGCCTCTGACATCCCAGTAGTAGAAGAGGTAGCTCACAGTACTCAGGCTTGGATGACAGGTGATTAGCGGACTCTGACATCCCAGTAGTAGAAGAGGTAGCTCACAGTACTCGGGCTTTGATGACAGGTGATTACTAGCCTCTGACATTATAGTGGTAGAGATGTGGCTCACAGTACTCGGGCTTGGTCGTCAGGTGATTACTAGCCTCTGACATCACAGTACTAGAAGGTGGCTCAAAGTACTCATGCTTTGATGACAGGTGATAAGTCAACCTTCAAAAACAACATTCAAACAAAGTATGTTATTAGTTCAAACAAAAATCACATTTGTTTTTTATTCATATAGATGTCTCAGACATGTAATTCCGGTAAATAAACTTTCTTTGCTCAGTTTGCGTAGACTATCAACATTCATGCTCTGTTCTAATTAGTTTCAACTATAATGAACACCAAAGACAATCAGAAGCAGTGCAGATGACATTGAGCATAATGTGGGGTTACATATGGTGCATAGTTCCATATAAACCATGCTGGATACACCATCCATTGTAAGCTCAATCGTACATGCTCCAAAATCAGCCCACGCTCTTGTCCAGTCATCAGCCTCAATGCCTGTTTTAATTTAAAAGATCTTGGAGGGTTAGGATTAATTTACAGCTACAATATAATTATTTCTTACCTTTAACTGCAAAACTGTGCAAATACTATTTCAAATAGTCCGCTTCCAACTACAAGGTAGATATGTCTCCAATTTCTTCTTTAACCTGCATGCATATATTTTACACATAAAAAAAACCAATTAAACAGTATTGTGACTTCATACTTCTGAAAGAAATCAAGAAAATGTGTAGTAAATAAACATTTTAGGGCTCTGTGCACAAACAGTGACAAAGAATAACTTACATAACTGTTTTTTGAATTAACACAAGATTACACATGTTTAACCATAACTCCATAGGGGGAGTGCACAATTGTATTAAACATGGAGGATTCATGAATGTTAGTGTTAAAGGAAATGTACATCGTTTGCTTTTGTTGTACATGTAATGTTCAAAAATTGATGGTTTTAGGGAGTTCTAGTATGTTATAGCCAATATTGTCTCACTTACCAGGACTAATGAAATGTCACCAAAAAGCTGTTGATGTGGCAATGAATCTCCTCAGTTATAGTGAATGGTGGTCATCAATTCATCTGGTGATGACCAAGAGGAGTGTTAACATGTCACACACAGCTGTGTGTGTGACAACGATGCTGCACAGCTATAGTGATGATTGGTGGTCATCAATTCATCTCTTGATGACCAGGGGGACTGATGAAATGTCACACACAGCTGTGAATGCGAGATCGATGCTCCAAAGTTATTGTGAGTAGTGGTCAACAATTCATCTGGTGATGACCAGGAGGACTGGTGAAATATCACACACAGCTGCGGATGCGACAACGATGCTCCACAGCTATAGCGATGATTGGTGGTCATTAATTCATCTGGTGATGACCAGGGGGACTGGTGAAATTTCACACACAGCTGTGGGTGTGACAGTGATGCTCCACAGTTATAGTGAGTGATGGTCATCAATTCATCTGGTGATGACCAGGAAGACTGGTGAAAGGTCACACACAGTTGTGGATTTGACAGCGATGCTCCACAGTTATGGCTAGTGGTGGTCATAATTTCATCTGGTGATGACCAGGAGGACTGGCGAAAGTTCACACACAATTGTGGGTGTGACAACAATGCTCCACAGTTATGGTGATTGGTGGTCATCAATTCATCTGGCGATGACCAGGACTGAGATGACCAGGAGGACTGGTGAAATGTCAAACACAGCTGTGGATGCGACAACGATGCTCCACAGCTATAGTGATGATTGATGGTCATTAATTTATCTGGTAATGACCAGGATGACTGGTGAAATGTCACACAATACGGCTGTGGGTGTGACAGCGATGCTCCACATTTATAGTGAGTGGTGGTCATCAATTCATTTGGTGATGACCAGAAAGACTGGTGAAATATCACACACAGCTGTGGATGTGACAACGATGCTCCATAGTTATGGTGAGTGGTGGTCATCAATTCCTTTGGTCATGACCAGGAGGAGTGGTGAAATGTCACAGCTGTGGATGTGACGATGCTCTACAGTTATAGTGAATGGTGGCGAGTGGTGGTCATCAACTCATCATCCAGTGATGACCAGGATGACTGATGAAATGTCACTCATAGCTGTGGATGCGACGATGGTCCACAGTTATCGTCAGTGATGGTCATCATCCTGTGATGACCAGAAGGACAGAGAAAATGTCACACAAACTGTTATTCCTACTTGTTAACCAAACTGTTTATCCACCTTTATTTATTATATTAAATCTTTCTTAAAGGTAGGATACACCATTGGTAATTGCTTGAATTATCATGAATAGGTGGATTTGGGGGGTTGTATTTGATAGTAAATATCGTTTAACTGACCTGTTCGAAGTTTTACAATCATGGATGCCGAGAAAAGCATGAAAAACAGCGTTTGTTTTCAACCGGCATCGAGCAGTTATTCTTATGCGATCGCAAATTTTTCTTTATAAAATTCAATTTTCTGGAATAATTAAAGGATATCTAGCACAATAATTTTGCTGGATGCCTAGAATCATTATTTACTTTCAAATGAGTAAGATATTTCTTAATAATTCGGTAGTAAATATTTTCGATATCTGCAAATGGTGTATACTACCTTTAAACAAACTATTCTAATTGTTGACCATACTGTTGATTCTTATTAGTAACCACACTATTTGTCCTCATTGTTTATCATAATATTTACCTTTTTAGTTACCATATTATTTACCTTTTTTTTTATATGAATCCTAACAGTCCTCAATCTTCTGAAATTAATATATTTTGGTACACACTCCAGGGAGTTAGGGTTAATTAATAATAACACTATTGCATTGGTATTTTTTTATCGCACTACCAGTGTTTTGTCATACTCGGTTACCATGTACATTTTATTATTCTATATTTTTTGGTCATCCTAATTCTTTCTTTTAATTTGGTAATTCGTGTAAATTGTTCTTTTTCATTTTCTGTGTTTCTATTCTTGAAGATAAAATAGAACTATCTCTAAATATTTAGATAATTTGAGCTATACATGTATATGTATTCATTGCATATGTAAAATTACAACCGAATGATGACTGCCTCATGGTAGCTATAGTAAGTTGGATTAATATGAACACGAATATCATCTATATTTTTTACATAAACATGGTCAAGTAAAGTTTCTTTTTCAGTTGTTGCATCACTCAGACACTGCTTATATCCATGATTGTCCATCAGTGTCTTCACACGAGATTCCTTTTTAATTATATCTTCATTAAAATCCCCCATAACAATACACGTATTTGAAACCTTGTGTATCTCATTCAACAGCAATTCAAGAACCTGAACAAATTCCTTTAATGTATATGATGGGGGTCGGTAAATTATAACAACAACTGGTGACACATTTGAAATTACATGTAACTGAAGAGCAATATATTCAAGATTGTTGATTGGCAAATTCATCCTGCTAAACACTCTGTCCTTTTTGCCACATACAGCTACACCTCCACGACTCTGTTCTTTTAACATGCATGACACAAGACTGGAGTTATCATAAGACATATTTCTTGGTTGATGATGCCATGTATAATCACTCATATCCATATCACAATCAAAGTCTCTGTCTGTCCATGTTTCTGTCAGGAAAATGAAATCACATGACGTCATTTCTTTATTAGCTTTCAAATCCATTATATGTGCCTGAAGTCCTTGAATATTATGCATAGCAATACTTGTACTATAACACTCATTACCACCTCCATTATTACGTCCTTTGTTATCAGACTCCTCAATATACAATGGCATCTTGTTCATTGCTTCAGCTACTGCCTCATTACAATAAATATATTTCTCATCAAACCCTTCTATCACAAGACCATTCAATGAAACTACTCTACTCAAACTAACATATGCTTGTCCTGCTGAAAATGTACGGGTCAGACACACCACTGCCTTTTCTAAACTCATGCCTTGCACCTTGTGAGATGTACATGCCCAAGCTAACTTCAGAGGGAACTGGTGTCTCACACATTGTTTATTAAAACTGTCTTCTACCATTTCAATACTGACAGTGTCTAAATCATTACCAGAGGACTGTTTTTTTAATTTTGAACCAATCCTCTCATTATCAAATTTAATTTTGATACACTTAGGTGACTGAGCATCATTAGGTAACGGAACAATGTCAATTACAGTACCAAAGACGCCATTAACAAGTCCATCAGAAACGTCAAGATTCCTTGTAAGCATGACTCTAGCACCAACACCAAGCCACAGTAAATCAGGTAAATTAGTATTTGAGGGTTTCTTGGCTAATTTCTTTGTTGGTATCATTTTCCCGCTTTTGGCATCTCTCTGAAAATCCTTAGCAAGAACACTTACGCATTCTGAACATTTAGCAAAAAGAGTCTGTCTGTTGTACTCATCCACCTCCTTATTGCATGGATAAATATGCACAGCATCAGTCCAATCTTCTCCAGTCTCACGTGATTGTAACAGTCTCTTATCATCACTTTGTAAACTTTGCTTTTTCTTTCTGATTCGTAATCTATTCAACACTTCAGCAAACTTTGCATCATCTTTTTGTCTCATTATTTCAGTCAGTTCGACTTTGACAAAGTTATCATTCCACAAGTCGCTTGTAACACCAGTTTGGTACAAAGATTTTCCTTTTACTGGAGGTAACTGATAAAAATCACCAACCGCTAATACGCTGACATTTCCAAAGGGACTATGATTCCGTGATTGTTTAACCTGTCTCAGACGACCATGAATGTAGCACAATAGTTTATGACTCACCATAGATATTTCATCAACAATGAGAATTTGTAGTTGCCTTAATTTATGCCGCAGCGTACTAATCTTCTCTTCACCAAGTGGTTGATATGGCAATCTTACATTTGTTGTTATAGACAAAGCACTGTGAATTGTAGCACCATGGATATTATATGCTGCGACACCTGTCGGGGCTGTAAGTAATACCGATACATCATCAGGATTTTCTACCATTCTTCCAAAAAGTCTTGTTGCTTCATAGTAGATACACTTTATCAAATGACTTTTCCCGGTGCCAGCTCCACCAGTCACAAATACATGAAACGGTTCAGGAGTTTTACCATTGACTTTATCCAAACACCATTGTCTTACTTTGTAAAACACCTCTTTTTGTTGAGCATTTAGACACCTCAACAAATTCATTGCTTCTTTGGTGGATACATTTAGTCGGTGTGGCTCAATAGTGTATTTCATATCTTCTTTTTTAGATTTTAAATCAGGAATATCAGAATCACTGTCACCATCTTCCACTTGTTCTTCTCGCTGTCCTGCACATTCAAGTCTTTCCATTTCAGCTTCTGGAGCTATCAATGCCCAAGCATCTTCTTGTGGACCATACTTCTCCAACATTTCTTCAGCTTTATCTACAGCCTCAGCACTAGCTTCATACAATGATCGGTTATTTTCCACAATATTTCTCACAGGTTTCAATACACCACTTAACTTAATAATCCCGTTGCTATAAAAAATTTCATAAGATTCAAACTGCTGCGGTTTCAACTGAACATCAACACGATATGGAAGATACAATTGAAGAATACTCTGATAGTACTTTTCAGGATATTTTGCTAAAGAAAATCGAGGAAATCGTATAACTGCTGGATCAGTTCGACTGCGTTTTTGAATGTGTCCTAAACCATTCTTCAATTCATATATCGGTGAACGACTTGTTTTAGCCATGTTGGTGTATATTACTCTATAATCGGAGCAAAATGTTGCCAAGCACATTGTCTCAAAGTTATCAGTATTTGGCCTTGCTATGTATCTATCAACTCTACTGGTCATCCAAATATTATCGTCTTCATCACGTGCACTTTGAATAACACTGAGTGGTTTACTCATTCTAATTGTATTTTCACCGACCGGTATGAATTCTACTTTCCTTGATCCTTCTTTCAATCTCAAAGTACAAACACGATAAACTGCTTCTTGTGCCGAGATCTCTCGATTATGCAAATACACAGAGCCAATTTCCTTCATACTCTGTCTAGCATCCAAGTTTCCTGTCTGTGCTTCAGCCTGTGCATGTGACAACAGAATACTCATTTCACGTTCAGCTTTTGACATGTAGGATACCACGTATGCAACACAAGCATAAGCATCACAAATGTACTGAATATCCATATTTGCATTCCAACATCTAATCAAATCTGGATTGTACAAATTAACCCACACATCCTGTGGTTGTCTCTTATGAACTAAACTTTCTTTACAACTTAATACATTGTTAGCACTTTCAAAATCATTTTGCGTGAGATGTACACTTGCAAATAATTCATTGGTTGTCATGTGTTCATTTTCAGGTTTCTGTATGGCAGTCCATATTGATTGTAGCAATTCCTTTGCCTTATTTCGGTCACTGCTTTCACCATCATTAGTTTCATTCTCATCACTACATGTAGTTTCATTCTCATCACCTGTTGGCATAGGCTCTGTAATGAACGTTCGTTCAGATGGAGGTCTTGGGAAATTGAACCTACACTCAGTACCCTTCTTTTTGCATGACTTAGAATGCTTTCTACTGTGTAACTGTACTTGACTGATGATTTCATTTAACTCTTTGTCTTGTTTCTCTGATGGCAAACTACAACTTATATATTTGTCAATAAACTTTACCACCTTTTGTTTACTGTCATGTTCTAACTTTGGTGCATTTTCAATCCAAAAAAGACAATGTGTATGTGGAGACCCTCTTTGCTGAAATTCTACTCTGTAAAAATAGTCTTTGACTTTTCCAATCGGTGCAGCTCTGGACAGTATAACATCTTTGAGAAATGTATGGAATCGCTGATCAAACATTCTTGCAGCAGTTACGGGATTACTTCTCAATACTGTACATTTCTCATTCCAGTCCAAATCTTTCACATCTCTAGAATCACCTTGCTGTCTCAAAATTGTATTAATTACTTCAGGCCATCGCATATCTGCTGCAGAAAATGAACAAAACCATGTTGGTATTCCTAGTTGTCTGATCATCGCTAAAACATCTTTCTGTGCTGCTTGCCAATATGGGGGTGTACCACGGATAGGTTTGAGAAATTTATATCCGCTGTCTGATTTCAAAATATCTTGTAACTGGTCCCTGTCATTAATCATTGATGCATTTACTCTGTCACCATTGTACTTTTTATCAGACCCTTTTCGCAATGCAATAGACACACTAGACATAACTTTCTGAATCTCTGCCAAATACTGAGCATAAAAAATGTATTGAGTACTCTTTGCAAATCTATTATCAACATTCATTAATCGGTTATGCAAATATCTACAAAGTGTCACCCTCACTTCACGATCATCATCAAATATAGGATGTCCTGTTGGAAATAATGCTGGAAAGCATTTTGCCTCGTTACCCTTTTCCATTAACACTCTTATTGGACTATTGCCTTCACATGGAGCCACACTCATTACCTCGTCAAAATATTGATCCAATATTTCCTGTCCTACATTAGTTGGCTGCAGACAACTGTCTAATGCCATGCCTCGTAAACGATCATCATCAGTTTCTTCATCGGTTTCCTCATCAGTTTCCTCAGTAACATTTTCATCATTGACTTCTTTTACATCATCAGATTTACCCATTTGATCATTATCATCATCAAACAATGGAGTGTCCCAATCAGGGTTTATTTCAATATCACTGAACCACTTATTGTTATGTTGAAGATAACTTAAAGCATTCTCAACATTTTCTCTACTCACAAACTGATATTGATAATAACTTTTATAAGTCAGTTTCCTCTTCAACTTTACACGGATCATCCGATCATTACTTGCAGGCCTTGGTAGTGCTTTTACTGTGTCTGTAATATTAGAGGGCACACAAACTACTGGCCCTCGTACACCATGTTGTCCACCCTTGGGTAATGCAAGCATTTTAATGAACGGGACGTTTAGGGCTATTAGATGCTCTTCTAGTGTATTCAAACAAGCCAATTCTTCAGGAATGTCTATCAGATTTAAATTATTCACACTAGCTTCAGCAGGGACTTTATTAACAAGTAATTTCCTATGACACGTATAACATGCCCATAAACGCGATCTGCTAGATTCTGCAATCATACACCTTGATTCACATTGGTCACTGCAAGTATGTAGATATTTGTTGCTAATAACAGACTGGGCTTTGTATTTATGCATATTACACTTCACAACTTGCTTTTGAAACAACAGTTTATGACAACAAGCACACACATACTCGGGTCCTTTGGATATGCTTTCTCTAAATGTCTTGGTAACAAAACGTATTTTAAGTCTTTTCTCTTTATCCATCACATTACGCCTGCATTTCCTTTCTGTCATGTTTTTACGATATTTACTATTTGTTTTGTACTTTTGTTTCCCATACTTTATTAATTTTGCCCTGTAAGAACCGACACATCTGTATTTTCTTTTTATTTTTGCAATGAGCTTTATTCTATAGGAAGCATTACCATGATATTTACATTTAGCTCTGTTAATCTTTTCCTGTCTGTAAGCAGTATCACCATGGTACTTTGTTTTCCCATCAGCAATTAGCTTCTGTCTGTATTCAGGATCATCACAATACTTTGTTTTCCCCTTAGTTATTAACTTCTCTCTGTATTCAGGATCATCAAAATACTTTGTTTTTCCCTGAGCAATTAGCTTCTCTCTGTATTCAGGATTATTGCAATATTTTGTTTTTCCCTTGGTGATTAACTTCTCTCTGTATTCAGGATTATTGCAATATTTTGTTTTTCCCTTGGTGATTAACTTCTCTCTGTATTCAGGATTATTGCAATACTTTGTTTTCCCCTTAGCGATTTTCTTCTCTCTGTATTCAGCATTATCATAATACTTTGTTTTAACCTTAGTAATTAGCTTCTCTTTATATTCCGCGTTATCACGATACATTTTTTTTACACAGTTTTTGGTTTTTTCTTTATATTCAAAATTATTACTATATTTTTCTTTTTGATATTTTAAAACATCATTTCTATGTGTGTCATTGTTATGATACCTTCTTTCTTGGGCCTTTAATCGCTCCGTTTTAAAGTCAATGTCACTACAGTACTTTTCTTTCAGCAATTCCTTTTTCCTAGCCGCATTATTTTTGTAGTTCTTTTGGTTATGCATCTTTTTACTTTGTTTTGAATCTATTTGAACTTTATTCACCTTTGATAAATACATTTCCTTATTTAGCTCTTTTTTCTTTCTTTGTTGTTCTTTTTTATTTGCCCGTTTACGCCGTTTACATTTCAAAATTTGTTCAAATTTACTGTCAGTATCAGCTTTTCCATATTTTAAATCTCCTCCATTGCTTGGATTATGTTGTCCATTATCAGATTGTCTTCTTGCTTCATGAACTGAAAACACAACATCATAGTGAATCCTTTGCCTATGATACAAGTAAATACCCTCATCTGATGTTACAGCCTCTTTATCAAAGGTACTTGCAGCGAAAATATGCCACTTGCTTACATCTTCAAATGTATAAATATCTGTACGTAGCATGTCTGCTATTGCCATGATTTCAACCTCAGTAGCCCAGGTTCCACAATCAAACATTCTTTGCCTCATGACATATTCTTCCACATTTACATAGCCTTGTCGCAGAAAACCATTAAATTTATCTCCATTTGTCAACAGATGATTAACAGTAGCCATTCTTAATTGCACATGGTTATCTTCAGTTCCTGACACAGCATATGATATTGCCCTGAAAAGGCAGTTGCCATCTCCTTTAATTCTCTTCACAGAATTAGGTCGTCCCATATCTTTGCATTTATCTGAAATCTCATTACAGTCAAGAGATACATG
Organism: Crossaster papposus; assembly: GCA_037893245.1. Classification (NCBI taxonomy): domain Eukaryota; kingdom Metazoa; phylum Echinodermata; class Asteroidea; order Velatida; family Solasteridae; genus Crossaster; species Crossaster papposus. The sequence goes on from JBAIAA010000173.1 coordinate 785,019, forward strand.
GCCCATTTTATGTTGTCTACACAGTGCATTCTTGCTAGCATATGTCAACGGGACAAACTTGAAACCTACTTGAGTCACTTCCACGATTTCAACATCACTGTTACCATCTTCGTTATTAACACTAATTTCATGTAAACCATGTTGGTTACATTCCTTCAAATTATGTGAACTTGACATGTCGCTGCAAGAACCAATGAATACTCCGGAGCCAGTACTTACTTCATCTACTTTTGTACTCTGATCACTACTTCCAACTAACAAATGATTTGTCTCCTGTATACTCTCATTAGTATCTTGTCTTATCTCGTCATCTAACCATACAGTGACACCGGTAATTTCAAACTGCTCATCGTTAGATAAATTCATAGATCTTGCTAAATCAGTACAATACCTGTGTACATCCTGCCATGTAGCCACTGCTTTGAGTAAACTTCGGCCCTCAGCAACTTGACAACCTTGGGGTGTTCTACTATGTGAATCAAAGATATAGTACATGCCATTTTGAGCAATTACAACAAAGGTATTTCCATGGAAACATATAAAACATGCATAGTATTGCTGAACAATCTGTTCTAATGCACGATTCAATTGCATCATATTAAATTCTGGCAAATTATTATCTTCTGCAAAAGCACCACTTACAGGTTCATGAAACCTCATCGTGAAATGATGGTTGAGCAAATCCAATTCACTTGGTAATTCATTTATCAACAGGTATTGATTATTCACTGTTGAACTCCTAGATAAATGTCTGTACAACTCATTTCCGGTATTCAGTGCTGTATCGATATCACGGCAACCCCAATCTTTCAACTCTTTCACTTTACTGTATAAGACACAGCTCAAACTGTTTGGCACACACTGTCTACCTGAACTCCAACCAAATCTATGATCACCTTGATGAAAGCTTCCCTGCACAATCATTGTATTAAGTTCATTACGCTTTCTATCTCCACTGTAACTGTTTGCTCTACTACCTTCTGTTTTACCCTGCTGACCTAATTGTTCTTGTCTCATTGATTTACACCTTTCATGTTGGACAGTTTTCTGGTTTTTGACGTCACTTTTGACATGCTTGTTAACTTGAACTTTCTGTATTTTTTTTTCTTCCCATTTCATTCTACAATTGTCATTGTCACGCGACAGTTCTCGTTTTCTACTTTTAACTCTGCACGTTGTTTCCTTTCTTTTTTCCAACATCACATCATCGTTGTCACTTTCCACATTCTTTGATCCGCAACTTTCTTTTTCGGTATTACTTTCTGGTCCAACACTGTCTTTAACCTTGTCATTTTTTATACCTGATCGACTTTTCCTTCCAACAGGTTTTGACTCGCTAGTTTCACTATTATTAGCTGCGTCATCTTTTGGATTATCACCCTTCTTATTCCTTAGTGAATAACCACCTTTCTGTTTATGTACCAATACCTCTTTGCCTTCAATCATTACTGTATCACTTACAATTCTTTTCTTATTGTCTAGCTTCCTGTCCTTTCTGCACTTTGCACTTCCATACCTCCGACTGCCATCTTCAGTGCATGTGTCCTGATCAAACAAGTTGTCATCTGTTGGAATACCCAAATCACACAAAAGGGACTCAGAATAAGTACTTTTCCCACATTTTTGGCATATCCACGTCACAGCTTTGTTGGTTAATAGCTCCTCCATCTTTGAAAAATTCATACATTTCACATGATACCAAATGGCACAGCCATCACATTGCACATTACTTTCAGACACCTTTATACTCTGATCACAGAACCAACACTGCTTTTCATGAGTTTTACTCACGTTATCCATTCGATTAGTTTGACATGGCTCACTGCACTTTCCATTTCTGATATTTGATTTTTTCATCACATCCTTACTATTTTTTACTGCATCAACTTTATCACAATGCCTATCATGTTTCTTATCATGTACCACATCATTTGCTTTTTTCCTCCGTCTGCTTTTGTTTTGAGACTTATTCACATTACCCATGTTCTTGATAACAAACTCAAGACTTCTTCTAGTATGTCCAAAAATGTTCTTTCTGACTTTTTCTTCTTGTCTTTTTTCTTCTTCACTCAACCAGAACTCAACTACTTTCCCATTCTTCCGTCTATTATAGGATTCCCTGCACACTTCTTGTCTTCGCTTCTTGTGACTGATTTTCGTCTGTTTCTGCTTTCCACCATTTTGATGCTCATCTGCATTTTTTCTAATAACAGAGTACTTGACCTTCAACAGATAATACAACTTTCTCATTGCTTTCTCGTCATGAAGTCTTTTCCTTGTCATGTTCAACACCCTATTTCTTCTCATTTCTTTTACTTTGTGGCGGACATTCACTTTCTTTACCTTGTTACAATTCCTTTGTTTTTGTGGATTCTCTTCATCAGCCTCATCATTGCCCTTCGTTTGCTTCACATTCACACCAACGGTATTGGAGATCTTTGCTTTGACATTCACATTACCTGTAGATTGTAATACAACAAATCTCAAAAGTAACAATTTGTCTCTTCTTTCAACATTACCTTTGAAACACACTTCACTCTCATGACTTTCTACATGATGTTCCATACACCGACTCATCACTGCCACATTCTGTGGTTCATTTGGTTTCTCATTTGGTTTCTCATTTGGTTGTTTTTTTGTCTCATTTGGTTGGTTTTTTCTCTCTGTTGGTTTGGTTTTTTTCTCGGTTGGTTTTGCTACCTTTTTGCTGTCCAGTGAACTAGTTGGAGGGCAGGCTGCATGCCCCGTTACCGAAGTAACGTCAACTAGCCAATCCTGGAATAGCGTCTGTCCTGCAAGGTCACACAGCCGTTTTTGTGACCAGGGTACTCTAAGAGTACACTCTTTCGAGTCAGACTTCGGTGAGATACCCCAGCATGCTGGGATAGACAGACTCCCTTGAGGAGGAGCAAAACTCAAGGTATCGAAATTTTCACCAGGTGGTGAAGGTTCTCCGGGTAAGGGAGCACCAGGAAGAAACGAAATGGCAGATGAACCGGGTATGGAACGGTTACATATAGAGAAGTGTGAATGGGGAGATGAAATGGATGATGAGTCAGAACACATTACAATGACAGACAACGGAAACGTACATCGTTGGGATGAGCGGTCCATCACCAAACGCCGCATCGCATCTCTCCTCACTCTCTGGTTCAGCTGGTAGTACTTCATCTTCTGTTGATACAGACAAAAACAATCCCTCAGATGTGCACTGTTGTATCTCTTTTATTTGCACACACAACATAAAAAAGTGTTCAACTATTGATAACCATTCCCGAAGCCTCTGCCATAACAATGCAGACCGCAGACACTAAACTTATAACAAAGCCAGTTCCAGCCAAATATAAAAATCGTGGTATTAACCCTCCTATAGTGCAGTTCCCATAAATTTGTCAGACCTTTTAAAACCTTTAAAAGTTTCCAGGACTGAATGGTTTTGAAAGGTAAGAAAACTGTCTGACAAAAAAAAAAGATTTTGAAAAAACAAAATCTCTGAACAAACTGGTGTGAGAAAAAGAAATACCTTTCAAATTTCCTGGACTCGAGGGTTTTAAAAGGTGAGAAAACTGTCCGACAAAAAGAACATACCGGTATGACAGATTTCGAAAGGTAAAACAATTCTCTGAACAAACTGGTGTGAAGAAAAAATACATTTCAACAGGTATTGAAAGGTGTGGTAGTGCAATAGCAACAATGTCTGGAACCTTTTGAAAAATTCATACTTATTTATAGCCATTTTTCCGAGTAAGCAGATTTTGAAAGGTTTTAAAAGGTCAACCATAGGAGGGTTAATTAAATAAACTGCTGATCACATACATCATCCATATTTATTGAGCTATCTTCACCGACGGTTCAAGTTGCTTCTAGCATCCTAATTTAACTTACATTTGCCTTTAATTTAACTTCATTAAAAGACGAAGGATATTTCCAGCACATCGTCAATTGATGCCCAACCCTTTTAACTTTTTAAACTACATGTACATGTACATGTATTTAATCACTGATTTGTAAAAGACAAGTACTAGACTTAGTAAACAAATTCTGCAATTTAACATAATTTCTCTAATCACAATTGGTTTTTTTTTAACACAATTTGTTTTTTATCAAATACAGTGCATCACATTTTGTTTGTTACTTTATAATATCCACCTTAACCCCAACAGTCAGTAATCCTCCAAATTCAATATCATATTGTTACTGTTAGTAATGCCAATGTACAGAATTATTTTTTAGCCTACTTCTAAAATAAAATCACTTTCACGGTCTCTGTTAATCAATGGGATTTGGACTATGCTTTCTTGAGGTCAGTCTCTTTTACATTTTTAACCATTTGTTAAAACAAAACAAAAAAAGTTTAAAATTTTTCAAAACAGTCATACGTAACGATTTTGGGTCAACTCGTACCCGAGTCAATTCATGTCAACTAGTACGCGAGTCAACTCGTACCCGAGTCATTGTACTCTTCTCCTGTTAATTAACTTTCCTTCATCTTTTTAGTTTTACCATAGTAAAATTTGCTCAAAATTTTCAAAATGATATCCTTTTCTTTTCTTTTTCACTGAATAGCTATCGATACGGCCGCAATAATTTCTAAACCCATTATTCCTTGACGTACATTTAAAACAACATTTTTGGTTCAAATTCACCACCTCTAAAATTTTATTTCATCCTGAGCAAATTAAAGAGTACACAATTTTAGTCATTTATCATTAAATATTTGTCATACAGATATTGCTTTTAATTTAATTGGCGATCTCCTTGTATTGGGGGTTCACCATTCAGTTGGGCCGTGTAAACAATTGAGGCCTGGTATAAAAGGAAAATCTCATTTAGGACCGGTATAAAATGAAAATCAGACAAAACAGGTGCACTATAGTCAACAAGTACTAATAATTATATTTAACAAGTGCAGAAGAAATTTAAATACTATTGATTTTGTTGTATGATTTTGTTATAAAATTTGCCCGAGTCAACTCGTCTGTCATGACGCTAAAAGGACGCTACCTCTCCAACACACATATTCATACACGAGGGTACGACTTGACTCAGGTACGACTCGACTCGGGTGTAAAATTTGGGGTACGAGTTGACTTGGGTAAGAGTTGACTTGGGTACGAGTTGACTTGGGTAAGAGTTGACTTGGGTACGAGTCGACTTGGGTACGAGTTGACCCATTTCTATAACAACAGTAGATGCTCAAAAACATACTAAGTAACTACCCATACGGTACTCACTACATTATACATGTATGCCTACGATCACAAAACATTTCAGTACCAAGATCTCGTACCAGATATAAAAAAGCCGGCAAAAAATCAATTCAAGGGCATACAACAATACTGTTAAATCGGCTTTCAATATTGATCATTTTCATTTCATTTTTAATTTTAATTTTTTAGATAGCTAAAACTGATTGATTGTTCTTGTTTATAAAAGATCACCCGGTGTTTAGGAAAAACAAATACCAGTTGATCGTCCTGATTTTTCCAAAAAAAGGAGGACGAAAGCTTTTTTATTTTCTATTTTTTTCCAAAGAGGGCCGCCAAGTATTTCAATTCAAACAGGCCACCAATTCTTCAGTTTGAAATCACCGCTAACTTTCTTTATATCTATTTGTTGCATGAGGACCCGGGTTAATAACAGGGATTATTACACTAAGATGAACATGAATATAAATAATGACTCTGTAAAAATAATGGATTAAATAATTCAAACGATTACGCAAGCAATCTGAAAAACACAAAAAATGCAGAATACATCAGACACCAAGACAGATTTGATCATGAACAAATACTTTTAAAAAAAAAATGACGTTGGTCATGTACCCGGCACGCCATAAAACAAATATTTGTTAAAAAAAAAAAAAAAAAAAAAAAAAATATCGAAAAAAAAAAAAATAATAAACAAGGATGCGGCCTCAAAAAAGGATTCGGGTGGGAACGATCAACTTTAAAAAAAAATTGTATTTGGCCTTATTGCCCTGTAGAATATCATATAGGCCCTATTATATCCAAAAATCTTATACAAAATTTGGACACATGTGAAAATCATGAACGATTGAAAATCGCAATCATCTTCAAATTATGTTACCACAAAATGAAATTCTAACTTAGTAGTGTTAGCCAGTAAAGTTTTAGGACTTGCTCAGTTAAAACAGTTAAACTTTTAACCCTAACTCCCTAGGGTATGTTAAAATTCATATTGAATTAAAAATAGAGGATTCAGAATGATTCTCCGTTATCTGACAAAAAAGAGGTGCGTGCATGGTTTGTTAGGGCCGAATTCGTCTGGTTTCGAATTGCGTGGTCATGTCAAGTACCCGCCGCACCTACAGACAGCTCATAAATACTGCACGTTCTGCGACACTGCGACACGTAGCGCCCGCTATCGCTAGCGTACTATGTAACATATACATGTACATGTACATGTACATTGTACATTATGGCACATGACATGATCATGTCTCAATTCACGTATCATTTCATCACCCTTTTCCCAAATATATTTCCACATAATTAGTACGAATTCCACATTCAAAAGTAGAGTAAACATTTCCCCTTACAATCATTATAATAAAACCTAAAACAAATCCCGCTATGCAGAAAAACAATTCGCAAACAACATTTGATAATCACTTTACAAACCCTACCTTTGGCGTTGAAGGACTGGTCTGGTACCGCGACCTTCCTCATATAGCTAGCTCCTCGGCCACGTCCACACAGCATACGCAGCATACCACTCCACCACATTGCACGCAGCCTCGATTCCGTGGGCGCGTGCAGCCTAGCCTTCAATATGATCAATCGCGCAAGGCGCGGCATGATGGGGCAAGATCGTAGCCATAGTAACGAAGTTGCACTACACGTTATTTAAAAGTACGGTGCCCAATAAACACCACACGTTTTGGGTAAAAAAAAACCGGGGACTTCTAATTTTAAACTAGGCTCAACAGGTACGTGTGTTCCTGTAGATACATTTAGGTAATAAATAAAGAGAACGTCACGATTACGTCAGCGGGTATCATATTACGTCACTTTAAAGAATTTCAGGAAGTACACGTCTGATTGGATTCAAATTTAGATAAGCATTGCAAGTATTTCGGATTGTGCTACGGTGTATGTAAACTATCATGCCATAATTGCATCGTGAGTCATGTGACGTCACATTTGTAAGAATTGTAATGTCGGAGACTAGAACTTGCAAGATGTGCATTCAGAGTAACTCAAGATGGCTACCTTTTATTCAACTACTGGTACATGTGGCACTGGACAAGTCTCACCACATGGTGGCGCTATAACAGTATGATCATAGATTATTACATCTCCCCTTTTTAGCACTGACAAGTGAATGTAAATGTAATTTTCTCCTATAAAAAAAACAAATAAAAAACTATTGATTTTTCTCTATCTTTCCCCACCCCAAAATTGAAAACTGCCTCAAAAAGCTTTCAAGGTTTTGTGGTGTTTAACAACAAGAAGAAATATTAAACCAAGGAAATTTCTACCCTGGTATCCTAAACGTTGTAAACAATTACAAAAAGTAAACAAAAATTTCCACATGAGAATGTGGATGCAATCTGATGGTTTTGTTTGATTAACAGTTCAGGTAGGTTTTACAGTTCAGTGTTCACAAGCCTACTTAGTGACATAGTCCTGTAAGTATGCTGGGGGTTTTATGGTGCGACTGGACTGACGAGTGCATGCTGTTGGAATTTGAGGGGTTTCTACTGCGTTTTGTTCAGTGGGTGGTGGAATTTCCAAGTCCAAGTCAATTCGGGTTTCGAGAGATTTCCTCAAATCTCTTCTATTTCGACGGTAGGTTACTCCTTCAGGCGTTTGTACGATGAATGACCGCGGTGTAGATGCATTTGCAACAATCGATGCTTGTTTCCACTTGTTGTTATCTCGCAAGAGAACTGGTGCTCCTGCTTTGAACGATGGTAGGCTTTTTGCTCCATGATCATAGTACAGTTTTTGCTGTTGTTGCTTGTCGTATATCTTAGTTGGTATGTCATTAATCGTTTGCGGCTGGAGAAGTTTCGGAGATGTCGGAAAACGTGTTTGAGTGCGTCTACCGAAAAACAACTGGGCAGGTGAGGGTAGTCCATCGCGGGGGGTGTTGCGAAGATCCAGCAGTGCGAGGTATGGGTCAACTTGATCCGCTTTGGCTTTAGTGAGTAGTCGTTTCACGATTTGGACTGCTTTTTCTGCACGACCGTTTGATTGCGGGTAGTGAGGCGATGACGTAGTGTGTTTGATTTGATAGTCATCAGCGAATGTACGAAATTCAGTGGATGCAAACTGCGGGCCGTTATCAGAAATCAGCTGATCAGGTATGCCATAACGAGCGAACTGTTGCTTACAGTTATGGATGATTGCTGAAGATTTGGTGGAGGTCAATTTGACGATTTCAATGTAGTTGGAATAGTAATCCACCAACACGAGGTAATGGTCTGTGCCAAGTTCACACAGATCTGCGCCTATTTTCTGCCATGGTCGTAGTGGTATTTCATGTGCAATCATTGGTTCTTTTTGGTTCTTGTTTTGGTGTGCACTACAAATTTCACAGCGTGCCACCATGTCACTGATTTGAGCCGACATTCCTGGCCAGTACATAATGTCCCTTGCCAGTCTCTTTGATTTCTCGATTCCCTGGTGGCTTTCATGTATTTTTCCGAGCATCATTTGTCGAAGTTTCGCGGGAACAACAACTTTGTCAGCTTTGAAGATAATACCCTCTTCGACGGTGAGCTGATCACGAATATCCCAATATGGACGTAAGTCGGTGGGTAATTGCGATTTAAGTTCGGGCCAGCCAGTGTGGATTGTTTTCCGTAGTGCAGTCATGATGGGATCCTTCCCACTTTCCGATTGAAGTTCCGCGATTCTCGTAAGTGACATAGGCAAACATGTCACCATGCATATCGGAATTGTGCTGTCATCATCTTCAACAGCTTCGGGTAGAAAATTTCTACTGAGTGCGTCTGCTATCACAAGCTCTTTTCCTCGTCTGTAGCTGACATCCATGTCGTATTTCTGAATCTTAAGCAACATACGCTGTAAACGTGGTGGAGTTTCAGCGAGCGGCTTTTTCATGATTGATTCCAATGGCTTGTGATCCGTTTCCACATGAAATTTATGACCAAAGAGATATTGGTGAAATTTTTCGCACCCAAATGCGATTGCCAAAAGTTCTTTCTCAATTTGAGCATATCGTTGTTGTGACAGTGTTAGCGAACGCGATGCATATGCTACTGGCTTGTCGTTTTGAAGCAAAACAGCTCCAAGTCCATCCTTGGAGGCATCGGAACTGAGAGTAACCGGCTTGTTGACGTCAAAATACTGAAGCACTGGTGCTTCGGTGATCAAACTTTTCAGTTCGCTAAAAGCATTGGCTTGCTCTGGTCTCCAGTGCCAGAGTATGTCTTTTTCAAGTAGTTTACGCAGGGGTGCTGTGACAGTAGACAAATTTGGGATAAATTTTGCGACATAATTTATCATTCCCATGAAGCGTTGCAGTTCAGTTTTGTTCGTTGGCTCTGTCATGCCTCGGATTGCTTCAATCTTCTGGGGATCCGGCTTTACCCCATCAGCAGTCAGTTTGTGGCCAATGTATGTGACCTCATTGACTTTAAACCTGCATTTAGTTGGATTCAACTTGATGTTGCAGTCTTGCACGCATTGAAGTACTTGTTCAAGTCTGGCATCATGCTGTTCAGCATTCACTCCCCAGACAAGAATATCATCCATGATAACTTCGACTCCTTCCAAATCTTCAAAGATTTGGCTCATGGTGCGTTGGAATATTTCGGGAGCTGAGTTTATTCCAAACGGCATGCGTGTATACCTGTATCGGCCATACGGGGTATTAAATGTACAGAGCTGTGAGCTCTCATCATCTAGTTGTATTTGCCAGTACCCGCAGTTGGCGTCAAGGGTGCTAAATACTTTAGCATTCGGAGTGCGAGAGATGACTTCATCAATTGTTTGCATTGGATAGTGCTCTCGTTGAATAGCATTGTTTAAATCCTTCGGGTCCATACAAATGCGTACTTTGTCACTGTTTTTCTTGGCTACTACCACCATGCTATTTACCCATTCCGTGGGCTGACTCTGCTTTACTATTACACCAAGTTTCTCCATTCGGTGCAGTTCTGTTTTAACCTTCCTCCGAAGTGCCACAGGCACTCTGCGAGGTGCGTGTACTACAGGTTTAGCCTGTTCCTTTAGATGTATGTGTTGTTTACCTTCCAAACATCCAAGGCCGGTGAATACATCATACTTTGCCAGCACGTCATTGTCGACATGACTTTCTAGGGTCTCGATACGCTTAATGAGGCCTAACCGCTCACAAGCCTGTAAGCCAAGCAAGGGCTGTACATTTTTCTGCATTATTTGGAAATCAATGGCAAAGTATTTGTCTTTGTACTCACAAAGTAGTGATGTCTTTCCAAGGGGCTTGATCTGTTCTCCAGAATATGTGATCAGTCTAGCTTTGGAACATTTTACATCAGCATGCAGCTTGCGTTGTACCGATTCAGGAATGACATTGCATTGGGCTCCTGTGTCAAGTTTGAAGCGAACTGTGCGTTGTCCAATTTTCAAGTCAACTGTCCAATCATCAGCGCTTTTGGTCGAGGACTGAACTGCATTCACGAAGAAATCAGAAGAGTCTGAATCACTTGATTCTTCGAGATTGTGGACCTTCCAGGGTCGCGACTTTGCTTTTTCAGTGGTTCGTGACATGCATACTGACGCAAAGTGGTTGTTCTTTCCACATTTGGAACAGTTCTTGCCGTATGCTGGGCATTTACCTGCATCATGTGATGTCCCACAGTATTTGCACGATTTTATGAACTGCTTGGTTCGACTCTGTGATGCAGTTCCATGCGTCGCCGCTTGATATTTGCCTGTGCCAGGCTTGAGTGTATGCACTGCCTTCTCTGCAATAGCTGAAGCATTCTGTTCAGCTGATGCTGTGATTTTTCCCATTTGCGTTTTGCTGGATTGAGCCGCTCTGCAAATTTCGAGTGCTCTTTGTAGGGTTAGCTTCCTTTCTCGAAGAAGTCTTGCACGGGTTGCGTCATCAGAAATGCCAACAACTAACCGATCCTTGATTAGACTTTCAGTCAGGTCTCCAAATTCACAGTGCTTTGATTGTACTTTGAGATCTGTGACATACTGATCAATTGTCTCTTCAGGCCTTTGGAAGCGTGTGTTGAACAGATGCCGTTCGTAAGTGACATTACGCTGAGGCTCAAAATGTTCTGAATATTTCTTGAGAAGTGTCTCCAATTTGTCTTTGTCTTCCCCATCATCGAATTTGAAAGTGTTGTACACTTCTAAGGCTTCCATACCAATCACATGCAATAGTGTTGCACATCGAACATTGGCTGGTTTATCATTCATTCCGGAGGCTATCATATATAACTGAAAACGCTGTTGCCACTTACGCCAGTTCTCAGCTATGTTGCCTGTCATGATCAATGGCTCTGGGGGCTTCATTCCATCCATTTCTGTAGATTAGTTTACTTCTGACACCATGTAAGAATTGTAATGTCGGAGACTAGAACTTGCAAGATGTGCATTCAGAGTAACTCAAGATGGCTACCTTTTATTCAACTACTGGTACATGTGGCACTGGACAAGTCTCACCACATGGTGGCGCTATAACAGTATGATCATAGATTATTACAACATTAAAGGTCAGTTTTTGTTCTATCTCTTGAAGTACAGGCCCGATTTTGGGTCAAACTTGGTATGCAAGTATTCCACGATTGGTTATAGACAAAAATTACGATGACATCATGATGACATCTTCGGGTGTCATGGGATGAGTGAAGTCACATTAAAGGTGTCGTTTTCCCCATAGGATTTGTACAAATTTTGTAAAAACATATATCTTTGGCACTTCGGTAAATCCGATCGACTTCAGACTTGGCACACACTTAAACACACATACTGAAAGTGATTTTAGACATTTCTCACATTAAAAGACTTCAGACATGCCACACACTTAGACCACCACACACATATTGAAAATAATTAAATAACACTCGAAACAGCTCTGTGTTTGTCCACAAACACACCTCTAGTTTTTTCTTTTTTTTCTTTTTCAGACTCTTCTCCATAGGGTTTGTACACGTTTTTTGTTCGGACAATACACTTTGACACTTTGGTAAATCCGATCGACTTGAGACTTGGCATACACTTAGACCACCACCCACAGATGATCCTAGAAGAAATTTGTCACGATTGCGTCATTCGTGGTCACGTGACGTCACGTTAAAGGTGCAATTTTTCCCCATAGGATTTGTACACGTTTTTCTTCAGAATATTGAATTTGACACTTCGGTAAATCCGATCGACTTGAGACTTAAGACACACCTCGACCACCATCCCCAGAGGGGCCAGAAGAAAAATCGTCATGATGACGTCATCGTGGGTCATTTGACGTCACATTAAAGGTGCAGTTTATAAGACCCTCTATCTCTGGAAGTACAGGTCCGATTGGGGACAAACTTGACATGCAGGTATCCCGGGATGTGTTATAGACGAAAATTAAGATGACATTACGATGACGTCATCGGGTGTCATGTGACGTCACATTAAAGGCGCAGTTTTCCCTATAGGTTTTGTACACGTTTTTTGTCAGACTATTGAATTTGACACTTTGGTCAATCCAATCGACTCGAGACTTAGTACACACCTCGACCACCATCTCTAGGAGGGCCACAAGGATAATCGTCATGATGACGTCATCGTGGGTCATGTGACGTCACTTTAAAGGTGTAGTTTTTAAGACCCTCTATCTCTGGAAGTAAAGGTCTGATTGGGGTCAAACTTGGTATGCAAGTATTCCAGGATGTGTTATAGGCGAAAATTAAGATGACGTCATGACGACGTCATCATGGGCCATGTGACGTCACATTAAAAGTGTAGTTTGCCCTATAGGTTTTGTACACGTTTTTCGTCAGACTATTGAATTTGACACTTTGGTGAATCCAATCGACTCGAGACTAAGTACACACCTCGACCACCATCTCTAGGAGGGCCACAAGGATAATCGTCATGATGACGTCATCGTGGGTCAGGTGACGTCACTTTAAAGGTGTAGTTTTTAAGACCCTCTATCTCTGGAAGTAAAGGTCTGATTGGGGTCAAACTTGGTATGCAAGTATTCCAGGATGTGTTATAGACGGAAATTAAGATGACGCCATGACGACGTCATCGTGGGCCATGTGACGTTACATTAAAGGTGCAGTTTTTCCCATAGGATTTGTACACGTTTTTTGCAACCAAGATATATTTGGCACTTTGGTAAATCCGATCGACTTCAGATTTGGTACACACATAGACCACCACTCACATATTCAAAGTCATTTTAGACAAGCGAAACAGCTCTGTGTTTGTCCACAAACACATTTCTAGTTTTTAGCTGTTTCGGCATTTCAGCCGAAACAGCTTTTGTTTTCGTTAAAGTTTTTTTTAGCTGTTTCGGTTTTTCACCGAAACAGCTTTTGTTTTCGTTAAAGTTTTTTTTTTTTTTCTTTTTTTTTTTTTTTTTTTTTTTTTTTTTTTCCACTTTCAGACTTTTTCCCATAGGATTTGTACACGTTTTTTCAGCCAATACACTTTGACACTTTGGTAAATCCGATCGACTCGAGACTTGGCATACATTTAGACAACCACCCAAAGACGGTCCTAGAAGAAATTCGTCGCGATTACGTCATTCAAGGTCACGTGACTTCGCGTTAAAGTTGAAATTTTCCCCATAGGTTTTGTACACGTTTTTCTTGAGACTATATTGTCTTCGACTCTTTGGTAAATCCGATCGACTTGAAACTTGGCCTACACTTATAACTCCACCTCCAAATGTTTGTGGAAGAAATTCGGCACGATTATGTCGTTCAAGGTCACGTGACGTGACGTGACGTGCACGTTAAAGATGTAATTCCCCCCCCCCCCCCCATAGGTTTTGTACACTTTTTCTTCAGACTATTGACAATTATTACTGATCCTGAATCCTTCTTTCTTTTAATCAGCGGCGAGAACTTCTTGCAGCACGGCACGCCAGGGATGCCTTAGTTCATCATGTCGTCAAATAAACCATTCAATCAATTCTTTCGTAACACATACACAGGCCGGAATCGTGCAACTGCAATTCTTTCGTAACACAGGCCGGAATCGTGCAACTGTTAAAGTTGTTTGCTGCCCTCATTGTTGCAAGTGATCGAGTTTACTTGTGATAAACCTAAAGTCTCGGTGCAAAATTGGGTCGGGTATTCACTTAGCCGTCATTCTGGGCCCGCAAGTAAGATAGCGTAAATCTAGGCAAAATTATTAAGGATTGAGCAGTCAAACAAGCTGAACATAATTATTTAATGTTGTTTTTTGTATGGGTGTGACCTACATTATGAAAACATTTCTCTTCATTTTCAGAAAAGATATAAGTTTCGCATTCTGGCAAATTATGAGCCCATTTTTCTTATATATTTTGTTCCTGTTGTTGGTTGTTATTGTTTACACTTTAGGCTACCGTTAGACTTTAGGCTGCTGATTATACGCAATACTGGTGGCCAAATGATTTAGCCACTAGTGTCCAACATAAAGATTTTAAAAAAATAAAAAAAATAAAAAAAATATTAAAACAAAATAATGTGTGTCCGGTCCAGACCCCCAGGACTCCCCACTGGATCCGCGCCTGGTGCATATTGTAATGTTTTGAGACAATTAAGTTTCATTTGACAAGCCAGAAGCAAATGTATGCCTTAAAATAATATACATGGACATAAGAAGTTGCATTCATATTAATGTATAATTCTTTTATTTATATTTCAAAATTCAAGAACAAATTTTTGAAATATCTTTAGGAAAATAATATTGCAAATTCAGATGTACAAAACGATGTTTGAAATTTACCCTTTGCACACTTCCGCCATAAGCATGGGCCGGAGAGCCTCGATCTTGTAACTTTACATAACAAATATATCCGGTTCAGTAATTCCCTTGTATACAACGGAATTACTGAACCGGCTAGAATTGTGTAAAGTTGTCAGATCGGGTCTCTCCATGCATAGGATGGAAGTGTTACAAAAATAATATTGCAAATTCGAATGTACAAAACGATGTTTGAAATTCACCCTTTGCACACTTCCGCCATAAGCATGGGCCGGAGAGTCTCGATCTTGTAACTTTACATAATAAATATATCTGGTTCAGTAATTCCCTTGTATACAACGGAATTACCGAACCGGCTAGAATTGTGTAAAGTTGTCAGATCGGGTCTCTCCATGCTTAGGATGGAAGTGTGCAAAGGGCAAATTGTGCTAGGTTGTCCATTTGCCACCATGGGCCAATTTCATAAAACGTGTAAGCCCCAAAATTTGCTTAGCATGAAAATTCCTACTTGTAAAAAACAGGGTTACAAACCAAACATTCAGTTGATGTTTATTGTTTGTGACTGGTGTTCAGCTGTTTTTTTGCTTTAAATGAAAAGCACATGGAGTTTGGGCCAATAACCTGTTTTTACTGAGCAACACTTTTTTGTGCTAAGCACATTTTTGTTGCTTACATGTTTTATGAAATTGGCCCCATGTAACAAGTGTTTCGCCTTTTAACACAATCGATCACTGTATGTTTTGATATTCACATGTGACCTCAGTAAGGCAATAATACATACATGTAGCTTTTAAAGTCAGTTTACTCCATTTTCAAATGTCACAAAATTAAACTATTTTAACAATTATAAAATACCTTTTTTTTAAACACTGCCCCCAATTTTATACCCAGTCAGTATACTCCATTTTCAAATGTCACAAAATTAAACTATTTTAACAATTATAAAATACCTTTTTTTTTTAACGCTACCCCCAATTTTGTGTATGTGGCAAAGGCTACCCCCTCTATACCGCCTTTCATATATCACCATACCTCATACAGAAAACACATCACCGACTAACAGTCCTCAATCCTCCAAAATGGGCCGGAGAGCCTCGATCTTGTAACTTTACATAATAAATATATCCGGTTCAGTAATTCCCTTGTATACAACGGAATTACTGAACCGGCTAGAATTGTGTAAAGTTGTCAGATCGGGTCTCTCCATGCATAGGATGGAAGTGTTACAAAAATAATATTGCAAATTCGAATGTACAAAACGATGTTTGCCTTTGCACACTTCCGCCATAAGCATGGGCCGGAGAGCCTCGATCTTGTAACTTTACATAATAAATATATCTGGTTCAGTAATTCCCTTGTATACAACGGAATTACCGAACCGGCTAGAATTGTGTAAAGTTGTCAGATCGGGTCTCTCCATGCTTAGGATGGAAGTGTGCAAAGGGCAAATTGTGCTAGGTTGTCCATTTGCCACCATGGGCCAATTTCATAAAACGTGTAAGCCCCAAAATTTGCTTAGCATGAAAATTCCTACTTGTAAAAAACAGGGTTACAAACCAAACATTCAGTTGATGTTTATTGTTTGTGACTGGTGTTCAGCTGTTTTTTTTGCTTTAAATGAAAAGCACATGGAGTTTGGGCCAATAACCTGTTTTTACTGAGCAACACTTTTTTGTGCCAAGCACATTTTTGTGCTTACATGTTTTATGAAATTGGCCCCATGTAACAAGTGTTTCGCCTTTTAACACAATCGATCACTGTATGTTTTGATATTCACATGTGACCTCAGTAAGGCAATAATACATACATGTAGCTTTTAAAGTCAGTTTACTCCATTTTCAAATGTCACAAAATTAAACTATTTTAACAATTATAAAATACCTTTTTTTTTAAACACTGCCCCCAATTTTATACCCAGTCAGTATACTCCATTTTCAAATGTCACAAAATTAAACTATTTTAACAATTATAAAATACCTTTTTTTTTTAACGCTACCCCCAATTTTGTGTATGTGGCAAAGGCTACCCCCTCTATACCGCCTTTCATATATCACCATACCTCATACAGAAAACACATCACCGACTAACAGTCCTCAATCCTCCAAAATGGGCCGGAGAGCCTCGATCTTGTAACTTTACATAATAAATATATCCGGTTCAGTAATTCCCTTGTATACAACGGAATTACCGAACCGGCTAGAATTGTGTAAAGTTGTCAGATCGGGTCTCTCCATGCTTAGGATCGAAGTGTGCAAAGGGCAAATTGTGCTAGGTTGTCCATTTGCCACCATGGGCCAATTTCATAAAACGTGTAAGCCCCAAAATTTGCTTAGCATGAAAATTCCTACTTGTAAAAAACAGGGTTACAAACCAAACATTCAGTTGATGTTTATTGTTTGTGACTGGTGTTCAGCTGGTTTTTTTGCTTTAAATGAAAAGCACATGGAGTTTGGGCCAATAACCTGTTTTTACTGAGCAACACTTTTTTGTGCTAAGCACATTTTTGTTGCTTACATGTTTTATGAAATTGGCCCCATGTAACAAGTGTTTCGCCTTTTAACACAATCGATCACTGTATGTTTTGATATTCACATGTGACCTCAGTAAGGCAATAATACATACATGTAGCTTTTAAAGTCAGTTTACTCCATTTTCAAATGTCACAAAATTAAACTATTTTAACAATTATAAAATACCTTTTTGTTTAAACACTGCCCCAAATTTTAGAACCAGTCAGTATACTCCATTTTCAAATGTCACAAAATTAAAGTATTTTAACAATTATAAAATACTTTTTTTTTAAACGCTGCCCCCAATTTTGTGTATGTGGCAAAGGCTACCCCCTCTATACCGCCTTTCATACATGTATATCACCGACTAACAGTCCTCAATCCTCCAAAATCAAAATGGATATGAAAGGCAAATCACAGTACTCGGGCTTGAAATACAAGCGATCATAGCCTCCGTCATCGCAGTGGTAGAAGAGGTGGCTCACAGGACTCCGGCTTGGATTACAGGTGATTAGTAGTCTCTGACATCCGAGTGGTAGATAGGTGACTAACCCTACTCCGGCTTGGATTACAGGTGATTAGTAGTCTCTGACATCAGAGTGGTAAGATAGGTGACTAACCCTACTCCTGCTTGGATTACAGGTGATTAGTAGTCTCTGACATCAGAGTGGTAGATAGGTGACTAACCCTACTCCGGCTTGGATTACAGGTGATTAGTAGTCTCTGACATCAGAGTGGTAAAAGAGGTGACTCGCAGTACTCAGGCTTCGATAACAGGTGATTAGTGGCCTCTGTCATCGCAGTGGTAGAAGTGTTGGCTCACAGTACTCGGGCTTGGATTACAGGTGATTAGTAGTCTCTGACATCACAGTAAATCAAGAGACAAGTTACCAAACTCCGGCTTAGATGACAGGTTATTAGCAGTCGCTGGTATAACAGTTGTAGAAGAGGTAGCTGACAGTACTCAGGCTTTGATGAGAGGTAACAATTCAACCTTACCATAGTGATACTATATAGGTGGGACAAAGAACACAAAATTGGGGCAAAATGTGTAAATATGTTTTATTAGTAAAAAAACAAAAACAGATATTTTATTTTCTGTTCATATACCTGTCTCTCGGGAATGTAATCCATTGGTTAATCGTGAACCTAATGCAGATATGTCAGTAGTCTGAAACACCATCTTAACATTAGCCAGTTTAGTTTTATTCATAATAAGGATTGATAATCAGTGTAGATGACATTGAGCATAAGATAGGGTTACATATTATGCATAGTTTCACATAAATAATGCTTGATACAGCATACATTGTAAGCTCAATCTTACAATGTATGCTCCCAAATCAGCCCACACATTTGTTCATCGAGTCTCAATCCTCTAAAATCCTCAGAAAATGCCTGGTGTATTTTGAAGCATCTAGGAGGGTTACAATTAATTATAAACTCATATACAGCTACAATACAATTGTATTTTACCTTTAACTGTGGAACTATGCAAATAATATTTCACAGTCAGCTTCCAACGATGAGATGGTCATGTCTTCGAATTGTTTTTCAACCTGCATGCATAGATTCTGCACACACAACCTGAAAAAAATAATTTAAAATCAGTATTGATGTGCAGTATATAAAAATACAATTTTTCTAATAGTAAGGGCTTTGTGCACAGTCACAACGAATAATGAGTGCTTCGTGAATATGGGCCCAGGACTGTTTTCAGAACTGGATGTATTTTGGGGGTTTAGTATGTTATAGCCAATATTGTTACACCTACTTATATTATTTGATGTGTTCGTAGATACATGTACTAGAAAAATCAAGAAAAACAATCATGTTCTTGTAGTAAGCTACATGTCCTCTTGCCCCACTTAAGTTAAGATGAAACCTCAGCAAATTGTAGACGTTGGGGAATTGTAAGGTCAGAGAATATGTTTGACTCCTTCAAAGATATGTAACCAATTGAAAAAAAAAGTGTGGAATAACAAAATATTTTTTTTCGCTGGAAATTGATACAACAATTATAGCACTTTTCTTGAAAAAGTCAGTACACCAGGACCCATTATTTGACAGGATACATGTAATTCAGATTGACATTCCCCAACAGTCCAGTAAAGTATTTTGATAGTATGATAATTTTGTCCTTGACTTTGTTTGTTTGCAAAAGTTGTACAATGTATATTCCCTTGAAAAGTATCCTTAAATACAGTATATACATGGACAGTCATATTAATTCTCTGTATCAGTTGTCTTCAAAAATTTGTTAATGGTAAGACTTATGAGTTGTTCTATAAAAATGGCGTCCAGTTTTGGTGTGCTTGTTACATCTGACATATAATTTAGTAA
Source organism: Crossaster papposus (assembly GCA_037893245.1). Lineage (NCBI taxonomy): Eukaryota > Metazoa > Echinodermata > Asteroidea > Velatida > Solasteridae > Crossaster > Crossaster papposus. The sequence goes on from JBAIAA010000173.1 coordinate 804,772, forward strand.
ATCAGGACATATTCTCTAATGTCTTCTACATGTATCTTCTAGAATTACTATAAATGTGAAGCAATGTACCTGCCAAAAAATATTGTGAAGTAATTTTGAATTATTACTTGAAACTAAAAAAAATATCACTTTTTTATTCCATAATGAGCCACCTCTGTCAATGGTCTTACAAAACTTACTTGTTCTTACCATTAAAGGCTTGTATACTCAGTCCAAAGCCCATAGTTGATAGATGTACTATGCTAATTCCTTAGGCATCACTGTACCACCAGGTATCCTCAGTTACATGAAGTAATTGTCATCCCATTGATACTGGACAGAATGTTAAAATATATATTATATATATATTTTAATGAGGAATGGTTAAATGTCACAGCTGTTGATGTGACGAGGCTCCACAGTTATAGCGAGTGGTGGTCATGATCCAGTGATGACTAGGAGGACTAGACTGGTGTAACGTCACATACAGGCTGCAAAGCTGTTGGTCTGACAATGATGCTGCATAGTTATAGTAAGCCATAGTTATCATCCAGTGATGACCAGGACAGATGAAAGGTCACACACAGCTGTGGATATGACGATGCTCCATGGTTATTGTCATTGATGGTCATCAGGAAGACTGATAAAATGTTACATACAAGTTGCACATCTGTAAATCTGACGATACTCCATAGTCAGTGATATTTATCAGCCAGAAATAACCAGGACAGATGAAATTGTTACACACAGCTGTGGTCATCATCCAGTGATGACCAGGAGGACTGTACAGCTGTGGAAGTGACGACGATGCCCCACAGTTGTAGTGAGTGGTGGTCATCATCCAGTGATGACTAGAAGAACTGGTGAAATGTCACACACATCTGTGGATATGTGAGAACTATGGTCCACAGTTATAGTGAGTGATGGTCGATTGGTCGTCATCCAGTGATGACCAGGAGGACTGGTAAAATGTCACACACAGCTGTGGATGTGACAATGCTCCACAGTTATAGCGAGTGATGATCATCATCCAGTGATGACTAGAAGAACTGGTGAAATTTCACACAAAGCTGTGGATGCGACGATGATGTTCCGCAGTTATAGTCAGCGATGGTCATCAATTCATCCAGTAATGACCAGGATCGGGGGACAGGTAAAATGTCACAGCTGTGGATGCTCCACAGTTATAGTGAATAGTGGTCATCATCATCCAGTGATGACCAGGAGGACTGGTAAAATGTCACACACAGCTGTGGATGTGACAATGCTCCACATTATAGCGAGTGATGGTCATCGTACAGTGATGACAAGGAGGACTGGTGAAATTGTATACACAGCTGTGGATGGGACAATGCTCCACAGTTATAGTGAGTGGTGGTAATCATCCAGTGATGATCAGGAGGACTGGTGAAATGTCACAACTGTGGATGTGACGAGGATACTCCACAGTTATAGTGAATAGTGGTCATTATCCAGTAATGACCAGGATCGGCAGACTGGTAAAATGTCACACACAGATCTGTGTGACAACACTGCTCCACAATTATAGTGAATGGTAATCATCATCCAGTTATGACCAGGATCGCGGAGAACTGGTGAAATATCTCACATAGTTCTGGATGTGATAATGCTACATGTATGCACATGCCATGCATGTATTCGCATTTTTGTATCACTGTGGAGACATGGCTTTGTTCTCATGTACAAAATGGTTAGAAAGTCTAGCATGTTTTTCAAAATGCTCCCATTTTAACCATAATTGTTTTCATCGATTGAAATTCCGACCTAATATACCCTATATTATACCCTAACCCAAACACTAACCCTAACCCACATCCCAATCCTAGTTTTTGAGTAATTTAAGTAAAATCCAAAAATCTAATTCAGGAAATTCCCAATGGAGACCTATTCATCTATAGAAATTTACCCTCCGGAGACGTTTTGTCTCCATTGTACACATTGTGTTCATGTCTCCAGAGGGTACCGTGACGGTATTTCGGAACACATGTACGTATGTACATGTACATGTACATACATGTACGTATGCGTTTGTTTATGGTGTAAACGGAGGACACATACCTGGCGACTCGAAGGTGAATTGGGGTTAGGGTTAGAATCGAGGACGACCTCGATTTTGATTCATGTACAAAACCAATGAGAGTACAAACAAAAGACATTTTTGAGAGGAACAAAGGAAACTCCTCGATTTACACCATAAACAAACGTGCGTGTACGTATGTACATGTACGTATGTACATATGTACATGTATGTACGTATGTACATGTATGTACATGTATGTACGTATGTACATGTATGTACATGTATGTACGTATGTACATATGTACATATGTACATGTACGTATGTACATGTACGTATGTACATGTACGTACGTATGTACATGTACGTATGTACGTATGTACATGTACGTACGTACATGTACGTATGTACATGTACGTATGTACATGTACGTATACATGTACATGTACGGATAGTTGTAGTCAGTAATGGTCATAATCTAGTGATGACGACAACAGAGAAAATGTCCCACATATTTTGTTTCTCCTTGTTAACCAGTTCGCGCCGGAGGACGTATATAAACACAAAGTTTTCCCCAAATTCAAAACGGATGACGCATAAACACGCCAAGTTCAAGTTTGGAAATCTCTGTCAGCAGCGAGCAAGACTGGAAATGCGTGGGTGTGCTTCCTGGCACTATCGGCCTGAACACGCTTCGGCTTGGTGATGTTAAATAAACCCGGCACGAACTGGTTAAGCAAACTGTTTCTCCACTTTTTTTACCATGTCACAATTAACATGAGAGTAAAGTTGGGAAAATTAAAAATTGAGATAATGGTATTTTCAAATTCTTGAGAAAGAGAGCTTTCTAATGGTACAAATACATTTTACAGTGCTCCATAAAGTCATGGGTTTCACAAAACGTGTTTGCGAGAAAACTTACTTAATACACATCTTAAACAAAACATACAAAATATTGCAAAAGGACAAGAACAAGGTTCAGTTGAGCATAGCAACGGCTATGTTCTAATCATTTTCTTCCTGAAACTTTCTACAAATACGAACTATTGTATAAACAACAAAATATAACAATTTAGAAAACGTGAGAGTTACGAGGACCTATTTTGCATATTTAATTATCGTGTTAATTAGACCACTAATGGACTTTGATCCCAACACTAACTACACAAACACTATGCCAAATCATATAATTGAAGAGGTTTCCGATCATCTGATCGCACTAGATAAATGGGATTATGTAGAGGGAACTTAGGCTTTCCAAATTACGCACAATCTCAAAATTGACCACCCCTTCATATTTTTACTTTGGGATTGCCATATAGCATAATGCGACTTCACTCTCATATGTGGCACGATCAAGCCGAATCAGTCGGATGTCGGGGAATCCCAAAAATGCACGTGTTCTTCGTTGGTATTTAAACAAATTTACATAACTCGACAACAAAACATCGTATCAACATGGGGTTTTCAGTTATTTAAAACGTACAGATGCCGTCTTTGAAACTACATGAAAACTCATTTTTTGACCGGGGCCGACATACGACTGATTTTGCTTGATCATGTCACATATTGTGTTGACAGGTCACCAGTATCCTCCTTATTAACCACACTATTTATTTTCATTATTAACTACACTGTTTATCTTCATTGTTGACCCTAATATTTATCGTTCTTAGTTGAGATACTATTTCTTCATTTTTTTAAATTAATTGATACATGTAATGATACTATTTCATTGGTCATGCTTATCCCACTACATGTTTTTTTTTTCATTCTCAGTTACCCGAGCATGCACATTTTATTATCCTAATATCTTTTTGTTATCGTTATTCATTCATTTTTTAATATGGTAAAAAAATTGTTTAATTTCACATTTAATTTTAAGTGTTTTTATCATTGTTGATATAATTAAATTCACAATTCTTGATAATTTGAGTTGTAAGTACACGTATTAATTTCATACATGTAAAACTACCACCGAATGATGACTGCCTCATGGTAGCTGTAGTAAGTTGGATTAATATGTACAAGAATATCATCTATATTTTTTACATAAACATGGTCAATTAAAGTAGCGTTTTCAGTTGTTGCATCACTTATACACTGCTTATATCCATGGTTGTCCATCAATGTCTTGACATGAGATTCCTTTTGTATTATATTTTCATTAAAATCCCCCATAACAATGCATGTATTTGAAACCTTATGTATCTCATTTAACAACATTTCAAGAACCTGTACAAATTCCTTTAATGTATATGATGGGGGTCGATAAACTATTACAACAACTGTTGGCACATTTGAAATTGCATGTAACTGAAATGCAATATATTCAAGATTGTTGATTGGCAAATGTATCCTACTAAACACTCTGTCATTTTTGCCACACACAGCTACACCTCCACGACTCTGTTCTTTTAACATACACGACACATGGCTGGTGTTATCATAGGACATACTTCTTGGTTGATGATACCATGTGTGATCACTCATATCCATATCACAATCAAAGTCTTTGTCAGTCCATGTTTCTGTCAGGCAAATGAAATCACATGACATCATTTCATTATTAGCTTTCAAATCCATTACATGTGCGTGAAGTCCTTGAATATTATGCATAGCAATACTTGTGTTATAACGGTCATCATCCTGGATTTCATTTTTATCAATATACGATGCCATTTTATTCATTGCCTCAGCTACTGCTTCATTACAATAAATATATTTCTCATCAAACCCTTCTATCACAAGACCATTCAGTGATACAACTCTACTCAAACTAACATATGCTTGTCCTGCTGAAAATGTACGGGTCAGACACACCACTGCCTTGTCCAAACTCATGCCTTGCACCTTGTGAGATGTACATGCCCAAGCTAACTTTAGAGGGAACTGATGTCTTACACACTGTTTATTAAAACTGTCTTCTACCATTTCAATACTGACAGTGTCTAAATTATTACCAGAGGCCTGTTTTTTAAATTTTGAACCAACATTTTCATTATCAAATTTAATTTTGATACACTTAGGTGACTGATCATTAGGCAATGTAACAATGTCATTTACAGTTCCAAAGACACCATTTACAAGTCCATCAGAAACATCAAGGTTCCTTGTAAGCATGACTCTAGCACCAACACCAAGCCACAGTAAATCAGGTAAATTAGTGTTTGAGGGTTTCTTGACTAGTTTCTTTGTTGGTATCATTTTCCCACTTTTTGCATCTCTCTGGAAATCTTTAGCAAGAACACTTACACAATCTGAACATTTAGCAAAAAGAGTCTGTCTGTTGTACTCATCAACCTCCTTATTGCATGGATAAATATGCACAGCATCAGTCCAATCTTCCCCAGTCTCACGTGATTGTAACAGTCTCTTATCATTATTTTGTAAACTTTCTTTTTTCTTTCTGATTCGTAATCTATTCAGCACTTCAGCAAACTTTGCATCATCCTTCTGTCTCATTATTTGAGTCAGTTCTACTTTGACAAAATTATCATTCCACAAGTCACTTGTAACACCAGTCTGGTACAACGATTTTCCTTTTACTGGAGGTAACTGATAAAAATCACCAACCGCTAATACGCTGACATTTCCAAAGGGGTTATGATTTTGTGATTGTTTTATCTGTCGCAGACGACCATGAATGTAGCACAAGAGTTTGTGGCTCACCATTGAAATCTCGTCAACAATTATAATCTGTAGTTGCCTTAATTTATGTCGCAGTGTACTAATCTTCTCCTCACCGAGTGGTTGATATGGCAATCTCGCATTTGTTGTTATTGACAAAGCACTGTGAATTGTGGCACCATGGATATTATATGCAGCAACACCTGTAGGTGCTGTAAGTAATACTGATACATCATCGGGATTCTCCATCAGTCTTCCAAAAAGTCTTGTTGCTTCATAGTAGATACACTTTATCAAATGACTTTTCCCTGTACCCGCTCCACCAGTAACAAATACATGAAATGGTTTAGGATTTGTACCATTGACTTTATCCAAGCACCATTGTCTTACTTTATAAAACACCTGTTTTTGTTGAGTATTGAGACACCTCAATAAATTCATTGCTTCTTGTTTGGATACATTTAGTCTGTGTGGCTCAATAGTACATTTCACACTATCATCTTTTTTAGATTTCAAATCAGGAATATCAGAATCACTGTCACCATCTTCCACTTGTTCTTCTCGCTGTCCTTCACATTCAAGTCTATCCATTTCAGCTTCTGGAGCTATCAATGCCCAAGCATCTTCTTGTGGACCATACTTCTCCAGCATTTCCTCGGCATCATCTACAGCTTCAGCACTAGCTTCATACAATGATCGGTTGTTTTCTACAATATTTCTCACAGGTTTCAATACACCACTAAACTTAATAATGCCATTGCTATAAAATTCCTCATAAGATTCAAACTGCTGCGGTTTCAACTGAACATCAACACGATATGGGAGATACAATTGCAGGATACTTTGATAGTACTTTTCAGGACATTTTGCTGCTGAAAATCTAGGAAATCGTATGACTGCTGGATCAGTTCGACTACGTTTCTGAATGTGTCCTAATTCATTATTTAATTCATATATTGGCGATCGTCTTGTTTTAGGCATGTTACAAGTATATATAACTCTATAATCTGAGCAAAATGTTGCCAAGCACATTGTTTCAAATTTATCAGTATTTGGTCTTGCTAGGTATCTATCAATTCTGCTGGTCATCCAAATACTATCATCATCTTCATCACATGTACTTTGAATAACACTCAGTGGCTTGCTCATTCTAATTGGATTTTCACCGACAGGTATGAATTCCACTTTCCTTGATCCTTCTTTTAATCTCAAAGTACAAACACGATAAACTGCTTCTTGTGCTGAGACCTCTCGATTATGCAGATACACGGATCCAATTTCTCTCATGCTCTGTCTAGCATCCAAGTTTCCTTTCTGCGCTTCAGCCTGAGCATGTGACAATAGTATACTCATTTCACGTTCAGCTTTTGACATGTAGGATACCACATAAGCAACACAAGCATAAGCATCACAAATGTACTGAATATCCATGTTTGCATTCCAACATCTTATCAAATCTGGATTGTATAAATTAACCCATACATCTTGTGGTTGTCTCTTATGAACTAAACTTGCTTTACAACTTAATAGATCGTTAGCTGTTTCAAAATCAATTTGTGTGAGATTTACACTTGCAAATAATTCATTGGTTGTCATGTGTTCATTCTCAGGTTTCTGTATTGCAGTCCATATTGATTGTAGTAATTCCTTGGCCTTATTCCTGTCACTGCTTTCATCATCACTAGTTTCATTCTCATCACTAGTTTCATTCTCATCACTAGTTTCAATCTTATCACCTTTTGGCATGGACTCTGTAATGAACGTTCGTTCAGATGGAGGTCTTGGGAAATTAAACCTGCACTCAGTACCCTTCTTCTTGCACGATTTGGAATGCTTCTTACTGTGTAACTGTACTTGACTGATAATTTCATTTAATATTGGATCTTTTTCCTTTGACGGCAATGTGCAACTTATATATTTGTCAACAAACTGTACAACCTCTTTTTTACTGCCATCTCCCAATTTTGGTGCATTTTCTATCCAGAATAAACAATGTGTATGTGGAGACCCTCTTTGCTGAAATTCTACTCTGTAAAAATAGTCTTTGACTTTTCCAATGGGTTCTGCTCGGGACAGTATAACATCTCTGATAAATGTATGGAATCGCTGATCAAACATTCTTGCAGCAGTTACAGGATTACTTCTCAATACTGTACATTTCTCATTCCAGTCCAAATCTTTGACATCTCTAGAATCCCCTTGCTGTCTCAAAATTGTATTGATGACTTCAGGCCATCGCATATCTGCTGCAGAAAATGAACAAAACCATGTCGGTATTCCCAGCTGCCTGATCATAGCTAAAACATCCTTTTGTGCTGCTTGCCAATATGGGGGTGTACCACGAATAGGTTTGAGAAATTTATATCCGCTGTCCGATTTCAAAATATCTTTTAACTGGTCCCTGTCATTAATCATTGAAGCATTTACTCTGTCACCATTATACTTTTTATCACATCCTTTTCGCAAGGCAATAGATACACTAGACATAACTTTCTGAATCTCTGCCAAATACTGAGCATAAAAGATGTATTGAGTACTCTTTGCAAATCTGTTATCAACATTCATTAATCGATTATGCAAATATCTACATAGTGTCACCCTCACTTCACGTTCATCATCGAATATAGGCTGACCGACTGGAAATAATGCTGGAAAGCATTTTGCCTCATTACCCTTTTCCATTAATATTCGAATTGGACTATTGCCTTCACATGGAGCCACACTCATTACATCATCAAAATATTGATCCAGTATTTCCTGTCCAACATCAGTTGGCTGCAAACAACTGTCTAATGCCATGCCTCGCAAACGATCATCATCAGTTTCGTCATCAGTTTCGTCATCAGTAACACTTTCATCATTGACTCCCTTTGAATCATTTTCAGACTTGCACATTACATCATTATCTTCATCACACAATGGAGTATCCCAATCAGGGTTTACTTCAATATGACTGAACCACTTATTGTTATGCTGAAGATAACGTAAAGCATTCTCAACATTTTGTTTACTCACAAACTGATATTGATAATATCCTTTATAAGTCAATTTCCTCTTCAACTTCACACGGATCATCTGATCATTACTTGCAGGCCTTGGTAGTGTTTTTACTGTGTCTGTTATATTAGAGGGTACACAAACTACTGGCCCTCGTACACCATGTTGTCCACCCTTAGGTAATGCAAGCATTTTAATAAACGGGACATTTATGGCTATTAAATGCTCTTCTAGTGTATTCAAACAAGCCAATTCTTCAGGAATGTCTGTCAAATTTAAATTATTCACACTTGCTTCAGCAGGCACTTTTTTAACAAGCAACTTCCTATGACACGTATAACATATCCATAAACGTGATCTGCTGGATTCTGCAATCAGACACCTAAATTCACAATGGTCATTGCAAGTATGTAGGTAATTGTTACTGAAAACAGTCTGGTCTGTGTATTTATCCATATTACACTTCACAACTTGCTTTTTAAACAACAGTTTATGACAGCAAGCACACACATACTCAGGTCCATCAGATATGCTTTCTTTAAATGTCTTGATAACAAAACTAATGTTAAGCCTTTTCTCTTTATCAATTACATTACGTCTGTATTTCCTCTCTGCCATGTTTTTGCGATATTTACTATTTGTTTTGTACTTTTCTTTCCCATACTGTATTAATTTGGCCCTGTAAGAAGTGATACATCTGTATTTATTTTTAATTTTTGCAATGAGCTTTTTCCTAAATGAAGCATTGCCATGGTATTTACATTTAGCTCTATTAATTGTTTTCTGTCTATAATCAGCATCACCATGGTACCTTCTTTTCCTATTGGCACTAAGCTTCTCTCTGTATTCAGCATCATCACAATACTTTCTTTTACCCTTAGCAATAAACTTCTTTCTGTATTCAGCATTATCACAATACTTTGTTTTCCCCTTTGAGATTAGCTTCTCTCTGTATTCTGCATTATCGCAATACTTTGTTTTCCCCTTAGTGATTAGCTTCTCTCTGTATTCAGCATTACCGCAATACTTTGTTTTCCCCTTGGTGATTAGGTTCTCTCTGTATTCAGCATTACCACAATACTTTATTTTCCCCTTAGTGATTAACTTCTCTCTGTATTCAGCATTATCGCAATACTTTGTTTTCCCCTTCATAATTAGCTCGTTTCTGTATTCAACATCATCACAATACTTTCTTTTCCCCTTAGCAATTAGCTTGTCTCTGTATTCAGCATCGTCACAATACTTTCTTTTCCCCTTAGCAATAAGCTTCTCTCTGTATTCACGATTATCACAATACTTTGTTTTCCCCTTAGTGATCAACTTCTCTTTATATTCCGGATTATCACGATACATTTTTTCCGCACTGTTTTTGGTCCTTTCTCTGTATTCAGAATTATTACTATACTTTTCTTTTTTATATTTTAGAACATTTATTTTATGTGTCTCATTGTTATGATACCTTCTTTCTAGGTCATTTAATTGCTCTGTTTTAAAGTCAATGTCATTAGTGTACTTTTCTTTGAACAATTCCTTCTTCTTAGCTGCATTTTTGTTGTAGTTCTTTCGGTTATACATCTTTTTTTTGGTGGGGGAGTCATCCATTTTCGATTTATTCACCTTCTGTACATACAATTCCTTATTTTTCTCTCTTTTTTTCCTTTGTTGTTGTTTTTTATTTGCCCGTTTACGCCGTTTACAATTCACAGTATGTTCTGATTGACTATGAGTAGCATCTTTTCCATAGTTTAAATCTCCTTCATTACTTGGATTATGATGCCCATTATCAGTTTGTCTGTTTGCTTCATGGGCTGACAGCACAACATCGTAGTGAATTCTTTGCCTATGATACAAGTAAACTCCTTCATCTGATGTTACAGCCTCTTTGTCAAAGGTACTTGCAGAGAAAACATGCCACTCGCTTCCATCTTCAAAGGTATAAATATCTATACGTAACATGTCTGCAATTGCCATGATTTCAACCTCAGTAGCCCAGGTTCCACAGTCAAACATTCTTTGCCTCGTGACATATTCTTCCACATTTACATAGCCTTGTCTAAGGAAACCATTAAATTTATTTCCATTTTTCAACAAATGATTAACAGTAGCCATTCTTAATTGCACATGGTTATCTTCAGTTCCTGAAACAGCATATGATATTGCCCGGAAAAAACAGTTGCCATCTCCTTTAATTCTCTTCACAGCATTAGGTCGTCCCATATCTTGGCATTTATCTGAAATCTCATTACAGTCAAGAGATACATGGCCCATTCGATGCTGTCTACAGAGGCCTTTCTTGCTAGCATATGTCAGTGGAACAAACTTGAAACCTCTTTGAGTCACTCCCATGATTTCAACATCACTGCTACCATCTTCGTTATTACAGCTCATTTCATGTAAACCATGTTGGTCACATTCCTTCAAAGTATTTGTACTTGACAAGTCGCTACAAGAACCAATGAATTCTTCAAAGCCAGTACTTTCTTCATCCACTTTTGTACTCTGATCACTACTTTCAAATGACAAATGATTTGTCTCCTGTATACTCCCATTAGTATCTTGTCTTGTCTCATCATCTAACCATACAGTGACACCTGTAATTTCAAACTGCTCATCGTTAGATAAATTCATAGATCTTGCTAAATCAGTACAATACCTGTGTACATCCTGCCATGTAGCCACTGCTTTGAGTAAACTTCGGCCCTCAGCAACTTGACAACCTTGGGGTGTTCTACTATGTGAATCAAAGATATAGTACATGCCGTTTTGAGAAATTACAACAAAGGTATTTCCATGGAAACATATAAAGCAGGCATAGTATTGCTGAACAATCTGTTCTAATGCACGATTCAATTGCACCATATTAAATTCTCGCAAATTATTATCTTCTGCAAAAACACCACATACAGGTTCATGAAACCTCATCGTGAAATGATGGTTGAGCAAATCCAATTCACTTGGTAATTCATTTATCAACAGGTATTGATTATTCACTGTTGAACTCCTAGATAAATGTCTGTATAACTCATTTCCAGTATTTAGTGCTGTATCGATATCACGGCAACCCCAATCTTTCAAATCTTTTACTTTACTGTATAAGACACAGCTCAAACTGTTTGGCACACACTGTCTACCTGAACTCCAACCGAATCTATGATCACCTTGATGAAAGCTTCCCTGTACAATCATTGTATTGGGTTCATTACGCTTTCTATCTCCACTGTAACTGTTTGCTCTACTACCTTCTGTTTTACCCTGCTGACCTAATTGTTCTTGTCTCATTGATTTACACCTTTCATGTTGGACAGTTTTCTGGTTTTTGACGTCACTTTGGACATGCTTGTTAACTGGAACTTTCTGTATTTTGTTTTCTTCACATTTCATTCTACAACTGTCATTGTCACGTGACAGTTCTCGTTTTCTACTTTTAACTCTGCACGTTGTTTCCTTTCTTTTTTCCAACATCACATCATCGTTGTCACTTTGCACATTCTTCGATCCGCAACTTTCTTTTTCAGTATTACTTTCTGGTCCAACACTGTCTTTAACCTTGTCATTTTTTATACATGATCGACTTTTCCTTCCAACAGGTTTTGACTCGCTAGCTTCACTATTATTAGCTGCGTCATCTTTTGGATTATCACCTTTCTTATTCCTTAGTGAATAACCACCTTTCTGTTTATGTACCAATACCTCTTTGCCTTCAATCATTACTGTAACAAAACCTCTTTCTTCTTTTCGTTTTGTATCACTTACAATTCTTTTCTTATTGTTTAGCTTCCTGTCCTTTCTGCACTTTGCACTTCCATACCTCCGAATGCCATCTTCAGTGCACGTGTTCTGATCAAACAAGTTGTCATCTGTTGGAATACCCAAATCACACAAAAGGGACTTAGAATAAGTACTTTTACCACATTTTTGGCATATCCACGTCACAGCTTTGTTGGTTAATAGCTCCTCCATCTTTGAAAAATTCATACATTTCACATGATACCAAATGGCACAGCCATCACATTGCACATTACTTTCAGACACCTTTATACTCTGATCACAGAACCAACACTGCTCTTCTTGAGTTTCACTCGCGTTATCCATTCGATTAGTTTGACATGGCTCACTGCACTTTCCATTTGTGATATTTGATTTTTTCATCACATCCTTACTTTTTTTTACTGCATCACCATGCCTATCATGTTTCTTATCATGTACCACATCAGTTGCTTTTTTCCTCTGTCTGCTTTTGTTTTGAGACTTATTCAGATTACCCATGTTCTTGATAACAAACTCAAGACTTCTTCGAGTATGTCCAAAGATGTTCTTTCTGACTTTTTCTTCTTGTCTTTTTTCTTCTTCACTCAACCAGAACTCAACTACTTTCCCATTCTTCCGTCTATTATAGGATTCCCTGCACACTTCTCGTCTTCGCTTCTTGTGACTAATTTTCGTCTGTTTCTGCTTTCCGCCATATTGATGCTCATCTGCATTTTTTCTAATAACAGAGTGCTTGACCTTCAACAGATAATACAACTTTCTCATTGCTTTCTCGTCATGAAGTCTTTTCCTTGTCATGTTCAACACCCTATTTCTTCTCATTTCTTTTACTTTGTGGCAGACATTCACTTTCTTTACCTTGTTAGAATTCCTTTGTTTTTGTGGATTCTCTTCATCAGCCTCATCATTGCCCTTCGTTTGCTTCACACTCACACCATCGGTATTGGAGATCTTTGCTTTGACATTCACATTACCTGTAGATTGTAATACAACAAATCTCAAAAGTAACAATTGGTCTCTTCTTTCAACATTAGCTTTGGAACACACTTCACTCTCATGACTTTCTACATGATGTTCCATACACCGACTCATCACTGCAACATTCTGTGGTTTCTCATTTGGTTTCTCATTGGGTTGGTTTTTTGTCTCATTTGGTTTGGTTTTTTTCTCAGTTGGTTTGGTTTTTTTCTCGGTTGGTTTGGTTTTTTTCTCGGTTGGTTTTGCTACCTTTTTGCTGTCCAGTGAACTAGTTGGAGGGCAGGCTGCATGCCCCGTTACCGAAGTAACGTCAACTAGCCAATCTGGGAATAGCGTCTGTCCTGCAAGGTCACACAGCCGTTTTTGCGACCAGGGTACTCTAAGAGTACACTCTTTCGAGTCAGACTTCGGTGAGATACCCCAGCATGCTGGGATAGACAGACTTCCTTGAGGAGGAGCAAAACTCAAGGTATCGGAATTTTCACCAGGTGGTGAAGGCTCTCCGGGTAAGGGAGCACCAGGAAGAAACGAAATGGCAGATGAACCGGGTATGGAACGGTTACATATAGAGAAGTGTGAATGGGGAGATGAAATGGATGACGAGTCAGAACACATTACAATGACAGACAACGGAAACGTACATCGTTGGGATGAGCGGTCCATCACCAAACGCCGCATCGCATCTCTCCTCACTCGCTGGTTCAGCTGGTAGTACTTCATCTTCTGTTGATACAGACAAAAACAATCCCTCAGATGTGCACTCTTGTATCCCTTTTATTTGCACACACAACATAAAAAAGTGTTCAACTATTGATAACCATTCCCGAAGCCTCTGCCATAACAATGCAGACCACAGACACTAAACTTATAGCAAGGCCAGTTCCAGCCAAATATAAAAATCGTAGTATACCCTCCTATAGTGCAGTTGCCATAAATTTGTCAGACCTTTCAAAACCTTTAAAAGTTTCCTGGACTGAAGGGTTTTAAAAGGTGAGAAAACTGTCCGGCAAAAGGAACCTATGACAGATTTCGAAAGGTAAAACCTGAGACTAAAATACCTAAAGAGATAGGAAGCAACGATCGACTCCCATTGTCACGCATTCGACCGTATCCTACAGAGTCTGATGCGCCTGTGCATCTTTCGACGACAGCGGCGCTATTCGCGTCCTGACATCCAACATTGCGACCATAATCGAGAAATGCTAGCTCCGAAAACATGCGATATTTCGACGCATTTTTCACGACAAATAGTCAGCGAAGTTATAATTTTAATTGATGTAACTTTCAATCCGATAATTCTTTACATAAATATGTGCTTTGGGTTATATTAAGTTACGTATAAAAGAGAAAATAAACCGATACCGCGACGATGTTTCGTCGTTTTACTTTCGTGTGTCTTTGTATACGAATTCAGAAGTCCATATTTTCGGCAAGTTGCCCTTAAAAATGACCCATTTGTGCTTCAATTTACGCAATACTGGTGATATATAATTTGTTTGTAGAAGCTGTTTCATAAAATTTGAACTTTGGACCGTGTCATGTACGTTTTTAAAACATTACCAGATTTTCAGGGAATCATCACAAAAAGTCCAGAAATCAGAAAAAAAATACGATTCTGTTCATTTATGATCTATATTTCACATTTTAAGTAAAAACGGACGGCGATCGCGAATTTTTCATTATAAAATTATATTTTCGGAATAATTACAGGATATCTAGCGCAATCATTTTGCTGGATGCCCAGAATCAACATTTACTTTCAGATGAGTAGGATATTTCTTAATAATTCGGTAGTAAATATTTTCGATATCTGCAAATGGTGTATCCTACCTTTAAAAGGGTCGTGATGTTATACAAATACCTGGTTGTAATACTACATGTATTGCCTAGGTCTTTTTATTACCTTATTTAAAATGGATTGAATGTATTTTATGTATATTGTTTGTTACACAATGGACATTGGTAGTGTTTGCGTGATTTTTCTTTCGGTTTTGGGTCAAGATTTTCTTTGCCGTTATTTTCTGGTTCAACTTCAAGAATCTCATCGTTTTCGCTGCTTAGCCACTCGTTTTCTGATCCGAGAATCTCCGCTTGTTCGGTGTCAGTCCAGTTGCCTTCTCTTAGAACATTATTTAAATCTATTTATGCCCAATTTACAAAGTCATTTAGATCTGCTAGTGCCATGTCGCTTTTTAATACGAAGAGTTTTTTGATCATGTTTTTAACAAATAGCTGTCAAATTTCTGAATAGTCCGGGTCAGTAAAAGGTCGCCATAAAGTACTCTGAACATGCGCACAAACGCTCAACTCCTAATTTGAGCCGACGAAACAGAAGCGACTTGCTCGGCATCGAGTGGATCGCGTAATTAGCATAACAATACCGCATAGGACGCTGTGCACAGACAGAGCCGTCTGAAGTGCTTGCTTCCTATCTGAGACTAGGTATTTTAGTCTCAGGTAAAACAACTCTCTCAACAAACTGGTGTGAAGAAAAAATACATTTCAAAAGATATTGAAAGGTGTGGTAGTGCAATAGCAACAATTTCTGGAGCGTTTTGAAAAATTCATACTAACTTATTTATCTAGCCATTTTTCCCAGTAAGCAGATTTTGAATGGTTTTAAAAGGTCAACCATAGGAGGGTTAATTAAATGGACTGCTGATCACATACATCATCCATATGTATTGCGCTATCTTCACCGACGGATCAATTTGCTTCTAGCATCCTAATTTAACTTAAATTTGCCTTTAATTTAACTTCATTAAAAAACGAAGGATATTTCCAGTACATAGTCAATTGATGCCCAACCTTTTTAACTTTTCCAACTACATGTACATGTACATGTATTTAATCACTGATTTGTAAAAGACAAGTACTAGACTTGGTAAACAAATTCTGCAATTTAACATAATTTCTCTAATCACATTTGATTTTTTTTAACACAATTTGTTTTTTATCAAATACAGTGCATCACATTTTGTTTGTTACCTTGACCCCAACAGTCAGGAATCCTCAAAATTCAATATCATATTGTTACTGTTAGTAATGTCAATGTACAGAATTATTTCCCATTAATTTGTTAGCCTATTTCCAAAATAAAATAACTTTCAGGGTCTCTGTTAATCAATAGGATTTGTACTATGCTTTCTTGAGGTCAATCTCTTTTACATTTTTAACCATTTGTTAAAAAAAAATAAAAAAAGTTTGAAATTTTCCAAAACAGTTATACTTATACATAACGATTTTGGGTCAACTCGTACCCGAGTCTACTCATGTAAACTCGTACCAGAGTCAACTAGTACGCGAGTCAACTCGTACCCGAGTCATTGTACTCTTCTCTTGTTAATAAAATTTCCTTCATCTTTTTAGTTTTACCATAGTAAAATTTGCTCAAATTTTTCTAAATGATATCTTTTTCTTTTCTTTTTCACTGAATAGCTATCGATACGGCCGCAATAATTTCTAAACCCATTATTCCTTGACGTACATTTAAAACAACATTTTTGGATCAAATTCACCACCTCTAAAATTTTATTTCATCCTGAGCAAATTAAAAAGTAGTACACAATTTTAGTCATTTATCATTAAATATTTGTCGTACAGATATTGCTTTTAATTTAATTGGCGATCTCCTTGTATTAGGGGGTTCAATTGTAAACAATTGAGGCCTGGTATAAAAGGAAAATCTCATTAAGGGCCGGTATAAAATGAAAATCAGACAAAACAGGTGCACTTTAGTCAACAAGTACTAATAATTATATTTAACAAGTGCAGAAGAAATTTAAATACTATTGATTTTGTTGTATGATTTTGTTGTAAAATTTGCCCGAGTCAACTCGTCTGTCATGACGCTAAATGGACGCTACCTCTCCAACGCACATATTCACACACGAGGGTACGACTCGACTCGGGTACGACTTGACTCGGGTGTAAAATTTGGGGTACGAGTTGGCTTGGGTACAAGTCGACTTGGGTACGAGTTGACCCATTTCTATAACAGTAGATGCTCAAAAAACAAATAATAGTAACAGACTACCCATACAGTACTCACTACATTATACATGTACATGTATGCCTACGATCACAAAACATTTCAGTACTCTAAGATCTGGTACCAGATATAAAAAAGCCAGCAAAAAATCAATACAAGGGCATACAACAATACTGTTAAATCGGCTTTCAATATTGATCATTTTCATTTCATTTTTAATTTTAATTTTTTAGATAGCTAAAACGGATTGATTGTTCTTGTTTATAAAAGATCACCCGGTGTTTAATAGGTTCAGCACTTTAGGCCAAATAAAAAACAATACCGGTTGATCGTCCTGATTTTTCCAAAAAAGGAGGAGGGCTTTTTTATTTTCTATTTTTTTTTCCAAGAGGGCCGCCAAGTATTTCAATTCAAGCAGGCCACCAATTCTTCAGTTTGAAATCACCGCTAACTTTCTTTATATCTATTTGTTGCATGAGTTAATGACTCTGTAAAAATGGATTAAATAATTCAAAGGATTACCCAAGCAACCTGAAAAACACAAAAAATGCAGAATACATCAGACACCAAGACAGATTTGATCATGAACAAATACTTTTTTTTTAAATGACGTTGGTCATGTACCCGGCACGCCATAAAACAAATATTTGTAAAAAAAAAAAAAAAAAAAAAAAAAATTAAATATCGAAAATAAAAAATAATAATAAAGGATGCGGCCTAAAAAAAAAAATGCTTTTAACCCTAACTCCCTAGGGTGTGTTAAAATTCATATTGAATAGAAAATAGAAGATTCAGAATGATTCTGCGTTAATCTGACCATGGAGGAATAAGAAGGAAACTTCTCCATGATCTGACAAAAAAAGAGGTGCATGCATGGTTTGCTAGCTAGGGCCGATTTCGTCTGGTTTCGAATTGCGTGGTCATGTCAAGTACCCGCCGCACCTACAGACAGCTCATAAATACTGCACGTTGTGCGACACTGCGACACGTAGCGTACTACATGTAGTACGCATTGCGACGCCTATGTACAGTACATGCAACATATGTACATGTTTATGTATATCATAATGGTACATGACATGATCATGTCTCAATTCACGTTTCATTTCATCACCCTTTTCCCAAATATATTTCCACATAATTAGTACGAATTCCACATTCAAAGGTACAGTAAACATTTCCCCTTACAATCATTACAATAAAACCTAAAACAAATCCCGCTATGCAGAAAAACAATTCACAAACAACGTTTGATAATCACTTTACCACCCTTACCTTTGGAGTTGAAGGACTGGTCTGGTACCGCGACCTTCCTCACAGCTCCTCGTCCACGTCCACACAGCATGCACAGCATACCACTCCACCACATTGCACGCATCCTCGATTCCGTGGGCGCGTGCGCAAGCCTTCAATAGGATCGATCGCGCAAGGCGTAATGGCAAAAAGTGGCACAGCAAGATCGTAGCCATGGTAACGAAGTTGCACTACACGTTATTTAAAAGTACGGTGCCCAATTAACACCACATATTTTGGGTAAAAGTAAAAAACGGAGACTTCTAATTTTAAACTAGGCTCAACACTGTTAGCAGGTACTTGTGTTCCTGTAGATACATTGAAGTAATACATAAAGGAAACGCCATTAGCCTCTGTCATGACCTTTCTAAAAGGTCAACGCGCGGAAAATAGTCAAGATGGCGGCGCTTAACAACAGCAACCACTGACCTCAACACCTGGACGGATCATTGTCCATATTCTGCTGTGCTAACGCTTGAAGTCGGCGCGAACTGGAAGTGCAACATGGCGTCACTGCTGTGAGCCAATGAAATGTCCAGTTGTAGAGGTCAGTGGATTTACCAACCAACTGAACTCTACACCTGGACATTTCATTGGCTCACGCAGAGTGACTTCGTGGGTCCGCCATGTTGCACTTCTCTGCATGCCGACTTCAAAATGAAACAATGGATGATCTGTCCATGTATAGAGGTCAGTGACAGCAACACGTGTGTCGTCAATGTCAGAACCTAATGGCTTACGACGAAGCTCTAAAGGCTGTGGCTATTTCGGAAGAATAAACCGTAGGCATAAGGCTAAATGTCATCCAAAACCGTAAAACTACGAAAGAGAAAGAAACAGCAACTGAAAAAAATGGTCAGTTGGTGAAAGTGTGCTGTACTATACGTACGTGCGTAGCTATAGCTGTACTTCGACGTTTACATTGTTTATAAACAGTTAATGTTGGGCCGACTTTCCTGCAATGTTGCCAAACTTCTTTGTTGACAAACTGCAAATTCATTGTACCTTTACCATGTTAATGTTATTAATGCTTGCTATTTACCCTTAACAATTTAGGTTAGCGCTGGACGATATCACGATAATATCGTCACGATACGATACTGAAGACGATATCGACAGTATCGACTTTGGTTTTAAAAATATCGAAATATCGTGACCCAGACGATATTCTCAAGATACAGTCGATATTTAACAAAATGTATCAAAACTGCTTGCAAACAAAACAAAACTTGTTCAGTCAAGATGAACTTAAGAACTTAAGATGTGCCGCAAAAGTTATTGTCAATGGATCGAGACCACGCCAGAGTAGCCCAACCAAGGCCATAAAATCTTATCTGTTGGGGCTGCGGTTTATTTACAGCATACAACAGACGCCCTGTCCGCTAGCGAGATTCTAGTCAAAACCCTATACCAGTTCCTAAGATTACAATGACCAACATCAAAGCCTTAGCACCGCTCACCACTTCCCGAGTGACAAGATTGTTATCCAATCCCGAGGTCCAGTTAAAAAAATCTTCATTGTCATTGGGTGTTGACTTTCTTCTTTCAGCACAGACGTCGTTTTCTCAACTCAAAGTGCTACTCAAAGAATGTTGTTCAGGCCGGCTTATCTCCAACAAAGATACATTGTATTTACTTACGCCAACCCTTGCCAGGCAGATACAGAATTTATTTAATAGGCCCTGGTCGGTGTATTCCTGGAGTGAATTTATTTATCTCTAGACCCAACCGATGGTCATTAAGTTGGCTGTAAGTAATTTTGCAAAAGTTTGCCGTACCTATTTACAAAGTGTATTAAGATGAACAAAAAAAAGGTTATATTCCTAAGGTTAATTATGTTATTGTCTTTGTTTTTAAAGAGAAAAAAAGAGAAAGGATACTTAAAGACTTATTTGAATGAACTTCTAAAATTTTCCCAACCGATTTCAGGGGTAAATAATAATACGATTTATTCTTGGTTTTTCTGATATCTAAGAAAATCGACATACAGGTACACCTGACAACTACAAGGCTAGCGAAATCAATTCCAGGTTTATTTAATAACATTTATTTCTGGTTTCATTGTTTTTTTAAAAGGAAGAGAAAAAATAAATACGGAACCTTAACACCTTATATTTTGAGCTCCTAAACATTTTTCCAACAAATTTAAGGGCAAAATTTAATACGATTTATTTTCCGTTTTTCTTGTCTTTAACAAAAACGATCTATTTCGTGGAAATTGTAGGAGCTCGTTACATTTTTTTATTTATAATGGTTCCGTGATGTAATTTTACAAACGAAGTAGCTTAAAATGTGAAAAAACATGCGGACCAGTGAAAATACTGACGGACTAGTAAAAATTCAACATTACTGGTCCGGCCGGCTAGTGAAAACAAAAGTTAAGGGGAAACCCTGATATTTGTGATAGTCGGCAAGCGCGCGCCGTCAAAGACTTTCTTATCTGATCTCACTCAACTTAGAGGTGCGACGCGCAATGGTTCCCGAACGCAGCCCTATAATCAATCAACGGTTTAAAGTGCTACAAAAAACACGGAACGATTTAAACCCCGGCTTATCTCCCATCCTTCCAGTATCAATCAACTTTCTCCTTGTTTATTTCGTAATCTTCGCCTGTATAAAAGCAGTTCATTTTGCGTTCACACTTTATTGTCTTCATGGTTGTTCAACTTGTAAGTTCGCTCTGTTCCTTGCTCTATACTCTGAGATCGTTGACTCTTCAACATAATTTTTTTTTTCGTCTATAAATTTAAAGATAATTTACCGTTGACATACATTTACTACTGATGATTTTCAACGAGAATTTCTTGCCAGAACTTTTTCTCTGCACATGCTCCGACTGAGACGCAATGCTAAACCAAATGGATCCTGAACTAGAGGAAGGGTCAGACTCGGACAGTGACACTCCCGGCCCATCTTCTAGCTCTAGTCACGGCCGATCAAGAAATCCCAATCTTGTTTCAAAGCAAACCACGTCAGCAGCAGTTTGGGCTCATTTTGGATTCATTCCGGATGCCGATGGGAAAAAACCGGCCAACGAAAACCAGGCAATCTGCCGAATTTGCCAACGTGAAGTTAAAGTACGCCAGGGTAGCACAAGTAACCTGTACTCCCACTTAAAAGCCAACCACCCAGCAAAATTCAACTCTGTAGCCCCGCGTGGTAAATCGAAGCAACCGCAAACATCCCAACAAGCACCCCGACAATCTACCATCCAGGAGTCCTTCTTGAGCAACACAAAGTATGACAGCAAGAGCAAGATTTGGAAGAAATATACAGACGCGGTCACATACTGCATTGGTAAAGATATGCTTCCCTTCACCACTGTTGAAAAGGAGGGATTCAGGCACCTCCTTCGTACGATCGACGCAAAATACGAACTTCCAAGCCGAAAATATTTCAGCAGAACAGCAATACCGGCGAAATACAACGAGGTGCGGGCGATAGTGTGCCAAGAAGTCCAAAATGCAGAATTTTTTTCGGCAACTTCCGACTTGTGGTCCGGAGAACATCTTCAGCCCTACCTAAGCTACACGGTGCACTTCGTAGATGAGCAGTGGTCCCTCCAAAGCAGATGCCTTCAAACGTCCTACATGCCAGAAAACCACACCGGAGAGAATGTTGCATCGGCTATGAAGGGCACATTAAGCTCATGGGGTTTGAGTCAAGCGAAGCAGATTTGCCTAACAACGGACAACGGGACAAACATGATAGCGGCAGCAGAGGCCAATAAATGGACTAGACTTTCGTGCTTTGGACATAACTTGAACCTTGCAGTGACTAACTCTATGAAGAACGACAGAAGGATTGATCGTGCAGTGGCTGTTTGTAAAAACATCGTCGCTGCGTTCTCACATTCGTGGAACAGAAGAAGGGACCTCGTCAAAGAACAGACAGCCCTCAACCTCCCTAAGCACTCTCTTGTCTCGGTATGTACACTCACGTTACAAGTTTGATTTAATGGACAACGCAACTAAACTAGAGAAAATGCTATATCAGTAGCAGTAGCACAAGTATAAAAAGGTCACAACTAGGCTAGTCACAACAAAAGCGCCTGTTTTTATTCCCAAGAATAAAGTTTTCATTAGACATTTTTTTAGTAATACTTCTTTTCAAAATTTAAATATTTTGGGGGCGAAAATACTCCCGATTACATTTTGAATTTTTTTTGTAAACTGGTGGGTACTGGGTACATTTTTCTATTTCAAAAACAAAACAACAGTAACTTTTTCCTATCAGTATTTATTTAGATTACTTGTTTAAGGTTTTTGGTTTTAATCTCTTTTTTAGGAAGTATGTACACGATGGGGATCTCGCCACAAGATGGTTAGCCGTTTCCTTGAGCAGAGGGCCGCCGTACAGCGTGTGTTGATGGCCAATCGTGACACCGCTCCACTGATCCCGAAGTGGCAAGATGTAGATGTTCTCGAGGCAATCGAGAAAGCCCTGGCACCGGTTGCAGACTTCACGGATATTCTTTCTGCCGAAGAATACGTCACAGTGTCGTCGGTTGTCCCCTTGATGCAACTTCTGTCCACTGACATAATGGCGCCAAAGGAGGATGACGTAGAATTGACGACAGATATTAAGACCCGGATCGTCCAATACATGGAGGGAAAATACCAGGACGAGACAGGAATGGCCACCCATGTGCTGCTCCTTCATGTGACTACCCTCCTGGATCCTCGATTTAAGGGAGAATATTCGACCGAACTACTGCAAGCCAAGTCAATCGACATGGTTTGCCTCGAAGCAGTCGCAAGCATCGAGTACGACCAGGAACAGAAACAACTACATGATCGCGAGGCACTTTTCGAAAGTGACGCGGCTGAAGTCCAACCCAGCTCCCAGTCCCCAGCCCCCCCGCCCGCCAAGAAAAGGCTTACTCTTGGGAGTTTGTTTAAGGGAAGGGAAAATCAACAGCAGAGACCGGATAAATCAGCCGAGGAGACCGTCAAACTACAACTACAGTCATATTTATCCATGCCCTGTATCGATAGTGATGATGATCCTCTTAAATGGTGGAAGCAGAACGGATTCCAATTCCCAACGATAGCACGGATCGCACGGAAATACCTCTGTATTTGTGCAACCAGCTCCTCATCAGAGAGACTTTTCAGTACGGCTGGGAACGTGTTCACGCACACACGGTCTTCACTCAACCCTGAAAAGGTTGACATGCTGGTTTTCCTTGCGAAGAACTTGAAGTGATTGCCTTCAACCACCAGCACTGAACTGAGACTTATAATTCGTTTGAGATTCTTAGTTCTATACCCCTAAAGCGGATCGCATCATTTAGATTGATTATAAAGTCTTCTAAAAATTTACAAATCTGACTTTAGCTATACTTGACTTGTTTTTATATTTTTGGTTTAATTTTTTTCTTTTCTTTTCCTGTTTTTATTTTAGATTCACTGTTTTAATTATGCACACTTAAAATTAATGTTTTTGGATAGCAAAATTCTAATTTGGCATTTGGTATTTTGGGACTTAAAACAAAAGCCCTCACAAACAAACAGAACAAAAACGTAACAACGCTATTAGTTTGAATCTTTTATAAAAAAACGGAATAAAAGCGTAACAACGCACTTGTAAATTTGCAGTTGGGCTTAAACATATAATATTTCGACCTCCAAATAATTATCGAACTCAAGCGAAGCGTGGCAAGAGAGCTGACGTTTCTACAAACTAAATATTGATGTGCTAATATTGTTAGTTGAACACTGTCATTGATTCGATTTGTCATTTGTAAATAAACATAATGTTTTGTTCTGGATAAATTTGGTTGACTGTGTGAGATTAGTGACTGCCGCCTGTTCATGTTTAATAATACTAAACTAACGGCGTAAGTTAATTAGTTAGTGTTCAAATGGTGTTAGAAATACATTGTCCGGTAAACATAAAAAGCTAACTCTGGCCATCTTAAATTACAGTTGAGAAGAAGACAAAAATCTCCGTTGTCAAACGATATCGAAACCTTGCAATGGCTACATTCTAACAAAGATTCTTTCGTCGAAGTGCGTCATTTTATAACTTTGTCCCTCCCAAACTTGATGTTTTATACTTCCCTAATCACCAGCCCAGCCCAGAAAAAACAAATAAACACTCCGCGATCCCATCACCGACTTCTAAGGTCCGAGAATGATTGACAGTACAATTTGCAGACCCCCCCCCCCCCCCCCCCCTGCCGCGGAAAGTGGCCCATGTTGCTTTGAGCGCCCGACATTGCCGACCAGGCGGAATTCACAAAGTAAACAAGGTATTACATTATTGTCAGATAAGCCTCCAACTGATCAGTCATAGACCAATAGGATTTGGCAGTTAGGTTTTGTTCAACCAGCACCACAACATTTCTTCCAAGGAGCGCCCAGTTCGTTGCCCCCGATGAAAATTGGCCAATCAGATTAATCTATCTTTGTGCAATAAAGCCACAAGTGCCCCCTCTGACTTGATCGGCGGCTGGATTTTAGTGGAAGGCGACAAAGCATTCTCACCATCGTGTCTATTTTCAGCAACCACTCTGTTTATATAGTTTTCTTTTATAGACTTCCAAGAATCGCCACAGTTCACGCATGTCGTCTGACGGCGTTAATCGACAGCTCTTTTAAGTTATTTTTTAACCATTAAATAGGTTCATTTCAAATTTGAAAATTACGGCGATATATCGACATATCGGCGATATTTACCCGACGATATATCGCCAGTCAAAAATTACGATATCGTCCAGGTTTTTGTAAACTTAGTCCGAAAAACAAACAAACGGTGGCGTCCAGAAAGTTTGGCACACAATCGACCGAGTATTCCCTAAGTCGTGGCGCAATTGAATAATTCTTGGAAAATCCAAGTTTATATTTACGAACTTCTTTTTATAGTAAATGTCATTTATGACCCATGTAAGGTTTCAGTCAATAAAAGGGTGAAAGGTATTAGATTTCACAGGCGTCTACATTAATGGGACGATATTTAAAACTGGTTCATTTTTAAATTAACATTGCAGGATCAGGAATGTTGAGGTTTAACGTCCATATAGTAATTATGTAAACAAAGTGCTTGTGTGTAAAGCCCCAAATTTATATTTGTCCAATTATATGTCCAAAAAAAAAAATTAAAATGCAAAAAGAATATTGCTTGTATGAATTGGCCACAGAATTTGTTTACTGTATGGCATTAAAATATATGGCATTAAAGCTTCAGTTCAGTGCCACTGGAACAAACAATCGGTTAAAATGTTGGGCTTAACTGGTTTTCTAAGGAGCTTAAATACACGGCGGGTCTTCTGTCACTTCTGTAAATCCGATCAACTTCAGACTTAGCACATAACTCGACCACCATCACCAGGATGGCCAACAAAAAAATCATCACAATGACCTCGTCGTGGGTCACGTGACGTCACATTTAAGGTGTAGTTTTTAAGACCCTCTATCTCTGGAAGTACAAGTCCGATTGGGGTCAAACTTGGTATGCAAGTAGTCAAGGGTGTGTTATAGACACACATTAAGATAACATCATGATGACTTCATCGTTGGTCATGTGACGTCTCATTAAAGGTTCAATTTTCCCCATTGGTTTTGTACACGTTTTTATTCAGACTATTGAATTTGACACTTTGATCAATCCGATCGACTCGAGACTTAGCACACACCTCAACCACCATCCCCAGGAGAACCAAGGAAAAATTTGTCATGATGACGTCATCGTGGGTCATGTGACGTCACATTAAAGGTGCAGTTTTTAGGACCCTCTATCTCTGGAAGTACAGGCCCGATTGGGGTTAAACTTGGTATGCAAGCATTCCAGGATGTGTTACAGACGAAAATTAAGATGACATCATGATGACATCATCGGGTGTCATGTGACATCACATTAAGGGTGCAGTTTTTCCTATAGGATTTGTACATGTTTTTTTCAACCAATAATATTTTTGGCACTTCGGTAAATCCGATCGACTTCAGACTTGGCACACACTTAGACCACCACACAAATAGTCAATTTTAAAAACCCGAAACAGCTCTGTGTTTGTCCACAAACACATGTCTAGTTTTTCTTTTTTTTTTTTTAGCTGTTTCGGCCTTTCAGCCGAAACAGCTTTTGTTTTCGTTAAAGTTTTTTTTTTTCTTTTTCTTTTTTTTTTTCTTTTTTTTTTTTTTTTTATTTGTCATTTTTCCCCATAGGATTTGTACACGTTTTTTCTGCCAATACACTTTGACACTTTGGTAAATCCGATCGACTTGAAACTTGGCATACACTCAGACAACCACCCAAGGACGGTCCTAGAAGAAATTCGTCGCGATTCCGTCATTCAAGGTCACGTGACGTCATTTTAAAGGTACAATTTTCCCCATAGGTTTTGTACACGTTTTTCTTCAAACTATTGACTTTGACACTTTAATGAATCCGTTCGACTTAAGACTTAGCATACACCTAGAACACCACCCACAGATGGTCCTGGACGAAATTCGGCACGATTTGCGTTATTCAAGGTCACGTGACGTGACGTTAAAGGTGTACATTTTTTTCCCATAGGGTTTGTACACGTTTGTCTTCAGACTATTGACTTTGACACTTTCGTACATTTGATCGACTCGACACTTAGCACACATCTCGACCACCATCCCCAGGAGGGCCAAGGGGAAAATTGTCACAATGACATCATCGTGGGTCATGTGACGTCACATTAAAGGTGTAGTTTTAAGGACCCTCTATCTTTGGAAATACAGGCCCGATTGGGGTCAAACTTTGTATGCAAGTATTCCAGGATGTGTTACAGACGAAAATTAAGATGACATCATGATGACATCATCGGGTGTCATGTGACGTCACATTAAAGGTGCAAATTTCCCCATAGGATTTGTACACGTTTTTTCCAACTAATATATCTTTGGCAATTGTGTAAATCCATCGACGTCAGACTTGGCACACACATAGACCATCATCAGATACACATATAGAAAGTAATGTTAGACACCCGAAACAGCTCTGTGTTTGTCCACAAACACATGTCTAGTTTCTTTTTCTTTTCCTCTTTCAGACTTTTCCCCATAGGATTTGTACACGTTTTTTCTGGAATAGCACTTTGACACTTTGGTAAATCCGATCGACTTGAGACTTGGCATACATTTAGACAACCACCCAAGGACGGTCCTAGAAGAAATTCGACGCGATTACGTAATTCAAGGTCACGTGACGTCATGTTAAACGTACAATTTTCCCCATAGGTTTTGTACACGTTTTTCTTCAGACTATTGACTTTGACACTTTGGTAAATCCGACCGACTTGAAACTTGACATACACTTAGAACCCCACTCCCAGATGTCCCTGAAAGAAATTCGGCACGATTGCGTCTTTCAAGGTCACGTGACGTGACGTTAAAGGTGCACATTTTTTCCCCATAAGGTTTGTACACGTTTTTCTTCAGACTATTGATTTTGACACTTTCGTAAATTTGATTGACTTGAGACTTAGCACACACCTCGACCACCATCTCCAGGAGGGCCAAGGGGAAAATCGTCATGATGATGTCATCGTGGGTCATGTGACGTCACATTAAAGGTTCAGTTTTTAAGACCCTCTATCTTTAGAAGTACATGTCCGATTAGGGTCAAACTTGGTATGCAAGTATTCCAGGATGTGCTACAGACGAAATTTAAGATGACATCATGATGACATCATCGGGTGTCATGTGACGTCACATTAAAGGTTTAATATTCCCCATAAGATTTGTACACGTTTTTTTAACTAATATATCTTTGGCAATTGTGTAAATCCATCGACTTCAGACTTGGCACACACATAGACCATCATCAGATACACATATAGAAAGTAATGTTAGACACCCGAAACAGCTCTGTGTTTGTCCACAAACACATGTCTAGTTTCCTTTTTTTCTTCTGTTTCAGACTCCTCTCCATAGGGTTTGTACACGTTTTTTCTTCAGCCAATACACTTTGACACTTTGGTAAATCCGATCGACTTGAGACTTGGCATACATTTAGACAACCACCCAAGGACGGTCCTAGAAGAAATTCGTCGCGATTACGTCATTCGTGGTCACGTGACGTCACGTTAAAGGTGCAATTTTTCCCCATAGGATTTGTACACGTTTTTCTTCAAAATATTGAATTTGACACTTCTGTAAATTCGATCGACTTGAGACTTAGCACAGACCTCGACCACCATCCTTAGGAGGGCCAAGAAAAAAATAATCAAGATGACGTCATCGCGGGTCATGTGACGTCACATTAAAGGTGTAGTTTTTAAGACCCTCTAACTCTGAAAGTACAAGTCCGGTTGGGGTCAAACTTTGTTTGCAAGTATTCGAGGATGTGTTATAGACGAAAATTAAGATGACGTAATTATGACATCATCGGGTGTCATGTGACGTCACATTAAAGGTTCAATTTTCTCCATAGGTTTTGTACACGTTTTTCTTCAAAATATTGAATTTGACACTTCTGTAAATTCGATCGACTTGAGACTTAGCACAGACCTCGACCACCATCCTTAGGAGAGCCAAGAAAAAAATAATCAAGATGACGTCATCGCGGGTCATGTGACGTCACATTAAAGGTGTAGTTTTTAAGACCCTCTAACTCTGAAAGTACAAGTCCGGTTGGGGTCAAACTTGGTTTGCAAGTATTCGAGGATGTGTTATAGACGAAAATTAAGATGACGTAATTATGACATCATCGGGTGTCATGTGACGTCACATTAAAGGTTCAATTTTCTCCATAGGTTTTGTACACGTTTTTCTTCAAAATATTGAATTTTACACTTCTGTCAATTCGATCGACTTGAGACTTAGCACAGACCTCGACCACCATCCTTAGGAGAGCCAAGAAAAAAATAATCAAGATGACGTCATCGCGGGTCATGTGACGTCACATTAAAGGTGTAGTTTTTTAAGACCCTCTAACTCTGAAAGTACAATTCCGGTTGGGGTCAAACTTGGTTTGCAAGTATTCGAGGATGTGTTATAGACGAAAATTAAGATGACGTAATTATGACATCATCGGGTGTCATGTGACGTCACATTAAAGGTTCAATTTTCCCCATTGGTTTTGTACACGTTTTTATTCAGACTATTGAATTTGACACTTTGGTCAATCTGATTGCCTCGAGACTTAGTACACACCTCGACCACCATCCCCAGGATGGCCAAGGGGAACTTCGTCAGGATGGCGTCATCGTTGGACATGTGACGTCACATTAAAGGTTCAGTTGATAAGACCCTCTATCTCTAGAAGTACAGGTCCGATTGGGGTCATACTTGGTATGCAAGTAATCGAGTATGTGTTATAGACGAAAATTAAGATGAAGTAATTATGACGTCATCGTGGGTCACGGAACGTCATATTAAAGGTGTAGTTTTCCCCAAAGGATTTGTACACGGTTTTTTTTCAACCAATATATCTTTGGCACTTGGGTAAATCAGATTGACTTCAGATTTGCGACACACTTAGACCACCACCCACTTATTACAAAACAAATTAGGCATCCGAAACAGCTCTGTGTTTGTCCACAAACACATTTCTAGTTTGTTTTTTTTTTTTTTTCTCCTTTTTCAGACTTTTCTCCATAGGATTTGCACACGTTTATTCAGACAATACACTTTGACACTTTGGTAAATCCGATGGACTTGAGACTTGGCATACATTTAGAAAACCACCCAAGGACGGTCCTAGAAGAAATTCGTCGCGATTACGTCATTCAAGGTCACGTGACTTCGCGTTAAAGGTGAAATTTTCCCCATAGGTTTTGTACACGTTTTTCTTCAGACTCTTGCCTTTGACACTTTGGTAAATCCGACCGACTTGAAACTTGGCATACACTTAGAACACCCTTCTTAGATGTTTCTGAAAGAAATTCGGCACGATTGCGTCATTCACGGTCACGTGACGTCACATTAAAGGTGCACATTTTTCTCCCATTAGTTTTGTACACGTTTTTGTTTAGACTGTTGACTTTGACACTTTAGTAAATCCGATCGACTTGAGACTTGGCACACACCTTGACCACCATCCGCAGACGGCCCTAAAAGAAATTTGGCACGATTGCGTCATTCAAGGTCACGGGGCGTCACGTTTAAGTTTCATTTTTCCCCCATAGGTTTTGTACACGTTTTTCTTTAGACTATTGCCTTTGACACTTTAGTAAATCTGATCGACTTGAGACTTGGCACACACAAAAGACCACCACACACATATTGAAAGTAATTTTAGACACTCGAAACAGCTCTGTGTTTGTCCACAAACACATGTCTAGTTTTTTCTTTTTTTCTTTGCCTTTTTTTCCCCATAGGATTTGTACACGTTTGTTCAGACAATACACTTTGACACTTTGGGAAATCCGATCGACTTGAAACTTGGCATACACTTAGACAACCACCCAAGGACGGTCCTAGAAGAAATTCGTCGCGATTACGTCATTCAAGGTCACGTGACTTCGCGTTAAAGGTTAAATTTTCCCCATAGGTTTTGTACACGTTTTCCTTCAGACCTTCGACTTTGACACTTTGGTAAATCCGACCGACTTGAAACTTGGCATACACTTAGAACACCACCCCTAGATGTTTCTGAAAAAAATTCGGCACGATTGCGTCATTCAAGGTCACGTGACGTCACATTAAAGGTGCACATTTTTCACCCATAGGTTTTGTACACGTTTATGTTTAGACTGTTGACTTTGATACTGT
This sequence comes from Crossaster papposus, assembly GCA_037893245.1. Lineage (NCBI taxonomy): Eukaryota > Metazoa > Echinodermata > Asteroidea > Velatida > Solasteridae > Crossaster > Crossaster papposus. The sequence continues at coordinate 836,136 of JBAIAA010000173.1, forward strand.
AGTAAATCCGATCGACTTGAGACTTGGCACACACTTAGACCACCATCTACAGACGGCCCTAAAAGAAATTTGGCACGATTACGTCATTCAAGGTCACGGGGCGTCACGTTAAAGTTTCATTTTTCCCCATAGATTTTGTACACGTTTTTTTTTAGACTATTGCCGTTGACACTTTAGTAAATCTGATCGACTTGAGACTTGGCACACACAAAAGACCACCACACACATATTAAAAGTAATTTTAGACACTCGAAACAGCTCTGTGTTTGTCCACAAACACATGTCTAGTTTCTTTTTTTTTTTTTTCTTTTTCAGACTTTTCTCCATAGGATTTCCACACGTTTATTCAGACAATACACTTTGACACTTTGGTAATTCCGATCGACTTGAGACTTGGCATATATTTAGACAACCACCCAAGGACGGTCCTAGAAGAAATTCGTTGTGATTACGTCACTCAAGGTCACGTGACTTCGCGTTAAAGGTGAAAATTTCCTCATAGGTTTTGTACACGTTTTTCTTCAGACTATTGACTTTGGCACTTCGGTAAATCCGACCGACTTGAAACTTGGCATACACTTAGAACACCACCCCCAGATGTTTCTGAAAGAAATTCGGCACGATTGCGTCATTTAAGGTCACGTGACGTCACATTAAATGTTCACATTTTTCTCCCATTGGTTTTGTACACGTTTTTCTTTAGACTATTGACTTTGACACTTTAGTAAATCTGATCGACTTGAGACTTGGCACACACACAAGCCCATCACACACATATTGAAAGACACTCGAAACAGCTCTGTGTTTGTCCACAAACACATGTCTAGTTTATTATAAAATTCATTTTCGGAATAATTACAGGATATCTAGCGCAATCATTTTGCTATATGCCTAGAATCAACATTTACTTTAAAATGAGTAAGATATTTCTTAATAATTCGGTAATAAATATTTTAGATATCTGCAAATGGTGTATCCTACCTTTAACTGAGCGAGACTTTATTGTGCTAAGCCGGGGAGCGTCATTTTGTTTAGGAGGGTTAGGGGTAATTATCATAAATAGGCGTATCTACACCACACTGAGTGGAAGACACTTAGGTTATCAGATCCTTACTTTCCCCTAAAATCCTTACTTTCCCTTCAATTAAACTCACTCTAACAATAAAATTGGAGACCAACAATAGTCAATGAAAAATAAGCAAAGACCTAATTTGAACCCCATTCGAACGTTGAAAAACAACGCAAGCATTTAAGTTAAGGAGAAATGACGAAACAGTAGACATTCTTTGAATGGGCGAGGACGCGCAGCGTTCGAGCCAATTTGAATTAAGTCGTTTCTCCGACTTAAATTACGTCTCTTGTACACCCATTGTCAATAATTTCAAAGGATCAAACATTTCAATTCTTACTACATGTAATGCTTTAAGGTATAAGAAGATGAATTTATTAAGTCCATTGTTCAGTGGTAGGAGCGCTACTAACTTGGGTATGTGAAAGCTTTGCCTTGTCTGGTCTCCATGTTGCGTAACCAAACAATATAATAAAGGTTGGGTAAAATAAGGGTATGTTTCAATTGCCCAGTATGTTGGACATCGCAGTCATTTGATGGTATACATTTTGTGTGCGTCAGGTGTCTATACCAACTCCGCTAAAATGTCTTCAAGTGACGATCCGTACATAATTATGTTTGAGTATAGTAATACGTTTGGAGATATGTTGTCTCACCCTGACTCGCCATTTTATTTCGATGGCGATTCAAACCAGTATTTTGAGACCTATCCGATGAGGATTTATACACCATTGATGATTTATACTCTATTGAGGATTTATATACTAAAGCGGCAGATTCAGAGGTCTGTACATTCTTTAAAAAAATGTACAGTAAACTCTACATTCTTTAAAATAAGCGACACTTTTCTGAATAGAGTGACGCCACAAGAGTAGTTTAATACTTAATCTGAAACGAAGTTATATGTACCAGCTGTGTTTTGCGAACCGCCATTATGTTTTAAAGATGGACTACAACGAAAACTCACACATTACATTTATTATCGGACCTTGTTTATGTTGTGTTCAGGTAACACTTTATTGTTACGGTCATGTTTTTCTCTAAATAATTTTGTTGCAATTTGACCGACAAAATTAGACGTCGATTCTTCGATTTCGAAATTTCCCGCCCTGTACTGGTTCCCGGCAAAGATCCACTGAAAACCACAATTAAATCCACGATATAGTACCAGCGGACTTGTAAACCAGCGAAAAGTGATGACGTACTACCATGAAAACGCATACATGGTGGCCCTGAAGGGACTCCGCAGATCGCGAATATCGACGTCAAATTTGACGTCAATATTCACGACTTTCCAAAAAAGTCGCGAATATTGACGTCAAATTTGACGTCGATAAAATATTCACGACTTTCCCCAAAAGTCGCGAATATTGACGTCAAATTTGACGTCAATATTCGCGATCTGCGGAGTCCCTTCAGGGCCACCATATGTATGCGTTTTCATGAGTAGTACGTCACACACAAAGTATAAATTATTCATGAGTTAAGGGCTTTTGCTGAAACTGAGTTTTTCTGGGTCGTAGAACGCCGATCAATTTTGTTGTTTTTTTGCATGAAAGAACAAGATTTATTGAATACTAATGATATATTAGTAATCATTATACATTTCTCGAACAAAAAACAGCAACACAGCCTTTTTCATTATTCCGTTGTAGTCCATCTTTAAAAACAACAAACTTTTTAAAGATCGTGTTTATATACATGTACATGTTGTTACATTTATACAATTCAATTTAAGCATTGTAATATTATAATTTTGTTGTCCCTTACCAACGTGTATTTACACTGTTTACTCAGTTCTGGCGACAAGTTATAAATCATGTAATTTTGGAACCCCTTTGTAGACTTGCCATCCTGGGTGTATATATATATATAATATTAGCGTCATTGTTAAACTGCTGAATGATCGATACGGAGTGGTATTTATGATAAACCCTAACACTCGAGGTTGTCTAGGTGAACAAAGTGCGAGGTAAACGAACTTCTGTACGTTGTAGTAGGTTCTGTTGGCACGTATGGCGGTCATAGCGCCCTGTGTGCCAACTTCTGTACGTATACACACAGTGGGCCTTTATGGGCGGGACTATGGGTCGTACGGTGATTGGATGACATCGTAGCGCGCGGCACGATTTCTGCTCATTTTTGTACAGTACAGGTACATGTACATGTACATGTACATAGGCCTACTATTACAATGTACATGTACATTAAACCATAGAGCTGAGAGCCTTTCACTATTTTAGATCATCTCACACCCACAATCATTACCTATAGGCTAATGCAAGGCGTCGTTAAATACCGCGCAAGGCCGTCTAGTATTAGTAGATTGTAGGTACGCCGGCTACAACCATGAAGATGACATGGCCTAAGATGTTCGGCTCATCATCGGAGGATAACTCGTTGCCACTATACGATGCATCCTCAGTGGCGAGACTCCAGCGATTTTTTGGATTATATCCTGCACCGACGTTGGCAGTGAACGGACATAACTCGCTGCAAGCCAACGGGACGAGTAACGACCACAGCGGGGCGGGAAGTCAGGGGTGTACCGAGAATGGCGACGTGGTGCCGGCAGGGGCTGCGCACAACGGCACGGTGGACGGGGCCTGGGCCAAGGGCGGGGCTGAACCAACTAAGTGCTACATCGCCCGTAATAAGTGGTGGTTCTACCTGTTTTCCATGGGGGCAATGCTCGGTGACGACGTGTTTTATTTCATGATTTTCCCCATGGCGGCAGCCAATCTATCGTGGTGGGCAACCCGTCGTATGTTCATCCTTTGGGGGATCTGTATGTACATCGGCCAGGCCAGTAAAGAACTATTGAAGTGGCCACGGCCAAGCGATCCGGTTGTACGCTTGGAGAGGCGGTACTTCATGGAATACGGTATGCCCTCCACTCATGCTATAGTCGGTACCTTGATGCCCTTTACATATTTGGCAGCTACTTGGCATCACTATGAGGTGAGAGAAATTAGATAAGCGCCTGACCTTAACAAGCCGCACGTAATTATCGCTATTTATAAATAATGCTTTTCGTCTGATTATTTTGCTAGAAATGTCACGTAGTCCAAAATCATGCTCCAGGGGCATGGCACCAAAGGGTGCACTAGCCTAATTCAAGCCCCATTGAAAACAGTGTAAATTCAACAACGTTCGGGGCCAAGTTTCATGCAAACCGACATCACTGGGGTTTCTCAAACAACAATAAAATTATTGTCTTGGCCTTTATCTTTCTATTTCTTTTCAATTTTTGGTGGGTCAGCCAATTACATTTTTAAATATTCACACCAGAAGAAACTCACCTCCCGAAAAGTGATACTTCTCGAGCCTGCAAGCAGCCATTTTACAAAAAATGGCATCCCTCCACATTCTCGGGCAATTAGGACCCATTTGTCAATCGTAATTTTATCAAGTCTGCCCTCAGATTGAAGCCTAAGAACCAGGAAGTTGATCCTAGGCTATAATTACACAATCCAACCATTTTCTTTTTACCAAACGGCCTTCTTTTTCAAAAGAAATTGTAATTAGCTCGCGGAGAAATTCTCACTTCAATAGTGTAGTGCACCCCAAAGGTCCTACAGGAGCACTATGTCCTGGAATCGCCCAATTGGGCTACAAAAACGCGTTTTGATCGAAATGATGTTAATCGGAATAAGATCGGAAAGAGCATTTAAAAGTAGGATATAAACATTCACACAACCATCCTTTAAAACCTGGACGTTTTTGTGTTATTCTTGTATAGAACGAGTTTCTGGGGTCACTTTTCCGACCCCCAAAACTCGAGCTGTTTGGGTGGTATCCGGCCACTTCGACACCTTGTCAACTTGACACCCACCAACTCGACACCTTGTCAACACTTAACCAAGTCGACACCTGACCAAGTCGACACCTGACCAAGTCGACACCTGACCAAGCCGGCACCTAACCCAGTCGGCACCTCCGATAAAGTTGGTTTTATTATTCTTGTTTTGTAACGTTAATTTTGTAAAGGAAACGCAAAAACTTATTTTTTGTCTTCCCAATAAATTATTTTTAGTCCCACCAGTCCCTACCACGTCATGTTAAGGTGTAGTTTGTCACTGATTGTCTTTAAAACAAGTTTATAAAATAGACGAATGGTTACTTTTGTAAAGAGTACCAATCTTTCTGACTTGCGGCCATAGTTCACAAACACATATACATGTACATTGTAATGGCAAATTAATGGCAAATTGGAACAACCAACCTAACGTGGCGCTACTGAATGCCCAATGGGAACTGTTTTTTAAAAATATATATTTGATTGCATTTAAATTGCATTGTTGCAAAGTGTAGTCAAATGCTTTCATAGTTAAAATGGACCATTACAACAAATTAGTGGATGTCGATCTGAACTTGCATTAAACTTCGTGCCAACAAATGGGAAATTCGTATTATCGAGTTTGGCTGCCAAAAATGTGTTACTTGGAACTTGGTTTGTTTCTTCCTTTTAGGATCTTGGCATTCGGCAAGAAAACAGAAAGCCTTTGTTAAATACATTGCAGGAATGTAATAATCCTGTCGTGTCTGTTATTGAAACACACACATTGCGTCATGGTCAATCGCAAATGTATTTGGGTTGGGTGGACCCTGCCACCGGCCGGTCTCCAGGCCAGCGGTGGTAGCTGGCTAGCCCTCCGGCACCAGACACCTGGTTACAAACGGTACGTACCTGCCGGTCGTACCTGCTGCTGCATCAGTATACTTTAGCCCTCCCCCACCTCCTATGTCATGAAAAATCACTTTGGGTTTAGGTTGTGGCTTGGGCACGGACCAAGGTTTTTTGGAAAGTCAGGTGCCGAGTTAGCAGGGTGTCGAGTTAGCTAAGTGCCGAGTTGGTCAGGTGTCGACTTGACGAGGTGTCGAGTTTGTGGTTGTCGAGTTGGTTAGATACCGCGGGAACCGAGATACAACCCCAAATTTCCTGATGGCTGCAAATGCGTATACGAATACCCCGAAATTCCCGCCGTGTCAAACGTAAACAATTAACGTGTTTTTTTGTCGTCTTCTTTCCCCCCCCCCCCCCCCCCGCCTTTTTTATGGCATTTGATATGCCCTCGCCTTCGTCTCGATTGGGCAGGCCCATGAGCCAGTTTTAAACACACTAGTTATAAGCGCATGTACATGTATGCTCAATATCAATGCGCGCAGCGTGCAGCATCGATCGCGGATTCGGGGAGGGTGTGTGCGTTTGCGTGCGAACTCGTGTAAAACTGACGAAGAAAGTTAACATGCTTGACGTTGTTTTGAGATAATTGTTTTAAAAAAACGTCGACCAGAGTAGCATATAGAATTACTGAACCCCACGGAAAGACAGACAAGGAAAACAACACATTATTCGGGAATTATTAGCTTCTACAACAAAGTAAAACAAGAACAAATTGTGTAAAAAAAATAAATATAATTAATGCGGGATTTCGCAGTCAGTCGTAGTACAATGAAGAGGTCCAAGGGTGGACATGTTACATGTAAAACGGGAGTTCATTTGAAAATTGAACTGCTTCCCTCATATTTAAATAAAATATGCATTTGCTCGGTCACTTTATGTAATGTTATTGTTTTTTTCTCAGTTGTCGTCATGTTTATGTATTATTATTATTTTTTCAAAATAGTTTGTGTATCTATTTTTGGTTTAATCCTCCAACTATAGTATTCACATACGCTCGGTGTCCTATTTGCCTGTTCTTGGACTCTGTTAGTTTGCATCAGTCGGCTTTACAAGGGAATGCATTTCATTCTGGTAAGTTTAAAGATTATTAACCCCCCCCCCCCCCCCCCCCCCATTTCTATCACACAATTCCGTGCGCGCCCGGGATATTGAATTGGCAAAATACTTAATTTTGTTTTGTTGACCTTAAACAAATTGCAACAATTTTTTTCACCACAGTGCACTTCTATAACTGAGGTCCCTAGAATGACATAATAAAAGTCTTTAAAAATCCAAGTGGTGGAAATCGTTAATCCCTGCCGTGTAATATGTTTATTCCCATATTTGGGTATATATTTCTTTTAAGGTGAGAGACTTGAACAAGTTCAAGGAAACCCCCCAAATTAAAGATTTGTGTTGCTTACAATAATCACATCTACGTTAATATCTATTTTGGGGATTTCCTTGAACTTGTTCAAGTCTCCCTTGTTAGGCAACTCTTTAACCACTTTTCCGCCCAATTTAGGGACACACCATTTCTTTGTTTTTGTTTTTGTTTGCTGTGCTAAATATCACAATGTTATCATTGTTCATATGATTTTCCATAAGGTTTTAATATGATAACTGTGCCAGTAAGCAACTTGGTGAATTTGAAGCTCACCAATACTGACTACTTGATGATATCTAGAGACAGTGTAATGTGCGCACATTTATAGGGTCACAAAAAAGTTGCCATTTTGGATAATTTCTATGTTCTCATAACTATTCAGTCACTTATATGCTTTTGAAGTAGGGAAATAGTTATTGAAGTAGGGATATGTAAGTAGAATCACCAAAATAAACTAAAAACAAATTAAAAAAACATAAAATTTGGGAATAAATATATTACGCGGCAAGGATTAACGAATTATGCAAATCAGTCATATTTCCACCCCTTGAATTTTTAAAGACTTTTAATATGTCATTGTGGGGACCTTTTTTGCAATTTGTTTGAGGTCAACACTTATTTTTCCTGGACTATTATGAGACGCTGGACAAATTCAAATATAATAATCTCTAAAGTTATGTCCTGTTTGATTTGTTTTGTTGGTGGCGTTTTTATAGGACCTTGTTGTGGGCGTATCCTTGACCGCTATTCTGATGCTGCTCATCTGGCCCTGGCTGGACGTGATTGACCACTTCCAGCTGACCCATCCCCAGGCTCCATTGGTCATCATCTCTACGGCCGTCTTCCTGTGCATCTGCTACCCCAGCCACCACGGCGTGGCTGCCACGCGAGCCGACACCTTCACCATTCTGGGCTCAGTCTCGGGGAGCCTGTGTGGCTTCTGGTTCCTCCACCGCGCGGGGTTGGTGCCCGACTTACTGAAGCCCCTGGGTGGGGTTATCGCCTGGCCCGGCTTGGGCGCGGCCGGGGTGATGTTCCTCAAGTACGCCTTCAGTCAGATCCTAGCAATCGTGGTGTACCTGTCGACAAGGGCATTTCTCCTGCAGGCCATCGTTGTCATCTTTAATACCGAAATCAACGAGAACACTAAGAAGTTGTTGTTTGTGGAGCTGCCTTATCGCTACATCACATTCCTAGTTCTGGTCTTCTGTGTGTTCACCATCCCCCCTATGGTGTTTGCCAACTTGGGTGTTTAGTACAGTTGGTCGTTTTTTTAAATTTTTAATATACTTATCATGGGACAAAAATAAAAATTTGTTTCAGATAATAATTCTTCTCAATTCATGAAAATGAAATGAAACTGCAAACAGGCTTACTGACTGGATTGAACATAAATATACAGATGCAAAACATTGTAGGATCGTTGTCATATCTAAATATATGAATATTTAAACTATCTGATTATCTAATAACACGGTGCACTAACCATGAACATCTATTGTTACTTCGCACTATAAATCCATTGTACACAGTGTCAGGGGTACAGAAACTGAAAAAAAGTAAGTGACACATAGGCATTTACGGGTGAAAGGGAAAAGACAATTCAGTCAAAACAGTCATGTGGAATGGTTGGGAACAAAGCACGTTTCTTGAAAATGTTCAAGTTTTGACACCTGGAATGTTACAGTACAGTACGGTACAGTACGGTACAGTACGGTACAGTACGGTACAGTACGGTACAGTACGGTACAGTACGGTACAGTACGGTACAGTACGGTACAGTACGGTACAGTACGGTACAGTACGGTACAGTACGGTACAGTACGGTACAGTACGGTACAGTACGGTACAGTACGGTACAGTACGGTACAGTACGGTACAGTACGGTACAGTACGGTACAGTACGGTACAGTACGGTACAGTACGGTACAGTACGGTACAGTACGGTACAGTACGGTACAGTACGGTACAGTACGGTACAGTACGGTACAGTACGGTACAGTACGGTACAGTACGGTACAGTACGGTACAGTACGGTACAGTACGGTACAGTACGGTACAGTACGGTACAGTACGGTACAGTACGGTACAGTACGGTACAGTTCGGTTCAGTTCGGTTCAGTTCGGTTCAGTTCGGTTCAGTTCGGTTCAGTTCGGTTCAGTTCTGCACAAAATGATCGGGAAACTATTATTCTGCCGTCCTTCCATCATAACCAGAAAATCCATATAAAGCGAGATTACAATGCGTGATCAGCGGAGGTAAGCCCCGACCCCCCTTCTTTTGTGTTCGTCATTGTGTTCCCAGAATCTCAGGAATTCTTTACATATATCTATAGGGAAAATGCCACGTGTGTTTAATACTAGTCTGGAGTGTAGTACCCCCGCTGCATCATAATTATGCATGGTATCGGAATATCACTGATACAACACTTCTTGTCGGGTCACTGTGGACTTGGTAATGTATAAACGTATACAAGTCACAATACAATTAAAAGTTGGTTTTTGTTTCAGAAAAACATGAAACTGTTTGAATTGAAATTAATTGTAGGAATCGAATGGTAGACGGAAAGCGATAATTTTATCTGCAGGTATAGGTTGGTACATAGTGTACATCTATTAGCCAATCAGAACACAGATGGTGTTGACGTCATCGATGATGTTAGAGTTGTCTGGGACTGACTGGGGTTAGGGGTTAGGGCAGAGAGAAAGGAATTTTATCTAGGGGTTAGGGTTAATTTGTCCCAGACAACTCTAACATCACCGATGACGTCAACATCATCTGTGTTCTGATTGGTTAATGTACCAACCTACGTGCAGAAAAAATTATCGCCGGTTATGATGCCATGCATGATGCGTCTTTATATATACAACGACGTGCTTAAACCCAATATTAGTCTGAACTTTTGGCTTTACACTTGCACTTTAAGGTTTGATGGCAGTTGGGTAAATTAACTAAGTTTAGCCTTTATGACCCCATGTCCTATCTTCACCTCCTTCCAGTAAGAATCCAGCCTTCTCTTAAATGCTGCTACAGTTTTGGCATTCACTACTGCTTGCGGAAGGGAATTCCATGTGTTTATCACTCCTTGGGTGAAGAAGTTCTTCCTTCGACGAATGTTTTTTCCTCAGAAATGGCTTGAAAAGTTTAAAGCCGTGTTCCCCTTTCGTTTTTTTTTTTAACCGCGACTTTTCGGTAGAATGACAAAATGTAATCCAATATGAACGCTCAGTAGACCACTACATGTAATTACGTACCGCGACGATTATGTAAAACTTACCAGGCCAAATTGTGTTCCTTCGTTTTGAACGTGCTTAGCACCGTAGCGCCGCAAAGACCTCGCCTTTGCCCAATGAGAAGCTCTGCACAACAGGCTCCGCCCGATTCAGAATTTTGTATTGAATGAAAATCATCAATATTCATGTTACATGTACATGTATACAAAAGAGCTCTTTCGAGAATGAGATTTTCTGTGTGCACTGCCTTTTTTCTTGAAAAAGCTCTTCTGGATAACATGAATATTTATGATGTTCAACCAATACAACGGTCTGAAGTGGGTGGAGCTTGTTGTGCAGAGCTTCTCATTGGGCAATGGCGAGGTCTTTATGTTGTACGGTCCTATGCATGTTCAAAACGAAGGAACACCAATGAGATCGCGGAAAGTTTCTGCTCAGCCGAGGCAAGTTATCAGGGGCACTGAGAAGAACAATGGGACCAAAGTCAATGTGTTTATACGCACGTTGAGGTGGCCTCTTTTTTCGTATTGCGAATCGAACGTGCTTCTATAAGAAAACCGGGAGGGTTTTACCACAGACATCTTTCGTTCTTCTTGACATTTTGAATAAATACAGATAAAGTAAATTATATCTAAATAATTTTGTTTTGAAAAATCAATGCAAACTATTGTTTTTAAATTACATTTTTCATGTATTTGTTTTATACACTTTCAGCCATCGACTAAAAATTACATTGCCTTAATATATTGATACCCTTTTTTTATTCACGTAGGTCTTTGCGTCACAAATCAGCAGTATACTAAGAGTTTCTGCTTGAGGTAGTAAATTCCGCTCAATTTGTATTTGAAAACATTGTACTTCGGGCACTTTCGATAGGAAATCCCTACCAAACAGTTTTTTCCACCATTGTGCATACTGGCTTGTTCTCCGTATTAAGTCATTACATTGTATGCAAACATACTGTGATGTCGCCTGTCGGGAAGGTTCCTAGCGAATGGAAAGTCATAGAGCTTGAAGGATTTATTTTGTTAAAAATGGTGCTTTATATACATGGGATATGCACCTTGAATTGAGGCCAAAGTTCATGGATCTCGTAAAACTTGACAACTTTACAAAATACCACAATCGGTATATTCATCGAAAAAATAATTGACCAGAAATTCGTTAACATTTACAACATACCTTGATGTACTTTATTTCCATGCAAGTATTTGAATCTGATTCCCTTTCATATGTTCCAGTACTCAGTGTTAGTATCCTTAAAATTGTGCATTTTAATTTAGCACTTCTTTGCGCTTAATTGTGTTCAGTACTTTCTTGAAAGGCCAAGGAGGAATTTATTTGCATAAGAGAACAACCAAATTCTCAACAAGGAATTGTGCATTTTGGAGAAATCTACAATATCAAAGTTTGCATGCTGCCGGTTCAGTTTTAAAATCTTTCTAAATTCGTAATTATACATCGTATATTTTATATTGAATTATGTTTAAATTATAATCTAGTTGAAAGAGATTCAACGTTGTTGAACCCAGCATGATACCTTTCTGTTCACGTGCTTGATAGTCTCTGTACTACACGGGTTAAAGTTGACTTGAATTATCTTACACATTATATCCGATATGCAGTATCACGCTAATGAAAGCATGGTGGACCAGTAAGTGGCCAGCTTTTTGTTTCAAGAAGAGTTTGGTCATTAGTGGATCTGCTGCTGCTTGAAATGCGTCGGTGTTTGTTGTGGTATTGGTTGGAAGGTATTTCAAAACTAATCATAATAAATATGAAAGAAGTGTAACCAATAATTTCTGTTATTTAACCAATGATGGTCTGTTAGTATTATAGTGTAGCGCCTTTGGAGTTGGGACTATCATGGGTTACCATGCTCGATATTTTAATGTGATTTCAAATAGTGTATGCATGAGCAGAAATCTACATTATGTGTACATGTGCCTTATGTGTGTTAGGTATAGCTTACATGTACACCCCTATACGTGTGCCTTTTTACTGCCTATGCTTTGATAAGGGAATCGACTGAAGTGTGGTTGGTTGGTTTTAAACAGTATGTTTATACAGGTATGGAGTCTAGACGCTGATAACGACCCGAGCCGAAGGTTTGTGATAGTGTCTACAACACGGGTTAAAGTTCACTTGCAATATATTACAGCTACATGTATTATCCAATATGACAGTATCACGCTAATGAAAGCATGGTAGACCAAAAATTGGCCAACTTTTTTTAAATGAGTTTGGGTAATTGGTGGATCTGCTGCTGCTTGAAATGCGTCTGTGTTTGTTGTGGTATTTGCTGGAAGGTATTTGAAAACTAAACATGATGACAGAAGTATTTTTCCATCAATTTTTGTTTATTTAATGATGGCCTGTTAACATTATAATGTAGCGCATTTGGAGTTTGGACCATCATGAATTGCCATGCTCGATATTTTAATGTAATTTTTAATAGTTTATGCATGAGGCAGTAATGTTCAGTACACGTATCGGTGTCTTATGGGTGTAACCGTTGAACTTGATGTTCAAACTTGATGGAATGACTCATTTGTATATATATAAATGGTCTACGTCGACTGCTTGGTCTGTCCGTGAATCGTAATTCTGTTTGTGTAAATGAAAATGGCAAAATGGCCATGTGTTATAGTATACAAGTAACTAACGGGTAATGTATCACCAACCGATACTGCATTACTAACCAATAATAATTATAACCAAATAATTACTGATAGCAATTGCAGTTTGTCTATTGTTATTACATTATCGGTCCTAACTGATAATGTAACAGAAATTGACCAATAGTGTATAGTTACAATCCGGGCCATTTGTTGTTATACTATCAGTTGGTAACGCATTTATTTTAGTTGGTATCAGTTGTAACACCTTATGTCCTGTTTTTACTTATTTGTTGTATACGTGAATGGAGTAAGAGAAAATGGCGGCATGTTGTAGCTTTTAGTTATCAATATGGCGCGTGGTATATACTTGGAAGTCACTATCTCGTGTAGCGGGTTTGTTGTATTTTTCAAGGCACTTGGAAAACCTAAACCGGTTTTCCATTCAGCCTTGCTCGAAAATAACCCACAAGAACATTTGGCGAAGAAAAAGATAAACGTTAACGATAGCCGGATTCGAACCACCGACCTTTCGATCCACAGCTCACCTCGTAGTCCAGGCAAAATACATAATTTTGTTTTGTTGACCTTAAACAAATTGCAACAAATTGTTTTTCACCAAATTGTTATACAACGCATATCCCACCCCCAGCTCTAGACCAATACAAATGCAGTATCAAAGACAGAGGTGTAACAATGACTTGTAATGCCGTCAATGATCTCAGTGATTCATAATCGTATAAGTTATTACTTTTTACGCAAAACTGAGTTGTGTTTCAGTGTATATGCGTCAACTTGAATTGCTTTGAGCATTATTGCAGACGTGTAAACATAATTATGGTAAGCTCGTAAACACAGTTGTTTTGTTTGTACATGACCCAATATGTCGACGACAGAAAGCAAAGAATTGAAGATTGTATGGTGATACTATATAGTCATATGTACACGCATTCAGTATGATATTCGTTTTCTGTCATAAGAAGCGTATTGGTGAAAAAAACAACTGTAACTGATATTGTAAATCAGTCAGATAAATTATTTAAAATTCAACATTTGCTATATTTTTAAATGAGTGCATGTGATTCATATATATTTGAAAACAGAAACAAAATGTGAAGTTGTGAACAAACTATATATAGGTCTGATAATATATATCGAAGCAGTGTTTGTAGAACGATATATAGTGATACTAGAGCCTACGCAATTACTATAGAGCTCGATTGCTGAATATTTCAGTAAAGGACGGTTCTGAGAATCTGAAAATGATGTGTCCTGGTCATTTTCTTATGTATTTTTTATTTTTAAGAATGTGAAAATTTGCCACGAGATATGATTGCTCGACGACTATGTTTTAGGGATTGTGTGTATGAGGGGTGGTTGTTAATTAGGTTTGTGGCCTATTAAGGTAGAAGGAGATGAGCTATACAGTTCTAACTGTATTTTCCTGCAGTTTAACTTTTTGAATCATTACACAGAAAGTTGAAAAGGTTTTATAGCATGGCCTGCTATATGTGATCTTCTAATAGTCTATGGATTTATGAAAAATGTGTTAGAAGCATTTTTAGTTAAAAGTTTGAAACCAGACTTTTCAGCATAATTCAGGTATGCTGAATCCGATAAACCCGGTTCCCAAGCGAAATGTTTAGTTTTTGACCGTCTAATTTGCATAATCAGAATGGCCGCCCATTTGCCAATCTAAGACACTTTTTGAACTATTTGCTGCATCGGGCAAATGGAAAATGAGATATCTATATCTATGTTTTGAGGGTCAGAGAATGTGATAAATGCATATACGTAATCAGTGGTAACCCTATCTTAATTATGCAAATTAGCCACCGCCATTACAGATACACAAACAAAATCTCCAATTATCTGTAACTATAGACAAGTAAACACGACAACATGAAGTTTGTTTTGAGGTTCAGAGAATGTGGCAAATGCATGATAGTGTTCCTCGCATCAAAATAATGGAGAGCATCACTTGTTGGTGACGTTGCTTCTGTTTTATCAGTCTTGGAGAACAGTATATCCATAATAGCATCTTTGAACCAATGTTGGGCCATCACAAAGGTGTTGTTATGTCAACAATATTGTCTGCCATTGCTAGACCAGTGTAGTCTTGCTGATCGGCATCTTTTAGGCCCACGTTGGCCAACCCTTCCAGTTGGCTCAACATTGAATCACTGTTGTCTCAATCTGCTGAGATACGTAACCTGCTGAGATATGAAACAGCTATACGGGGTAACGTAAACAAAAAATTGTTCGGCTCACATGCACGTGCATCCACAGTGGCCATAGAATTATTATGGGTTCTAACTGGTACAACACCTGCTCTTTTCATCTGTTAGACTTCGCACCCTCTGACAACTGAAGCTTTCCGAAGTTAAATAAGGAGCTGGCTGGTCGCCCTTTTGCTTCAGATAATGACATCATTGATGATGTGGATCATCTCCTGGGGCCAAAAACATAAATGCCAAATATTAACCCGCGAGGGAAACTGACTCCGTATAATTTGATTAAATCCTCTTACCAAATAAACACGTCGACAATTTGTGATATATATGGGGCAAGAAAGGTTCAGTTGGTATATCCAGAAATACGGCGGTCGCAGGTTGAAATGTATACTGCCCATTTTCTTTGTTCATTTTGAAAAAATAAACGTGTTTTTTATTTCCTGAAACTAAGGCCTAGGCTATACGCCGTGCTACTGCCGGTCCGAACTCAAATAATTTGTTTTTATTAGTTCGGCGCGGCAATAGCACGGCGTTTAGAACCAATTCGGCTCGGCAAATAATTCGGCACAGTAAAGCCCTTTAGCTCGACAGGGCCTGCCGCGCTATCGGTGTTCGGAACGACAGTAGCACGACATGGCGCCAATTAAGAACGGCGTTTAGTACAACGCTGTGCCATTGCCGCGCTATTGCTGCACTCATTTAAATTAAGTTCGGCACGGCAGTAGCACGGTGTATAGCCTAGGCCTAACTCCTATATATCTAATTTAAGCCACGAATTTACAGTTCAGCCCTCATAGGCCTAGATGAATTTATAATTCACCCCTCGTAGGCCTATATGAGTTTCCAAATGGAATGATAGCGTCTGGCATTGATGTTTTCTTTTTAAATCCTCTCAACGAAAGAAGTCGACAGTCTAATACCGGGGCCTTTGGTTTCACTTCTAATCTGTGCTACCAGGCCGGGATATACCCGCGCTATATAATTTACACCACGGCGAAGGGTTTCTCAGTAAAAGTGCCGATTCCGCTCTTGAAAGCAGACTACGAATTACTGATGGCACAGTACATAACAAAACCGACGTCGGTTGTATTTTGATCTGCAGTTGAGGTACTATACACCATTAAATATTTTAATATTTATTATAACATACCTACTTGACTGGAATTTTGTATCAATTTTAAACGATTGCCAATCGTTTATACCCAGCACGATATGTGGCAGAGGGGTACCCCCCTCTTATCCCTATACTTTATACGCACTCAACACTATTGTAACCTAACCCATCCCCCCTTGAAACCTGAAAGGAATTCCTGAGATTCCGGGAACACAATGGTCAACACAAAAGAGGGGGGTTTTCTCTGCCACAATCGTGCTTCATATGCAATCGTTGTAAAAAGTGCATATGAAGCCCGATATGTGGCAGAGTTAACCCCCCCCCCCCCTTTTTTGTGTTGACCATTGTGTTCCCGGAATCTCAGGAATTCCTTTTAGGTTTCAAGGGGGATGGGTTAGGTTACAATAGTGTTGAGTGCGTATACTAGTATAGGGATAAGAGGGGGGTACCCCTCTGCCACATATCGTGCTGGGTATAAAAAAGTGACCTGACTATTTTCAAACACCATCCCCAATTTATTAAATTCACCTGAAGGAAGTCAAGGAACTAGACTGCAATAACAACACTTTTTTCTTGGTTTTCCTAGCTTCTATGAAGACAACAAATTATACAGGTCAGCGACACAATATATACTATTATCTACTATAAAATATGAAACCCATCGATTTTCAACAAAAGCAAATGGTGAATACCACCTTTAACGGTATTAATGCACACCATTTTAAAACATTCAAAAATGAAACTCAAATCGTCATGAAATAATAACCTATGATTGTATAGTAAAACAGAAAATACGATCATGCATCATTTGAAATCATTGCACGATATGCTCTTCTTTTCGATATAAAAAGAAAAAGAAACAGTCATTTCCTCGCAATGGGAATACAACGACCAACCATCGCAATTTCAACGGAACCTGTGCTTTTGCGTCGGAGAAAACAAAAATGCATTTTTATCCTTTTCTTAAAAAGTACACGAGCGGAAATTTCTACAGGTCACTTTTAATAACTTATCTCAAAATAATTGTATTATTGTTTCTTGAATAAAAAGGCCCTTTGTTTTTGCAAATAGAGTCCATAATTATTTACGCTCGGAAAAGCAAGAAAATATCAGACATGCCAATATGAATGAAAAAAGCGCTTGAACAGTATTTATTTTGTATGTACATGTACATTGTACACGTACACGTATACATACATTGTATAATGTAAAGCATAATTATTGTAATTTGATGAATGCATGATTGAACTTTGCACTGGAACTGGCAGACTACTTGAAAGCGCCATTTTTGTATTTTTAAATTTATTTATTTTTTATTTATTTTTGTTTTTTTGTTTTTGTTTGTTGGGGGGGGGGGGGGGGGGGGGCAGTTGTTGCGTTAGATAACAAAAGCCTAGAAGTGTATAAGTAAGGGGCAGGGGGTGGGGGGGGGGGGGTGGCGAAGGAGGAGTCCTCGGTCTTATGTCGTGCTGGGTAAAGAATGCGCTATAGGCGTGCAAATGTATATGGCGTGCAAATGTAACATTTAATCCCGAATTGGAGATCGCTCGATACTTACCCTAGTAATCCCAAATACTAACAAATATACTCATGAGTAAACTGTGTTATATGCAGTACTCTTACTACACTGGCCTATGAAAATTGTGTAGTTTTTAGTAGTACAGTGCACAATACCCAAAGTAAATACCTATAGACCTATAGGGTAATAATAGAGCTGTATTTATTTCCCGAGTTTCAAATATAATAGAGATGTTTCTATTTAGAACAGTACAAACCAAAATACTATAGAGATATTTAATTCCGCTGTCTCATCAGAAAGATCATCCAAGCTACAAAGGCTCCATCATTGTATCTGTACGTGTGACAATGGATACTTTCTGCCGCAAGAAAGAAGATGTGAATTTGAAACCATTAACAATCCATTTTGTTTACATAGCACCAAACATTGCATTGGTCGACCTCTGACACAGAGGCCGGGAAGCAGAATATAAAACGATATCATTAGAAATATATAGTAGAACATTTTGTTTTCTATTTTAATAGAGATATCCGTATATTGAAATAGAACTATCTCTAAAGCCGCGTTCGCATTGGACTTAATATTGTCAAATGTTACGGTACGTGATTGTCAAAGTTCACGGTGTTAAATCCTCCGCTAGAAGCTTGGGCCTGTAGATCCTACGGTTGCGGAGGGTAAAATGGACAATTTGACAATGTTACCGCCTGTCCGCATTGGATTTAATTTGGTTAAGTTCTCCGTAGGTTTTACCAAAAAAAGTCCAATGCGAACGCGGCTTTAGAGATGAAATTAAAAGGGATGAAATGTTAAATTTGCGTACCATAAGCCGCGTTCGCATTGGACTTAATATTGTCAAATGTTACGGTACGTGATTGTCAAAGTTCACGGTGTTAAATCCTCCGCTAGAAGCTTGGGCCTGTAGATCTTACTGTGGCGGAGGGTAAAATGGACAATTTATCAATGTTACCGCCTGTCCGCATTGGATTTAATTTGGTTAAGTTCTCCGTAGGTTTTACCAAAAAAAGTCCAATGCGAACGCGGCTTAAGACCCGGCCGCAGTTATTGTGCTCGTCGTGTATGCTTCATAATTTTCCTGTAAATTTGAATAAGAAATGAATAATAGTATAGAGCCTAATTAGTCTACATGGCGCCATATGATGTGCGAGCGTATTTTCTTTTTTTCCCACGACAGAAAGAACCGATTCAGAAACTGATTGGGTTGTGTGAAATGAATGTTACCGGTGTGTGATATACAATGTACATGAAGGCAAGGGTGTATTAATTATGCTTTACACATTATGGTGCAAAATACGGTACCCTCTGGAGACGTGAACACAATGGGGACAATGTGAGTGAAAAGGTCTCCAAGGGGTAATTTATAATAGATGAATAGGTCTCCACTGGTGATTTCACAAATTAGATTTTTTGATTGTACTTAAATTACTCAAAAACTAGGGTTAGGATGTGGGTTAGGGTTAGTGTTTGGGTTAGGGTATAATATAGGGTATATTGGGTCGAAATTTCAACCCAGGAAATTAATTGTGGTAAAAATGGGAGTATTTTGAAGAACGTGTTCGACTTTTTTACCATTTTGTACACGAGAACAAAGCCATGTCTCCACAGTGATACAAAAATGCGAATACATGAACGATACAATTCATGCATGCATTTTTTTCATAATTGCGCATGCCCAAACGAATTATCAATTTATAACTTAATATTAGTGCTTTTATCCTACATTTTTAAAATCCATTAGTGTTTTTGGAAGAGCTTCTACACGAGAAACCTTGGTCTGTCCCAATCTTTCTCGTTTCAGACTCTAACATAATTTATTACTGTGTTAAGTTGCTGTGTATTTATTGTAATTAAACTAAATAAATGCAATGTTTTTTTTTGTTTTTTTAAATATTCCCTAATGGAATATATTTGTTTCAGTTTACAAAACAGTCAGCTTATCACTGTAGGTTTGGGCGTGTACAAATTAAATCATACAGATTCTGGCTGTTGGGGTTTTAATGTATGAAAAACGTGCTGTGTGTTTATATATAAACCCTTACACATGTAGGGTATATTTGAAAGGTATCTTAATGAAATTACATGGGATCTTTATAGAACTGACCCTCATCATAGATTGAATATTATTAATATGAATGAATACGTGTTATGGTATTTTAGATTATTGGAGGGAAACCTGCGTTCAAATATTCTGTTAATATTCTTCAAATATCAGCGTCACCAAATAAATTAAGGTTGAGTTCGTTTATATGACATCACTGGACACGGGACAACGCACTTTATGGTGTTTGCACGAGTTGTCGAGCGCGCCCGTTGCCTTACCAACCCCGCTCTAGTTCGCATAAGAGCGTTCAATATTAACTGCTAATCTCAATTAATGATTGATACCGCTTTTCATTCATTTTACCACAGCCGCCTCCTGTCGTGGCATGTTACAAAGGATATCAAATTGGTGATTTCAAACAGTGAATGCTGCATATATAATTACTGTGCCTTCCCTTTACATTATATGTTCGCGCTGCCAGCTCTACGCCATTGTTTAATTATAACCCTATTGAGGATGGTTATGCAGTATCGAAGCAAATTAAGCAGATTCAGAATTTTACTTTAAAGTTTGTGTGTCCGTGCTTTTGTTAAGCTTACCCTAAGCTTATTGAGCCTAATACTTTCTGAGTGTAAGCATTTAAAGGTAGGATACACCATTGGTAATTGCTTCAATTATCAGGAATGGATGGATTTTTTTTTTTGGGGGGGGGGGGGGGGGCTGTATTTTTTAGTAAATATCGTTTAACTGACCTATTAAGTTTTACAATCATGGGTGCCAAGGAAAGCAAGAAAAACGGCGTTCGTTAACCGTGAATGCAGTCATGCTCGTTATAGAACACCAACGCATGTTTGACTAAATGCCTCTCGCTTAAATTTGACAAAGGGGTGGAACTTTTTATAACACATTGCTTGCCCCCTCCTAGACTTGGTGCCAAGTCGGTAATAAGCGGTCCACTTGGTATATACACGGGGGATGTTGCGGTTGCCGCGTCCCCAATTTGCAGAGTTTGAAGTTAAATTAGATATGTCGCAACTCGGCAGACTGAGGCCAGGCACTCCGTGCATGACGTCACTTGCTCACGTCCATGCCCACATACGAATTAATGGTGCCTTGTAAATTAGACTCTGCTCCAGCCGTTCCAGTATTGTAGACAATATCAACATTTTAAACAAAAAGAACATATGACATATGCGATAGTCTGGTGGGTACCTGTCTCGATATCCATAGGTTGTGGGTTCGAATCCTAGTGTTGCTTTCTTTTCGGTGGTTTTTTTAAGTTAATTTTGGTGAATTATAAACCTAAATAATCTCATCTAGATAGGGTCTTATAGAAAAAGTTATAAAAGTCGTACATACGAATAACTAGGGACTGTATCCATTTATTTTGTACATCCGGTACGCCCACGTGTGTTTAGTGTTCTTATCTGGGCGTTTGTAATTGGGTTTTCGATGCAGCCAGTTCTACGTTGTGAAGTCATGCACGGAGTGCCTGGCTTCGGCACGTTACTAGTCTTAAACCAGCCGTGTCGATGAATTTCGACTAAAATTCACGGATGAAACACGACTATCTAACGACTTGTCATCAAGTCTAGCCCCCCCCCCTCCCAACTCATAACTCTAATTTCAATGTAAAACTCCTTTGATGTACCTCAAGACCTTGTGAAACCGGCCCGATTAACTTTTATCAAAACTCGGGAAATAAACAAAAATGCTATGAGTAAATTCGGCCATAAATTTAAAAAGAAAAGAAAAACAGGAATTGAACTTTGTTTGGGTTTTGTACATTTTTTCTCTCTCCAAATATACATTTTTACATGTGTATTTACACAATATTTAGACTATGCATTTTTTTCGTCAGTCATAAATTATACCCTCACGTTGGAAAACAACGCAAGCATTTAATACTTAATCTGAAACGAAGTTATAGGTATGGCAGCTGTGTTCTGGGAACCGCCATATGTTTAAAAAAACACAAATCATTTTAAAGGTCTTGTTTATATACATGTTGTTATATTTATACAATTCAATTTAAGCATTTTAATATTATAATTTTGTTGTCCTTCACTAACGTGTATTTACACTGTTTACTCAGTTCTGGCGACAAGTTATAAATCATGTAATTTTTAAACCCCTTTGTAGACTTGCCATCCTGGGTCCGTACTTTTTTTCTCCCCAGGACGAATGAGGCCACTTAGCATGAATGGGCGTATCTACACCACACTGAGTAAACGACACTTAGATTCTGTCGACCTCTCACAGTAGCTTAGTGGATAATGAGTTAGGTTATAGATCGTTCGACTGGTGTTAAAATTCGGTCTCTGCAAATTTTTCATTGACTAGTTTTGGTCTCAATGTTTTTTGTTGGAGTGAGTTTAATTTAAGGATAGTAAGGATCTGAGAACCGTTTTTTCAAAGTGCTTTAATATACCTCTGGGCTACGTGTAACTAGTTGAATGAGAAATAACAATATATTAGCGTCATTGTAAAAACTACTAAATAATCATGACGCGAGGGGTCTAGAGCTTCCCATTTATGCTAATTACCCTAACCATCCTAGAAAAAGAGATGTGACCCGCTCCCACAAAACCAGACATAAGTGGGTTTTTTTAAAGTGAGATATTGTTATTTCATTTTTAGTACACATCTTCAGCTTTCATTTGGTACCAAAACCACCTTTATTATACCATACATACTTCAAATTTTATGATGATTTTAAGACTTCCTGTACACGCGATTCTATGAGAATAAAAAAATGGAAATAACAATATCTCACTTTTCAACAAAAAAACTTATGTCTGGTTTTGTGGGAGCAGGTCACAAATTTGCTTCCCGGGTCCAATGGAATCGACATTCGTAACGCGAGAGGGCAGTATGTTTAATTAAGCCAAGCCCAGAGCCGTATATTATTATTTGCGGCAGTTTGCTAAAATTTTGTTTAGATTTTTTGCTCATAACGGCGCATAGGTTCCAGAACCATCGGAGTCCCCTCCCCGTGTTTTAGATTCATGCATTATCATAATTTGCAGTAGGCCCTACATAATCCTCGACAATGGCACATATTCGCATCCTCAATCGGCTTTATCGTAGTTGAAAAAAGTCCTATCATAGAAAATGGTAAACTTTACAAACATTACAAAGGACCCTTTTGAAATTGGAACAAAATCTATTGGAAGGGTTTTTGGATGACGTGGATGTAATAAGAAGGTTTGTCTGTCTCCTGGATAATCTTGAAGTCCCCGTACACGGTGTGCTTGCTGTCTTCACCGAAGGCTTCCTTGAGGAGTTCCGTGAAAGCATTCAGGCGGTGAGGGTAATAAGACAGGCGAAACCTAAAAAGGGGATAAAAAGAAGTATAGGCCCATGATCAATAACATCACAATTGGCCTCTACAGTTTGTTGCACATGCAAGACGGAAAACAAACGAATCAAACCAGTCTCGCCTGCTTGAAACTGTGTGAGGCAGACGAACTATTTGAGAGATAATCTATCTGAAATAAAGAAGTAAACCAATCGCAGTGTTTTTAACTCACGGAAATACTTTCCAAATTAATAATAAAGAAACGTTGGCACAAAAGCGTTTTCCATGGTTTAATAATAATTCCCCTTTTTTTCCCCGCCTGACGGGTACACCGTCGTCTTGGATCTTGGATCTTGCGAAATCACCTCGCAAGCAGATTCGCCACGCCAGCTAAAAACCACGGTGGCCTTGGGAAAATAAAAGGCCAACTCGCATGAGGCCTTTTGGGGGCAAGTGTGAACTTACTTGTAGACTTCATCGTCTATTTCCTGTTCTTTTCGGCTCTCTTCGTTGTGATGGTCGTCGAAAGAGATGAAGTAATCTAACGTGACCATGGAGGGCCGGCCGTTGACGTACAGCACCGATGTCTGAATGTCTTTGATGCAATTACCCTGTGATGGGATTTCCACCAAGTCATCGATAAAGGAAAGATGAACATTAGAACAAAAGGCCAGATGAGATTATGAAAGTTTGCATGTTCTAGTAGCAGTATGTGGTCAATTTCTTTTGCGAGTTTGTTTGGTTCTAAACCGGAGGCCCAATAATGTCAATTGTATTATTCAGTTATTATTTATGCTTTGATTCGTAAGAATGTCCACGATTTGAGTCGTTTCGTGCGACTTAAACTACGTCCCTTTCACCCCCATTGTCAAGAGATGTGAGCTAGTTATGTGAAAGCTTTGCCCGTCTGGACCTATAGTCTTTGCCAAAGACGACATTAATCGATAGTGTGCATGTCGCATACATTCTTTTCACGCAGTGCGCCCGCAAACGACACGATTATAGACCAGCTTCTATATACTCTTACTATCGTCTCCAATCTGCTAAAATAGGGCGTGACCAGTTTTTATGAAAATTCGACCCTGAATGTACTTTGAAAATGCATGTCGGCTTCAACTACCCATTCAGCAGTCGCCCGGACCTGCGTTGCGTATCTAATTAGCGCTGTTCACAAATACATTTCGTTTCGCGTAGTATGTTCTGCGTTCGCTGATTGGCTAACGAAGAAAGCCTGATGCGTAGCCTGCAGGTTTTCAAAGACAATAGTAAAAGTAGGGAAGGTGGTCTATAACCGTGTCGTTTGCAAGATTGTACGCGACATGCACACTATCGACTACTGTCGGCTTTGGCAAAGACTAGTTGTTTTTAAATGTACACTGTTAAGTGTACATTAAATCGACACTTTTTCTGAATAAAGTGACGTCACAAGGTTACAGAACATTGTAAACTTTACCACGTAATATATGTTCTTGATGGGCGCCCTGCCGGTGTCTATGATAGCGTCGTAGTTGCGATGGTCAATGATGAGAATGCCGCCTGGTTTCAGCATGGTGGCGAAGTTGGCCAGAGCCCTACGGTGGTTCTCCTGGTTCCCCTCGAAGTCCGGCAGATGGGCGAAAGAGTTGCCGAGGCAGACGATGGCATCGTAACCCTCTCCCTTCTTTGGGATGTCTTCTGGTAGCGTTAGCCAATTGGCAATCTCAATTTCTGTCAAGAAAATTATACTGATTTAAAATAACCTGTGAACCGTGGACGTATTTTTGTTTTCAATTAATACCCCCGAATAATATGAAAATCAGACTCCTGTGAAAATCAAACCCCTTTTACCTATTATTGGTTACACCCTCTCATGTGACCGGTCATTCTCCCAATTGTCGTCAGTTTTCGTCACTTATTATAGGCATGCGCAATGATATACTATAAGTAATATAGTCTGAAATTCACGCCACATATGTCAAACTTAAAATTATCAAGATTATCAACTTAACAAGGTTACCAGGGATGGTCGGAAATCATTATGTTAAAACATTTGCTGCTAAATTAACGAGGGTAGTACGATTGTTAGAAAATAGATGCAATGTATAATAAATACCTTTGCTTACAAATACATGTTTTTAACAGTTAATATTCTGTTCCATTATTCACGATAACAAATATACAATTTTCAATATTCCTTGACGTTGTTATATACGTTTCACTTTATCTACAACAAATTTGCAGATAACATCAATGACTGTTGGAAAATTTGGGCAGATTATAATAATAGAAATAGACATTCGACAGGCAGAATCGTTTACATTGCACAGTAGTTTAATCGTTTGGAAAGATCGTTGTAACCAATAGTTCTAATGGATTTCATTTAAGGTGCAGTACGATTCAAATTTGTAGCATTCCGATTGGTGCTAAATTCGTGAAATTCGTCTCGTCGGGCGATCGATGTTAAATCGAAAAGTCAAATTCGTTTTGTCCTCGTTATCCTTAAATTTACGCTTCTTTTCCGGCATGAGGAAGTGGCACAAATGAAGGCAAGTCACATACATCCACTGCCTGACGATTCCGGTTTAAGCATTTTCATCCCTTGATCGAAAACAGACGTCTTTAGGGAAGGCAACATTTCGGATACAAAGGATACTTCGTCTCCTTTCTAAATACTTAACAGATATTTGGAAATGGGTAAATTTTGTATTGGACAAGACGTTTATATCTGTACTCCGTTATCGTTTTATGCGAAATCAAATTCCTACAATCCATAGATCCATTAGGGAGCAGACTCAGAATAACCAATCCTAATACTAGATTTGGTCTTCACAGTATGCGCTCCGGGGTGCCTAACACTTAGCTATCGTGGTGTTTCTGATGAGTTAATACAACAACATGGAAGGTGAAAAACTACGTTGACCGGCGTCTTCATGTTTCGAAGGTACTTCGGAATCTATACATTATAGTTACCGCCATAATATCTAAATTGTTCTCACTAATGCATCGTGAAGATGTATATCCTAATGTTCGTGTATCAGTAATACTGATAAACAGTAATACTGATAATATAGATCAACAAGAGATAAAGCTGCTAGATAGAGCATTTTGATCAGATCTTAAGTACGGCCAAGAATGCCTGGTTTCGATGTGAAAACTATTATTGTATTATTTATTAAAAATGGAAATAATTGTGATTTATTATAAATGTTATCTTTGGATAATGGATTCCGGACAGTGTCCGAATGACTGGGAGGGCAAAGTTTCAAAGTGGAACAGGTAGAAGATATGTTTCAAAGAATTGCTCTGTTGTTAATTATGTTATGTTAATAATGGTTTCCGGACGTTTAAATTCGGACGTCTATACATTATTCTGTGCGTTTATCTTAAATGTCATAGATAACGGGACAGAGTCCGAAGGGCCAAGAGGGCCACGTTCCAAGGTAGAACATTTATTATCAACATTACAAAACAATAATAAACAGGTAATTGACATAGAATGGCACTGTAATGTTACTATTGTTACGAACAATGTGAAGGGATCAAGTCAAGTGTATTCGGCACTCTGGGTCTAACCTCAATCCCATGCAAATAATCATAATTGAGATTCAAATAATGTCTCTGTTCCATTTGTTCAAGGGTGTAAAAACAATTTTTTTCATGCGTATGACTATGAGCGCAGTGAAGTAGCAGGAAACTCAAGATTCACAGGTTGCCTCATTTAGCCCAATCAACAAATAACAGTGTCGTACGGTTGTGCACACAAACAATATCATGTTGCCATAAACCAACACAACCCCAACCCCCCTTTGAAAAATTGGTGCACCCCCAGGTACCATCCTCCTTACAGATTCAACCTAGCTTTGACGCTGGCGCATAATGAAACACCTAGGTCCTATAATAGTGCAGTGCACAGCTGTACCCATCGCAGGACACACTACCAATTAGCAATAAATCTCTGACAAGCCTTGGCTTTGTATCTATAGCGCAAAACATACGGCACCTTCATACATGTAATGCCTAATTACCCCAGTGGTCAAAGCATTCCTCTTTACGGCGGGCCCATCTCTCTCTGAAAGCATGCAGGACCATCTTATCGGAGGCGTCACAACTCATGACTCGGAAACCTTCTTCCAGAAGCATGACCGAGTCGATGCTAAATCAAAGATAAAGAGCGGACGTGGAATAATAAGAGCGGTGTCGGCGTTGCACGCGGACACACGTACCAGAATAATTTATCCTGTTCATACTACAATGTACATGTATATGATTTCCCAGTCATTTTAACACTCATAAACACACACAGTCGTGAACCACATAACGACCGAGGATCGATATTGTGTTTTCCTTTCTTCCTTTACTTAACCCAATCCCCATTGCTTTGCGCTTGCACTGTCGATCGAGGACAGAATTCGGACAAGCAAACCGTCGATCGAGGATCCTTTGTTCCCTTTGTTCTCTTTTGTGTTTCGATCCTCGATCGTAATGCAAGACAAGAACACGCATTCCTTATATAACGAACTTTAATTTTGTTCCCGATCATCGCCGAGCTCAATTCTCAATAAAAAAAGTTACCTATGCATTTCATGTAAGGTATAATTTAGATTTGTAGCATTCTGATTGTAGACCGGCAGCCCAGAGTACTTTTGGGAAACTAACGAGGTACCATTACTATAGCACAGGGAATTTTAGGGTGTAACCTAACATGCATAAATGGATGTCTGTCGGGGACCGCCTGCTGCGTGTGACCCCGGGGGGCATCCAAAAAGAGGCTCAAAAAGCTCTAGATCAAGCATATGAAGTACCACATCAAACTATTTTGAAATGAACAGGTACATCCATAAAGTTATATTATAGAAACTAGAGAGCGAACTCACCACGTGACCCTGTCCCGACAGCGTATTTTTTTCACCAGGACGAATGAGGCACTTGGCATAAATGGGCTGCTCGCGTCATGATTATTCAGTAGTTTTAACAATGACGATAATATATTCGATACGATAATATAATTCGATACGATGATATATGGTTATTCCTCATTCAACTAGTTACACGTAGCCCAGAGGTACATTAAAGCACTTTGAAAAACGGCTTCTGTCGACCTCTCACAGTAGCTTAGTGGATAATGGGTTAGGTTCTAGATCGTTTGACTGGGGTTCAAATTCGGTCTCTGCGAATTTTGTATTGACTATTTTTGGTCTTCTAGTTTATAGACAATGTGCCCTCTGTTTACATCTATATTTAAATGTGCCCGGCGATATGCGCACACATCGTGTTTTGCATACAATTTGGTTGAGGAGTGACGCCAGTGACGCCAGGTCAGACATCCTTTGAATTATGTGACCTCTGATGTCGCCTCTTAACCAAATTGATGTAAAACACGATGTGTGGGCACAGAGGGCACATGGTCTATAGTTGGTGTGGGTTGATTTTAAGGGAAAGTAAGGATCTGAGAACCTAAGTGTTTTTCACTCAGTGTGGTGTAGGTACTCTCAATTATGCTAAGTGGCCTTATTCGTCCTGACAAAAAAATACGCGTCCCGACGCGACAAGGATGCATGGACGCCATTTTGTAAGTGGGCAAAAAGTACTAATAGTTGACATAGCCTACACATTTTTCATCTCTTTGCCGCGCGCGGATGTTAAGGGTGTCATGGTTTAGACCCACCCCTGTTGGGAATCTAACAACCGTTTTGGTGAATCACTTGTGCAACCTAAACAACTTTAAGGGGATAAACCTTCTGGATGAAATTGGAATGGGTTATAACCTTATGTCACTAGCTTCTAGTCTAAACATGCTGTGTAATCCCACCGATCATACGTCCGCTTTTGGTTGATATATTTTTAGTTTTGGAGAAAGTACTTTATAACTGCTTCATAATTGTTCAAGGTTTTGTGTGATATAAGTGTTAAAGTGTTTAGGAAAACCGATACAAGTAACAAAACGAGGCTTACCCGGTTCCACAAGCTGCGTCGAGGACGGAGTGACAATTTCTAGACCGGAGCAGGTCCACGAGGAAATGCCGGTAGTTTTCAGTCCTGTCCGTGCGACTGCCGATGTAGTATTCCCATACTTTGGCCGCCTTGCCGTCGGCGTACTGGTCGGGTATACCTTGAGCGGCCACGCCTAGGGAACGGGTTCGGTATACGCTGTCC
Organism: Crossaster papposus; assembly: GCA_037893245.1. Lineage (NCBI taxonomy): Eukaryota > Metazoa > Echinodermata > Asteroidea > Velatida > Solasteridae > Crossaster > Crossaster papposus. The sequence goes on from JBAIAA010000173.1 coordinate 865,469, forward strand.
ACCATTGTGATTACTATCGTGTTTCAGTCGCAAACTGCTTGAAAGTTTGTAGAGAGGAGTGAGCAGTGACACCAACATTAGACGAATTTTAAACGAATAAAGACTATTAGGCCTATAATTGCCAAATTAAGTTTAGTCCTTGCTAAAGGCTTGACAGTATGCCTTTACTCGATTGAAAGGGAAACGAAGTTTCTTCTGTGAGGCTATGTTGCAATCCCCCCCCCCCCCCCGACTCGAAAAAGGGGGGGGGGGGGGGGGCAGGCGTGCCCCCCCCCCCCCCCCCCCCCCACCCCGGGTCGGCTGCCTTATCCCTCCCCCCCAATAGGGGAGGGGACAGGCGCGCCTGATGAATTTTCAAACTTCGACGAAAATTTATTTGACCTATAACCGATATCCAATTTGACACGTCTTCAATACAGTGAAAATGGTGTCCTGGCTAAAGAGAGATAAAGAGGGATTCCCACACTAAAAATCCACCATAGCGAATCATCCAGTGAATACGCTGTTTGGCAATGAGACAAAATATAACTGATTTACAATTTATTTCTCTGGGCCAATCAATTCCATGACTTTTCCCTAATTTTAGGATTTATTTAGCAAATTCCCCGACTTTTTGCTGACTGAAAGAAGCGAAACTTTAATTTCCAGGTTTCCAGGATGCGGTGGAAACCAAAGCGATTTTGTATTATTTTCTTACTTGACCGAGAAAACCTATAGGTATCGTGGCCTATTATACATTCAAATGTTAATATATTACCGTAAATCCGGAGAGCTTCAAAGTTGACTACTGCTAGCTCAGGATGTCAAACTAATAATACTTGCTTGTTTATGTTGTTGAGCCGGTTTATATAAGCCGCTCGGCGAAGCTGTTGACACTAGACTGGTCCCAATACATTACTTCATCAATAATACAGTGTGAGTTTCTAGACGCCAAGCCGATTTTCGTTGATAAACAATATCAGTGGATATTTTTGGCATCTGTCCGGCTATTATAGTATGGACTGAATGATCTAGATTCATCCGGCTATATCTAGTTAATCAAAGTAGGGACTTTGTACACTATCAACAGATGCACGCAATGTCAACAGATACGCGTTGCAGTGCTTGTGTGGCATTTACAAGCCGTTCACGTATGTACACAACTTCAGTTCGGTGGTACTTGGTCGCAAGGCCCACTGTCACAATTATAGGACAACATTTCGCGAGGACGGGAGAAGTCGCAATCATTCGGAAAACAAATTATACGTTATTAACCAATATTACAGGTGGTTTTCAAACCAATTTAGAGGTAAATATGTATCCGACCAAGTTTTTGGTTAAAATTACAAACAGACTATTGGTTAGCTATAGTAACTTATTGTATTGATATATCCAATCGATTCCGTTTTGGTTTTTTACAATCGGATAGTCCAAAATATTGGTCAAGGTAAATCGATTAGTAATCGTCTCATCCAATAAAAATGGTAGACATGGCCCAGGTGACCAACCGATATAGGTCCATGCCTTACCAAAATAATAGTGGTTAAAATAACCAAAAGTAATGTGACCAAATACAATTGGTTATTTTTACTCAGGTTTAGTTAGTGTCAAGCATGGTGAAGCAACTGTTTTTAATCGGCACATCAGCGTCTACCCTTTTAGTTTCAGATTTCTCTTATTTAAAGTCAGTGTGTCCAAGCCTTTAGGGAGTTGTACCCTAACAAATATATTGTTAAATTGAATTGATAATTTTTTTAGCATTGTATATACGTATTTGTTATAAGTTTTCAAAAGAGACATCCCACGAAAATTGTTTGACCCGCTCGTTATTCGTGGGGGGTCCTAGTATGCAAAACTTAACTGGAGCGCGCAATTGGCGCAAATATAACAACCAATTTTAATATTGTGTAAAGGCCTACTAATGCAAACAATTGAATGTATTCGTATATAGTACATGGTCTTCCTTCAAGATTCGTTCGGAAAAACGTCACCTGCATGGTTACAAGTTGCTCTATCAGTATTTATTTAATAACAAAAATACAGTTGAAATTGATATTATGCCTACATAATCTGTAATGAAATCAATGGGTAGTCCGTCCGTTAATCGTAAAAAAAAAAGCGCCTTAAAAGACCGCACAGTTATTGGAGGCAGGGTGTCTACAAGAGCGAGTACTGTACTGGCAAGCTTCGGCGATATTATCTATATAGCCTAAAAGTACGCCATCTTGCCTTTGCGCTTCCGGACCCCTTCGTGACCCTTCTATGGTCATTTTACACGGGATGCCCTTGGTCTTGATGTAATTTTGACTAAATGATTTCTAAGCGTTCTCTTCCTCGAGAAACATTCATGTTTCAATTTTATTTAAGCATTTCACAAGAAAACAATAAAATACAAATCCGTTCTAAAGGGGTTAACATAAATATTACTTTACATCCGTTTTTTCGTTCCCAGGTCTCCTTGTTTGACCACGTTTGTTTTCACATCGCGTACTTGCGTGAGAACAGAAATAAAAAACCTAACCCCAAGATTTAATACCTATCTATACATCTGATGGATTATCGATTTTATACAGGCTCGTTTTTTGACAATTTGAACAATTCTTATAAACGGTCATTTTCAGATTTGTTTCTGTAAATTAAAATAATTCCTTTGAGTGTTTTTTTTTAAGTGTGTGTGCTAAACATATTTTAGTCTGCTATTTAAGTTAAAGTTTTTACCCAATGACCGCCACAAAAGTATTTCATAAATGTTCTTCTTTGTACGAGTGCTTCGATTCCAGATTTTAGATTTTCGAATATGAGAGGTCAAGTTTTCGTACGATATTTCTCTTCAACGTCATGTAATTGTTCAGTTTTTATATATTGAGACGCTAGCAACAATTTTACAAAGGCTTTTTCTGAGGGTGATTTTCTTAAGAAAAATAATGTACCAAAAATATTTTCAAAAACTGCGACTTCGCGCCACGAGGGGTCAACTTTCTGGTTTTATTTGCGATCACACGTGTAAAGAAGAGTCTATTAAACAAAGATGCAAGTCATCATCATGGATGGAACAATGGCCGTTTTTCAAACCCCAGCTTTATCTTCGAGACTCCGTCAGGGCTTTATTTATGTAGTTTAGCTATAGCCAGGAGTCGCAACGGGACGGAAGCCAGGAGTTTGAAAAACGGCCATAGACTTTAACAACACAGTACACCGACCTTTGTACTGTAAACACTCCATGCCGGATTTCGCCAGTTCAGGGCGGTTTTTTAATTTTAGCTAGAGGCACAACCTAAATGTGCAGACAAAACTTGCCTAATTGGAATATAAACTCCTCACAAAAAGTATCGAGACACTTAAAAATGAGCCAATAATTAACGGTCCGAAAGGTTATGGATTAATCGAAGTGCATAATTTTGTTCTGCGTATTTTGACACCTCGATTGTTGAGATACGATGTTGCGGAGCGGAGTTATTGTCATTTCAATTGTCGTAGGTCCAGTTTCAAAAGTGACAATCGTCCATACACTTTCCTGATAATACAAGCAATTACCAATGATGTATCCTACCTTTAAGGTATATGACTTTATTAGATGCTTCCTGTATTAAAATACATTTGGAAAAATTCAGATACATGTACTATGTACAAACACCTTTATAACAAGATCCTTGCCACCCACTTTACATATAATTACCTCGTTATAACAGGACGTTATTGCGGCGATCGCAAAAAAAACTAATACATGAAATAACAAGAATATTCAACTGCCCGACGGCGGTTGAAAACAAACGCAGTTTTTCGTGATTTTCTCGCCATCAATAAATTATTGTAAAGGTCAGATAAACGAGATTTACTATAAAATACAACCCCCAAAAATCCACCCATTCATGATAATTCAAGCAATTACCAATGGTGTATCCTACCGTATCCTACCTTACCTTTAAAACAAATCCACTGATCTCTCGTGACAATCGAGGGCGCCCTTAATAAGCCCGTTTTCGGAGTATTGATGATTGATGAACTGCATAGACGGACGGCGCTCCCCTGAACAAATAAAACAATCAATCTTGGAGCAAGACTAGCCAAAACCATGGATGAATAAGAAGACAACCTAGCTTGCTGGAAAAAAATTCGCGTCAAAATTTATGTCCGGTCGTGAAATTTGACGTCAAATTTGACGTCAATATTCGCGACTTTGGAGGCAAGTCGCGAAATTTGACGTCAAATTTGACGTCAATATTCGCGACTTTTGGGGAAAGTCGTGAATATTGACGTCAATATTGACGTCAATATTCGCGACTTTGAGGAAAGTCGTGAGTTTTGTCGCGAATATTGACGTCAATATTCGCGACTTTTGGGGAAAGTCGTTAAATTTGACGCGAATATCGACGTCAAATTTGACGTCAATATTCGCGACTTTGAGGAAAGTCGTGAAATTTGTCGTGAATATTGACGTCAATATTCACGATCTGCGTAGTCCCTTCAGGGCCACCATACTTACCCCCCCCCCCCCCCCCACGCCAACCTCTACTTATCTCTCTACCTAACACACCAATTTGTAAATCTACAGCCTGGTGTATACCGGTATTAGCAAATCAGTATTTTATAAGTTTCTATTTTTTGTGACTGACATAACATAGTCAGCAAATTTATAATGCTCTCGTCGTCTATAGTTTCCTCTAATCAGTCGTAGATACATGTAGCTACTCCTCTCTTTTTTTCTTGGCCTACTTTTTCTTTGTTTTTCTACATTTCTTTCCTTGAACATGTATGCCTCATACAATCCCTTGTTTTCATTTGTTTCCCCTGTACTCAGCCTGTCTCTTTGCTGCTGTTTTTGGCATCCTGCTTTACACTTGTAAAATGTGTGTAGTGTTTGACTTTTGTAATAATGATGCCAATATTCTTTTAAAAAACACAATAATTATTGCCTAACATTTCTTTTACATGTACTTTAATCAAATACAAATATTCATGTTAAATTTGTTAAATAGTGTGCCTGAATTGAGGTATATTAAAACAAATCCATATCATTCACTTTATAATTGTCCCTGTATATTGGATGATACAATGTAGTGGATTAAAAATACAAATTATAAGGGGATTCTATAGCATTGTTTCAAGATTACAAAAGCTTTATTAAGTTTCATTGTGGGTAATAATATACAAGTTACCAGTCCATCCACTGTTCAAAATATCTTCCATTGAATAATGTAATAATGTGACTGACATTACAATATCGTGACTGACATTACATTGTGACTGACATTAGAATTTTGTTCAACTCCCCAAATCTATAAATAACAATTATTTTTCCGCTTGATAATATAATTGTTATCCTGTATGTTTTTTATGGAAAAAATCATTGTTTTTGTGACTGACATTACATCAAGCTTAAAGCGTTATTTTAACGGCACATCATCCTGTGTATCAAACATTAATTTCATATAAATAAAAGTTATTTTCCTAAAAATAGACACTGAGAGTTGTTATTTTAACACAAAATGCATTAAATATCGTTAGACTAATGAAAAATACCAGAAGAAATAAGTTTTGTGTTTTTACCTACGATTGGTAGCATAAACATAGTGTCAAATTCAGAGTTCTGTAACCTACACAAAAATTGGTTTAGAACCATTTTTTTTTCATTTCTAGAAACTTCAGAATATACCCTAATCATTTTGAACAAGATATTTAAGAAAAAAAGCATTAACAAAAATTGACCCTCGTGTCGCACTTGCGTGGAATTGCCCTATAGTGCTTCCATAAATCGAATGACTTTTAATTTATGTTCTGTCAAAATATCCCAATAGTTAAACGTTTTCCACTCGGGTAGGATTCGGAGCACAAAGTTGAAACTTACTGCATGCACAGCGTGTTTGTGGCTCCTTTGTAAGGCTAGATTAAAGAATATTATGGTACCGTACTGGTATACTGACGCTACTTAAGCGGTTGTGTACAAAGTCTATGAAGAGTCAAGAAATTGTTTCGGACAAAATTGGAAATGTTTCTCAGTCTCAGATTCACGTCTGTTCAACATGTTTGCACTGATTGACCTTTATTGAGATGATAGGGATGAAAACAAAAACAGTGTCAGGTTGCAACATTCTTTCCTATTGAAGCCTTTACAAGTTCCATTTGCTGCACAGCCACCAACGTGGCAGTAGTTACTTATAGGCTGTGATCTAAAAATCCTAGGAGGCCTAGAAAATGACTATCGACCAAACTCTTTCAGGCAACTTGCAAAGAGGTTATTTAAGACAATTCGACGGTGCTGATCCAAATTTGGTAGTCCCGGGTTCCTTCCTTGCACGTTTTGGCTGCAGATGCTTTTAAAGATGCACAACTCAAGTTGTGCATGAAGCTCCGAAGTCAAATGGACAGGTTGTATACGGCAAACAGGCAAACATGTTATAGGAACTGTCTAGGCCTAAAGTGGCATCAGTAGTGGAAGAAAGAGAACAGAAAGCTGAAGCTCTACAGTCGGTGAAACTACATGCATCAATGAAACAGATACTCGGGGGTAGCCTTCGTTTCCAATTGTGACCACTATATTCTTAACTCATTGACAGTTTCTGGATGGCTGGAGAAAATACAGCTGAAGGTAAACCAATGACATTAAGTTTTACCAATAAAACAAGGAGTTTCTTGGAAGAACTGCATCAGCAACTTTTGATGTTTAGTCAGTCTAAGGTCCTCCTTGTAGTCTTTAGGTGGCTGTTCTTTTGACCTCTTTCTTTGTTTGGGTTGCCATAGTAGAGCCTTGGATTAGTTGATTCGTGAAATATAACTCAATTACAACCATGTTTAATCTCTTTTAACGGAACATTATTTGAGTGCTGGATAGGTAGAGTGTGCTTATATACAATGACCTAGACAACAACATCTCAAATGTTCACAGGCTCCACCGACCCTTTGCAACAGATCCATCTGTTGGTGATGATTTGCTTGGCCTTCTGACGGTAGGAGCGATTGAACAGGCAGTAGATGAAAACATTGCAGACACTGTTAGATGTAACGAGCCAGATCACCAGAAACTGAAGCCAATGTGCAGTCTTCACGTGGGTGTAACCCTCAATAATTCTGGTAATCGCATATGGTGTTAAACAAACTGCATACGTCAGAGTGATGACGACAAACGTCTTCAGAGCTTTGTTGTCCTGGATGTTGTTTCTGTTGTTGGGATCGTTCTGGTTGACTCGTTTCTCATGCTCTCTGCTTATCTTAATGATGCGATAGTATATGCATATCATTGTTAACACTGGAATTAAATCACCTAATAGAAGGAATGAAATGTTTAATGTTGCAGAGGTGTTCGCATATAAACAAACCGCAGGAGCTTCAGAATATTCCACAGAAAGATTGAGAACTGTTGATGCCACAAATTGTAAACTCAGAGCTGTTATTGCTTCTACAGTAACACTACTGATAATACGACGTCGAGTGCACCAAATAGGAAACTTATACGGCCTGGTAACGGCAATGTAGCGCTCAACATTTAAACAGATGAGGGAAAATACTGACATCACAATTGCCACCTCTGTAATGTAGACATAAGCCTGACAAGTGATATCTCCGAAAGGCCACCGGTCCATAGCTGAAGCGACGACACTGAACGCTGTTAAGAAGCCAACCGTGAGGTCAGACACTGCCAAAGATGTCATCAAGATCTTGGTACTGTCTGCCAAGTCTGGTACGCGACGAGTCACGACAATGGAAAAAATGTTTCCAGTTATGATCAACAATCCGAGGAAGCTGATAAAACAAGTACGGAAAGCGACAACGATCTGGGACACGCCCGAAGGGTCTGGTGGCGAATCAGTCATTTTTCCTTATCGAGTTATGTTTAACCCAAATGCACTGAGTAATCGCGTAAACCCGACTTCAGATAGTACATAGCAGAATAAATAGTTGAACGTGTGATTTATAAATCAAATCAATAAAACAAATGTCTTTGTTTATGTGATTGTCAACGTATGATTTGCCGTCAATGCTTTAACAACCGCTGTCACTTGGTTGTAGTCATTCATCACCATCAATTGTTGTCCAATGTAGCAAGAAGACAACGAAAGCTTCTCTCACACCAAGTAAGCTGTGAATACAAATCTTTCTCATGGACTTATATTAAACATTACCAATCTAGGGCAAGATAACATACCTGCTATATCTACATCACTTGCACCAATGCCTCCTCTCGCGCATGACATTCCAATTACTTTTGTGTGCCTGTCTACGTTTTCATGCGACTGCATAATTTGATAAAGGGAGGCTACATGTAAGTGGCAAGGAATACATGTTGTTGTTACTGGTGACGTCTTCGATTGTGTCTGGCCAGGTTTTGTTGGTTGTCTCCTTCTTTATATCAACAGGCAATTGAATGCTTGTAGACGATAGATGTCGATAGAATCCTAGGAGGCCTAGAAAATGACTTTTTTTGTTAGGACAAACATTTCGAGGGCGCTAAATCCAAATTTGGTAGTTCCTTCCTTTGCACGTTTTGGCTCCTAAAGATGTACAACTCGAGCTGTGCATTTACCTCCACAGTCACATTTGACAGGTTTGAATAGAAGAGGGATAAACAGTGGAAATCACACAGATAGGCAGGCATGGCAATTATTCATTTGCAGTCTTTTTTTATATTTTATATTTTAGTTAAATTGAAGGAAATAGACAATTAAAGGTGACTGGTATTTGTATATCTTTGGTAAGTGGCAGTAAGTATTTTATTTTATGCTTTATTGTATGCAAATTGTATCAATGCTACCACAACAAGCATCACGTTTCGTTATTCATCACCATTTGTATTTATATTAGGTTTCAATAAACCTGTCGGAGAATAAATGGGGCACTATACAGCAAAAAATGACGTGTTGAGTCCTGTGCTGGCCTATTTGACCACGATAAGTGTGTTGAAGCTAAGCGTACATGTACCAGATAATTAAAGATTTTAATTATATTCTTGGTTATATTCAGGTTGAAGTTAATTAAAGCTAGAGCAGTACTCCCTAGGCATTCAACCTAAAATACAACGGGTTAGAGTATACGGCAAACAGTAACTTGTTATAGGAACCGTCTAGGCCTCAAGAGGCATCAATAGTGGCAGAAAGAGAACAGAAAGCTGAAGCTCTACAGTCGGTGAAACGAATGAAACACATACTCGGGAGTAGTCTTCAGCTCCAATAAATTGTGACCACTGTTTTCTTCAAACTTTGACAGTTTCGTGATGGCTGGAGAGAATACAGCTGAAGGTAAACCAATGACATTAAGTTTTATCATGGAAACGAGGAGTTTCTTTGAAGAATTGCCTCAGCAACTTTTGATGTTTAGTCTGTTTAAGGTCCTCCTTGTAGTCTTTAGGTGGCTGTCCTCTTTACCTCTTTCTTTGTTTGGGTTGCCAGAGTAGAGCCTTGGATTAGTTGATTCGAGATATATATCTTGATTACAACCATGTTTGATCTCTTTTAACGGAACACTATTTGAGTGATGGATAGATACGGGTTTGACTCGGGTATGGGTTTGACTATTTGAGTGATGAATAGATATGGGTTTGACCCGGGTACGGGTTTGACCCGGGTACGGGTTTGACTGTTTGCCTGTTTGATTGATTCTGTTCTTTTTTTGCTATCGTCGATCGGCGATCGTAATTTGTTTTAAATAAAATAAACATTTTCGAAACAATTACAAGATATCTAGCGCAATCATTTTGCTGGATGCCTAGAATCATTATTTAATTTCCAAAAAGTAAAATATTTCCTAATAATTCGATAGCAACACTTTTTGATATCTGCAAATGGTGTATCCTACCTTTAACATGGTATACAATTGTGTAAAGTATAACTCTCATGCTGAAGAATAGAGATTATACCTGATACACTGGGATTTATACTGTAGAAGCTCAAGTACATGTAAGTTTTGGTCCAGGTCAGTTCAGTTATCTACAACAATCTGTCACATGCTGCCCAGTCAAGCACTTGCAATGAGCCTCCATGATATATGAGATCCCAGATATCATGACGATGCATTAATTGAATGGATGTACAATATTTACGGACGTGATAACCCATATGCAACACGGACGGCCACGCAACTTTTCATTTACCAACCTGTATTCTAATTTGTTCAGTAAACATGCACGTACAAACCTAGATACACCAAAACAAAACAGAACCCCCCCCCACCCCCATTACGTTTTTATCTATTATAAAAGCTACTATACTGAGTACTTTTCGGTCAAATAATGAGTAAATCATTCCAGCCATACTCGTAAACAATGATTTTATAAACGAAATTTTCCAATTTAAAGTGCTGGAAAAAAACACACTTTTGTGTGATTGAATGAGAAAGTGGACCAACACGTTAGTAACCAGTTCGCGCCGGGATTATTTTAACATGACCAAGCCGACGCGCGGGATTATTTTTAACGAAACTTGATCCGAGGCGGGTTCAGGTAGCACCGGGAAGCACACACACGCATTTTAATACGACCTTGCTCGTTGTTGACAGACATTACCGGCCTTGTTCGTTGCGTGTTTATTCGTCATCCGTTTTGAACCTGGGGACAACTTTGAGTTTATATAATGATCCGGCGCGAACTGGTTAAACATTCAATTTGAAAAATCTATTTTGTTCATTAAACTTTTTTTTTAAATGGTCTGAAAATAAACTGAATTGTAGCAATCACATGTACACATGTAAAGTGGCTCCAGTAATAATTGATATGGTGCTTCCATAAATCGAAATACTTTTAATTTATGTTCTGTCAAAATATCCCAATAGTTAAATGTTTTCCACTCGGGTAGGATTCGTAGCACAAAGCTGAAACTTACTGCATACACAGCGTGTTTGTGGCTCTTTTGTAAGGCTAGATTAAAGAATATTATGGTACCGTACTGACGCTACTTAAAGCGGTGGTCACATCTTACGGTCATGAACGTAGTTGAACGTAGTATGGTGTGACCGTAGTTGACCGTAGTAGACCCTAGTAGTCGTAGTTAAACGTAGTTAAACGTAGTGGACCGTAGTTCTGAACGTACTTAGACCTTGAGGAAAGCCATGATTTGGTCGTAGTTAGCCAAAAAGTTTTTAACATGTTGAAAATATTTCTACGGTCACCTTGAATGCCTAAACCGTACTGTGAGCCTAGTATATACGTAGTTAACCCTAGTTGACCCTAGTTGGCCCTAGTTGACCCTACTTGACCGTAGTGTGGACCGTAGTTGAACCTACTTGACCGTAATGTGGACCGTAGTTGACCGTAGTTGACCGTAGTAACCACGGCACTACGGTTGAAGTACGGTCAACTACAGTCTACTACGGTCAAATGAACTACGTTCAACTACGTTCAACTACGTTCATGACCGTAAGATGTGACCACCGCTTTAGCGGTTGTGTACAAAGTCTATGAAGAGTCAAGAAATTGTTTCTAACAAAATTTGAAATGTTTCTCAGTCTCAGATTCACGTCTGTTCAACATTTTTGCACTGATTGACCTTTATTGAGATGATAGGGATGAAAAAACAAACAGTGTCAGGTTGCAACATTCTTTCCTATTGAAACCTTTACAAGTTCCATTTGCTGCACAGCCAACGTGGCAGTAGTTACTTATAGGCTGTGATCTAAAAAATCCTAGGAGGCCTAGAAAATGACTATCGACCAAAATCTTTCAGGCAACTTTGCAAAGAGGTGATTTAAGACAATTCGAGGGTGCTGTTCCGAATCTGGTAGTCCCGGGTTCCTTCCTTGCACGTTTTGGCTGTAGATGCTCTTAAAGATGCACAACTCAAGTTGTACATGAAGCTCCGAAGTCAAATGGACAGGTTGTATACGGCAAACAGTAACATGTTATAGGAACTGTCTAGGCCTAAAGTGGCATCAGTAGTGGCAGAAAGAGAACAGAAAGCTGAAGCTCTACAGTCGGTGAAACTACATGCATCAATGAAACAGATACTCAGGGGTAGCCTTCGTTTCCAATTGTGACCACTATATTCTTAACTCATTGACAGTTTCTGGATGGCTGGAGAAAATACAGCTGAAGGTAAACTAATGACATTAAGTTTTATCAATAAAACAAGGAGTTTCTTTGAAGAACTGCATCAGCAACTTGTGATGCTTAGTCAGTCTAAGGTCCTCCTCGTAGTCTTTAGGTGGCTGTTCTTTTGACCTCTTTCTTTGTTTGTGTTGCCATAGTAGAGCCTTGGATTAGTTATTTCGTGAATTATAACTCAATTACAACCATGTTTATTCTCTTTTAACGGAACATTATTTGAGTGCTGGATAGGTAGAGTGTGCTTATATACAATGACCTAAACAACAACATCTCAAATGTTCACAGGCTCCACCGACCCTCTGCAACAGAGCCATCTGTTTGTGATGATTTGCTTGGCCTTCTGACGGTAGGAGCGATTGAACAGGCAGTAGATGACAACATTGCAGACACTGTTAGATTTAAGGAGCCAGACCACAAGAAACCAAAGCCAGTGTGCAGCGTCCACATGGATGTAATCCTCCACAATTCTCATAATCGCATATGGTGTGAAACAAACTGCATACGTCAGAGTGACGACGACAAATGTCTTGAGAGCTTTGTTGTTCTGGATGTAGTTTTTGTTGTTGGGGTCATTCCGGTTGATTCGTTTCTCATGCTCTCGGCTGATCTTAATGATGCGATAGTATATACACATCATTGTTAACACTGGAATTACATCACCTAATATAAGTTGTGAAATGTTGAATGCTGCAGAGGTGTTTGCATACAAACAAACCGCAGGGGCTGCAAAATATTTAACAGAAACTTTGAGAACTTTTGATACCACAAATTGTAAACTCAGAGCTGTTATTGCTGCTACAGTGACACTACTGACAATACGACGTCGAGTGCACCAAATAGGAAACTTGTACGGCCTGGTAACGGCAATGCAGCGCTCAACATTTAAACAGATGAGGGAAAATACTGACATCACAGTTGCCACATATGTACTGTAGACAGAAGCCTGACAAGTGATATCTCCGAAAGGCCACCGGTCCATAGCTGAAGCGACGGCACTGAACGTTGTTAAAAAGCCAACCGTGAGGTCAGACACTGCCAAAGATGTCATCAAGATCTTGGTACTGTCTGCCAAGTCTGGTACGCGACGAGTCACAACAATGGAAAGAATGTTTCCAGTTATGATTAACAATCCGAGAATGCTGATGAAACAAGTACGGAAAGCGACAACTATCTGGGACACGCCCGAAGGATCTAGTGCCGAATCAGTCATTTTTCCTTATCGAGTTCTGTTCAACCCAAATGCACTGAGTTATCGCGTAAACCCGACTTCAGATAGTGCATAGCAGAATAAATAGTTGAACGTGTAGCTGCTTTTACTACAAGCCGAGAAAAAAAATGTGTCTTTTTTAACATAAACTACTTGGTTGTAGTTAGACTTGATGACAAGTCGTTAGATAGTCGGGTTTAATCCGTGTATTTCAGTCGAAGTTTATCGGCACGGCTGGTTTAAGACTAGTAACGTGTCAGATCTAACTAACTTCGAAATTGGGAACGAGGCAACCGCAACCTCCCCCCTGTATACCGAGTGGACCGCTATTACCGACTTGGCACCAAGTCTAGGTTGTAGTCAGTCATCACCATCAATTGTTTTCCATTGTAGCAAGAAGACAACGAAAGCTTCCCTCACATCAAGTAAGCTGTGAATACTCATCTGCAGAATACTTAGTTTCATTTTTCTTTTTCACGGACTTATATTAAACATTACCAATCTAGGGCAAGATAACCTGCCTGCTATATCTACATCACTTGCACCAATGCCTCCTCTCGCGCATGACAATTACTTTTTTTTTGTCTGGCTACGTTTTCATGCGACTGTTATTTTGATAAAGGGAGGCTACATGTAAGTGGCAGGAAATACATTTTGTTGTTACTATAGTGACGTCTTCGATTTTGTCTGGCCAGTTTTTTTGGTTGTCTCATTCTTTATATCAACAGGCAATTGAATGCTTGACGACGATAGATGTCCGTGTTGTTAATTGTTATAGGCCGTGAGCTGAACATCATAGGAGGTCTGGAAATTGACTTTCGACTATTACAAATCTTTCAGGCAACTTGCAAAGAGGTGATTTAAGACTATTTGAGGGCGCTGAGTCCGAATTTGGTAGTCCCCGGGTTTCTCACTTGCACGTTTCGGCTGTAGATGCTCTTAAAGATGACAACTCGAATCACACAGAAAGGCTTACATAAATATGTACTACCGAATTATTAAGAAATATCTTACTCATTTGAAAGTAAATAATGATTCTAGGCATCTAGCAAAATTATTTTCTTCATAAAATTAAATTTTTCAGAATAATTACATAATATTTAGCACAATCATTTGGCTGGATGCCTAGAATCATTATTTACTTTCAAATGAGTAAGATATTTCTTAATAAATTTTTAGTAAATATTTTCTTTGTCTGCAAATGGTGTATCCTACCTTTAAACGATATTTACTATAAAATGCAACCCCCCAAATCCACCTATTCATGATAATTCAAGCAATAACCAATGGTGTATCCTACCTTTAAATTGAAGAAACTAGAACAAATTAAAGGTGACTGGTATTTGTATATCTTTGTTAAGTGGCAGCAATTATTTTATTTTACGCTTTATTGTATTCAAATTGTATCAATGCTACCACAAAAAAGCATCACGTTTTGTTATTTATCACCATTTGTATTTATATTAGGTTTTAATAAACCTGTTGGAGAATTAAAGGGGTAGTACTGGTTCATTATGCATCCAATATACAAAAGGAAAAAAATACATGTATACAGCAAAAAATGACGTGTTGGGTCCCATGCTGGCCTATTGACCACGAGAAGTGTGCTGAAGCTGCGCGTAAAAGATAATTAAAGGTGAAAATTTAATTTAAATCCTTGGTTAATTTAATTAAAACTAGCATTTAAAGATATAAAGGAGCAGTACTTCCTAGGCATTCAACCTAAAATACAATGGGTTAGAGTATACCGCAAACAGTAACAGTTATAGGAACTGTCTAGGCCTCAAGAGGCATCAATAGTGGCAGAAAGAGAACAGAAAGCTGAAGCTCTACAGTCCGTGTAGCCTTGGTCAATACACGCCACGCGCGCCCCGCATATGCTGCTAGCTCGCGCTCCCCGTGCAAAGATACAGCGCGAACAGTGACCTCATACGGCCACTATTTATGCAAATCAACGGAAGCTACTTTTTCGCCTTGGATCAAGCGTTTTTGAAATCTTATGTTTTTCCTATATTTTGCGCCACATTTCTTGCGCATGACCACGTATGCGAATGGATAAGTATAGGCGGGGCTAGGATGTGGAGTGTCCAATCACAACGCGGTTGAATCCCGACGTCATCAAATTTGATGCAGTTACTTATTTGCAGCATGACATTTAAGACAAAATGGCGGATATTCAGCGTCGTCTGTCGTCCGAAGATCTGTCGTGTTGTTTGAATTCTGCAGCGAAAATATTATCCCTCGAAGATTTTAGACCCGAGCAGCGAAAGGCCATTATAATTCTTTCTTCGTGGTCACGATGTTTTTGTGAATTTGCCGACAGGTTATGGAAAATCCGTCATTTTTCAGGCAGCCCCATTTTGCTCGGAGCTCGCACGTGTGGCCAGGTACTCAACGTTTTTCAGCGTGTTTGGTCAGTTTCATATCGCCGCATAATCGGCATAACCCAGGCATGCTGGTCTGTGCGTTATCGCCACATTGCATGGTCCAAGCATGGTCCAACGCTGTGGGGAGGGGGCATGTTTACAGCTGCAGAACCAACCTTCAAAATGATCGCAATATCGTAATTTAAATAGGAACAAGTGTCTTATATCCTCAATAACTTCTCTAATTATTTTCTTGGCACAATTCAGCCGGCAAGGCATTTAATTATCAGAGTTTCGCGTTTAACAGAGGCACGTTTTTCAAAATTTCAGATCAGCTGGATTAGATGCGTGCGATATAATGTAGGGCCGAGTTCGACACGTTGCAATAGAGTCGCGGCCTTCTCCAGTCGCCGCGGTTGAAAACTAAGCTAAGCAGCTAAGCAGCTAAACACAACTAGTTTTGACCCTAACATTGTCAACATTTAAGAAAATACCCAGCAAAACAAGCCTTCGTAAAAATCACTCAACTTTCTCCGATAAAATATTATGTCAACGATGAAGGTGTTCGTAAACACTTGCGAGCTAGCTATGACCTTTCAACGCTAGCTCAAATTATGCAGTTTCTACGCAACGATCGACCAATAAGAAAACGACTATAAAGGTCAGCTTAATCTATTTGCATAATGAGCACCGCCCCCCAAAACCTCAACTTAACCATTGATCCAAGGCGTTCAAGTATCTTCGGTTAATTTGCATATAATAGTGGCCGCGTGAGGTCGTTGTTTGAGCTCTGATTACCGCTGCGCTGTACGTACGGACGTGTAACGATGAACGCCTTGACCAAGGCTAATCTTGAGGTAGTTTTTTGTTTGTTGAGTAAACAGGAAATAGGTTTGTGTACAGCCCAGGCTACTCAGTGACTATACAGTTCTTTTTGGAACTTACCTGGGTAGGCATTTCAATGTATAAATGTCTGGGGGCTTTTTCAATAAACAAAACCAAAGGGATTTGCTGCCAAACGCAGCACTCGGCTAGACGCAGGGTTCTTCGGAGTTGTGATCTTTTTAATCAAAATGATGATTATGACAAGTCATTCATGTCTCGACATTACTGCAAAAACTTTTTAATCATTTATATCATTTTTAAGACTGTTATCACTGTAAACTTTGGCGCCTTTGGATTTCCATTATCTGGCCATAATGTAATGGCTTTATATGATCAGCGTGGAATACATTTTGTAGTGATTTTTATTTTAGACTCGAACATCATTATGACACTGCATATAATGTATACAATATAGATCTTGGATAAAATAATGAAGGGTCCATGCAATGCAATGTTTGTAATGGAATCACCAAAAATGCACCTTATGTACGTCAAATTTTAATCTGATTTGCTAAGTTTTTACCATTTTCGAGAGTATTTTTGTTGAAATTGTTATTTTTATGCTGATTTAATTGTCCATATTCGAGAGCAAAATTGTGTTCGTTATTCTCGTTAAAAACCTCACTGTTACAGCTTTGTTGGCACTAAAAACATTCCTAGATTTTGTAATAGTTTGCTGTCATAAAACGTTCTTTACTTTGTGTTGTGTCGGTACATAGAAAGCCAATGAGCGAACCTTTCTCACAAATGTTTTCAATGAGCAACTTTGGAGTTCACATCAATTTGAACAGAGAACCACCAAACTGAACAGTGTCTTCTTGAAATGACATTTGTAGCAACAGCGCCCTCAGTTGTCAGAAAAAGCGTGAACAATTTTAAATGTGAAAAAAAGTGAATTTTTTAATAAAATGGCATTTCTTAAAATATTGTCATAAAGGAATGTCAAATAGTTCCGGTACATTTCAGAGGAGTAGAAGTTGCACAAAAAGTGCTGCTGAGAAATAAATCATCGCGTGGATCCTTTTAACCAGTTTGCGCCAACATTATTTTGACATTGACTGGGCCCAGGCGCGAGATTTTTTTACGAACCTCGATCCGAGACATCTGAGGCCTCTGTGAGTAGCACACCCTGATATTTTCGACCTCACTTGCTGCGAGCTGGTCGCTGACATAGATTTTCGGCCATTGCTCATGACATATTTATCCATCATCTTTTTTCTTTTTTTTCAGAAGATCTGTGCGTGCATCCTCGGCATTAGACGTGAACTGGTAACAGTTTGCGTCTGATGCCGTGTATACACACACAGTTTTACACTATGCAGTGATTATCTCTGATCTATAGGCGAATATTTACAAAGTATTTCAATACTTTGCAGTATATATTTCGTCACCGTTTTCACGAAGAGGCGAATAGAGCCTTTCACGGTCTAAACAAACTTTCGAGAAAATCGCTTGTAAAGTTCGTCTTTTTTTCGTTTGGCAGTTTAAAACATAAATATGAATACAATATACAAGATTGAGGTATCATGGGAAAGAAGAGATTTCAATCTTCTTAAATATAGCAAACGTTAAGAAAAATAGGTGATTAGTTTTGCAGAATTAATCAATTAATAGAATTGCCTCTTCGTGAAAACGAAAAGACGATACATTAGCAAATTCGCCCGTGGCTGTGAGAGTCAGAATGTATACATTTTCCCATTGCACCCCAAATTCGCCTCTTCGTAAAAACGCTAAAAGCCAGTACGCGCCCAATTCGCCCAATTCGCCTCTTCGTGAAAACGCAAAAGGGCACTTGAGGACCAATTCGCCCATTCATAAACACGTTGAAGTCAACGCTATTTCGAATTCGCCTCTTCGTGAAAACGCAAAAGGGCACTTGAGGACCAATTCGCCCATTCGTTAATTAGGTTAATTAGGATTTTAATGATTTTTTGGATGTATAACTTCACCAGGTTGTAAAAATTGCAATATTTAATCGTTTTCATCAAAATTTTTTTTTTATGAAATTCGCCCCTTCGTGAAAACGGTGACGATTTGTTTAGTGAAAATACAATGTCCGTTGGCTTGTTCTCCAATTGATACTAGTAGTCTAAGAGCTAGCTACATAAGATTTCCCATCTCACTTCACCCAGAAGGTTTGACCCCTTAAAGTTACTTAGGTTGTCCAAGTCATTCCAAAAAGTTGGTCAGCCTCTCCCCAGAGGTTGGATCTGGACCCCAGACCCCCTTGAAAAGCGCCCCCAGACGGTTGATTTCACCCCATCTCATCCATGGACCAAACTTTGTCAAAACAAAGTAGTATGATGGTATATTACAAAAAAGAAAAAACTGACCAAATAACTGGTTTTGGAAGGCGTGGTCAGACCCCCACAAAGTATCCGTGTGGGGTTTATTTCCCATCTATAATACATGGAGAAAACATGGTTCAAATGAAGTATTATGACCATTATGTTACAAAAAGAACAGCTGACAACATTTCAAGTTGGGAAGGTGGGCCACGTGGGTTTTATTTACTAACTAACTTTTGATTGGTTGTATGACAGGAAAAAAAAGAGACAAGATGCAGAAATCTTGTAAAACACCACCCAGTTTACGAAAAGCATTAAATCTAGAAGAGGTGGGTAATATCAACCTGTTCATGGGTTACATTATGAAACCCTCATTTCAAGTGGCGCACATACACTGCATAACGTGCTACATAAGTGACCAGCGTCAACAAATCTGACTTTTTTTGATCGAATCCTGTTTCCAAGCTCTATAACAGATTCATAGGAAGGAGGGATAATTCCTGCATCTTTCCTGTGCAGTGACTTAGGCAAGAACCCTTACTATAATATACGTTCATTATTAGACCCGGTAAGTATTTTCTCAGTTAAGTGTGATTTACAAATCAAATCAATAAAATAAATGTCTTTGTTTATGTGATTGTCAATGTATGATTTGTCGTCAATGCTTTAACAACCGCTGTCACTTTCTCCACAGTGATCCATCTCGTTTGCATAGACTTTAAACAAGAGCCCCATACCGACGGCTACATTTGCCCACAGTTGGTATTTAGTCGGGCGCCGCGAAATCACGAAATCATCATGTAGTTTTGAATAGGACCTGGCTGTCTATGTGTTTATGTCTGTGGGTCTGACCCTGCTATGAAAGCATTTATCGATTTAAAAGAAAATTACATAGGGTTATACCATATGCCATGTAGATTTAGCATATCCAGTGTCAATCTTGATACCCTCAAATAAAGACCTTTAGGCCCATTTTTGTGCTTCGCCTCGGGAAAATAGAATGCTCCATGGATCACCTCGGGAGGCTAGTTTTACTATACCACTCAAAGCAGTCAATATTTGTATAATATGTCTGTGGTCTGACCACAGACATAGGCCGTGTCCGAAACGAGTGTGAGATATAAGGTCTACGTCTACAGCTACAGCTACGTATACGTAGGCGCTAGGGCAAATGGAATTCGGACGTGGCTACGGTAGAGCCTACGGCTAGTTATTGCGCCCCCAAGCAATGCTAAGTGAATTAGTGTTTGCAAAATTACGATCAGGGGTAGGGGGGGGGGGGGGGGCGAAAGGGGTGTTGCGCAATCATTTGCGATCGCAGTTTGGGTACACTCCATTAAAAAAAAGGTGATGACCATTAAACATAAATAAAAAATGTATACTGTTAAAATTCTCTCTTTTACAGCACTGAAAACATAATAGTTTATATTGTAAGAGTATTTTTAATTGTTGAGGTGCTTAGTTTTAAATAAAATGCGTAAAAATATTACCGACAATTTTCCGTTGGTTTATTGCAGCAGCTAACGTGTATGAATGGGTCCAGCTGAGAATTTCGTTACAAAACGTCTCCCCTAAAATGGCTACAAATATCGACATAATGTGAAACAAATTATCCTTCATCCTCTGATTTTTTTCCATTAACGTAATATTTAGGGATAGATCTCTCATTCTTGAAAAATAAATAAAAATCCCTCCGCACCTCCTCTAGATATTTGACCTTTTTTTTTAAGTTAAAAAAAAAATGGTTTCTGCCAATTCTCAGTGCCAGCTCAAACGCGAAAGTTTACGCCATGCCTGTACTGTACAAATCTTGCTTTGCGGACGTAGCGGAAATAATTGAATTCGGGAGCGATGCACGGAGCTCATCGAGTGCAAATGTGTTTCAATGCTGCGCTTCGAAGTAACGATCTATACGTATTTACTGTATGAGATGTGCGGCTCGTGAGCGTGGAAGAATAAATAAGATACATTTCAACGTTGGTGGCGCACTTTTTGGCCCCCCCCCCCCCTGATTACGATGTAAGAATTTACAGCAATTATCGTCTGCTAGATGTTACGCAATGTTTGTTTGCAGCCAGTCAAAATACCTGATGAAATTGACGTATTTGTCGATCTGTTAGTTTCAATTCAATGCTATCATTGAAAAATAAATGAACATTTGCTCTAAAATTAACGTTAGTGCTGCCGCCATTTCGTTTTTCCTGAGCTAGACAACTTCTTTTACGGCTAGATTTTTGTGACGTTGTAGCCGTAGCTGTAGCTCTAGACGGCATTTCGGATAGGGCTACAAAATGGCCGCCGTAGACAATAGGCCTAGCCGTAGCTCTAGACACCCGTTTCGGACACGGCCATATAAACACATAGACCGCCAGGTCCTATTCAAAACTACATGATGATTTCGTGATTTCGCGGCACCCGACAAAAATACCAACTATGGGCAAATTTAGCCCTCAGTATAGGGAATTGGTACACACCCGAACCGTTCCAGTCAAATAATTAAATGAAATCATTTACCGATTTAAAAGAAAATTACATAGGGTTATACCATGTAGATTAAGCATATCCAGTGTCAATCTTGATACTCTTAAATAAAGACTTTTAGGCCCATTTTTGTGTTAAGCGCGTTGCCCGGTATGCGCACAGAACGTAAAAAGCGCGCGGTGCGTTGCCCGTCAAACGAAAGATAGTGTACACGATTTATATGTGTTTATATGTCTGTGGGTCTGACCCATTGATCTCCATTATTAATGGCCCTGTCACACCATAAAAGGTTTTAGGCCAACGCGTGAGTAACGTGTTGGGATTTTGGCAACACGCTGGCAAACGCTGACCAACGCTAGGCCAGCGTTAGCAACACGCTGAGTGCGTTACTCACACGCTGGAACACGCTGTCACACGCTGAGGAAAACATTTTTTCAACATACCTAAAATTTCCAGCGTGACTGCACACGCTGGCGGCGCGTTGGAGGTTCGTTACTCACGCGTCGAACCGACGCTGGACGATCGTTACCAACCCGCTACTCACACGCTGGCGTATGCTGGCAACACGCTGGTTATGGCCCTGTCTCACCATAACGTTTTAGGCCAACGCATGAGTAGCGCGTTAAAAATAGTTGATACGCTGGCAAATGCTGAACTTTCACAGAAAAAGTCAAGTGGAACCGTGATTTCAGCGTGTCCATACAGGTTGATAACAGGTTCATAGCGTATGCCAGCGCGTGAGTAGCGTGTGAGGAACGCGCTCAGCGTGAGAGGAACGCATTACTGATTATGCGAACACCTCTGCAGCATTTAACATTTTATTCCTTCTATTATGTGATGTAATTCCAGTGATAACAATGATGTGCATATACTATCCCATCATTAAGATCAGCCGAGTATGGTGGCCCTGAAGGGACTACGCAGATCGTGAATATTGACGTCAATATTCACGACAAAATTCACGACTTGCCTCCAAAGTCGCGAATATTGACATCAAATTTGACGTCAAATTTCACGACCGGACATAAATTTTGACGCGAATTTTTTTTCAGCAGGCTAGGTTGTCTTGTTATTCATCCATGGTTTTGGCTAGTCTTGCTCCAAGACTGATTTTTTTTATTTGTTCCGGGGAGCGCCGTCCGTCTATGCAGTTCATCAATTATCAATACTCCGTAAACGGGCTTATTGAGGGCGCCCTCGATTGTCACGAGAGATCAGTGGATTTGTTTTAAAGGTATATAGGTAGGATACGGTAGGATACACCATTGGTAATTGCTTGAATTATCATGAATGGGTGGATTTGGGTTGGTTGTATTTTATAGTAAATCTCGTTGAACTGACGTTTACAATAATTTATTGATGGCGAGAAAGAAAAAAATGCGTTTGTTTTCAACCGCCGTCGGGCAGTTGAATATTCTTGTTATTACATGTATTCGGGTTTTTTGCGATCGCCGTCCGGTGATCGCGAATTTAGTTTTATAAATAAAAAAATTCGGAATAATTACAGGATATCTTGCGCGATCATTTTGCTGGATGCCTAAAATCATAATTTACCTTCAAATAAGTAAGATATTTCCTAATAATTTGGTAGTCAACAAATCCACTGATCTCTCGTGACAATCGAGGGCGCCCTTAATAAGTCCTTTTTCGGAGTATGGAGGATTAATGAACTGCATAGACAGCCGCCACGGACAAATAAACAACTCAGTCTCGGAGCAAGACTAGCCAAAACTTAGCTTGCTGGAAAAAAATTTCGCGTCAAAATATTCGCGACTTTGGGGAAAGTCGCGAAATTTGACGTCAAATTTGACGTCAATATTCGCGACTTTAGGAGAAAGTCGCGAATATTGACGTCAATATTGACGTCAATATTCGCGACTTTGAGGAAAGTCGTGAATTTTGTCGCAAATATTGACGTCAATATTCGCGACTTTCAGGGAAAGTCGTGAAATTTGACGCGAATATCGACGTCAAATTTGACGTCAATATTCGCGACTTCTGGGGAAAGTCGCGAATATTGACGTCAATATTGACGTCAATATTTGCGACTTTGAGGAAAGTCGTGAATTTTGTCGTGAATATTGACGTCAATATTCACGATCTGCGTAGTCCCTTCAGGGCCACCATAGCCTCCCTACTTCGACCCCGAGCGTGCGGAAACAGGCCCCAGTAAATGTCAAAGTCCAGCTTGACTTCAGGAAGAAGAGAGGAGAGGAGACGATGCAGGAGATTGAGGGCGGGCACAAGATGAACAGATGGTCTATTGTGCCTCTCTCGCTGCACCAACCGCAAGAAGATGAGATGGCAGGATTCAGGTGATGAAGGACAGTAAGCGGCGGGAGGATATTGTGGTAGAGTTTGAATTGGACATCTCCCTCCTTCTTGGAAGTCGGCGATTGGTAAATGGACTTCCACTGGATGGTGTGAGAAGGAGGGAGGAAACCAATTTCATGCCAGTAGGTAGAAGAAGATGAAGAATATTCCAGGTCGTTCAGGTAAGCGGTGAGAGTTAGGTAGATTGATTTAGACGCTATTAAAAGGGCATCGGTGTCCACGTCTAAAAATACTCGGCCGGGTGTTTCGGGCCGAGCGGAGACGTCGAGGGGAAGGGGTGACGTCCGATGCATTCCGTTGGAGTTGAAGAGCGCAGGAAAAGACGAAGAGATGGTGTGGTACAGACGAGAGAGTTCGATGTGGAGAAGGCGAGCCGACGGAGGACGGAGATTTGGAAGAGGTAGATGTAGGTCCTCAGCCCGGAGCCATTCGCCGTTGTCCGGGTTGATGATGTCCTTGACGAGGCCGATCCCACCCGCAAGGAGTCGGGCAGAGAAAGCCGCGTGTCCCGGTAAATCGCAAGTAAATGGGGGGGGGGGGGGGGGGGGGGGTAGTTCAAGGGTAGATTAATGACGTGGTTGATCGAATTGGGCGGTGTTTCTACTCGAGCTCCAACTGCCATCCAAGCACGCAGAACCTCGCTATAGAAAACCGGGAGACTAGTGAAAAATTTGGAATCGATGTCGATAAGAAAGATTTGATAGTCTAAGTTCAAATGTTGGTACTGCCGAAGGTTGTGATTCATGAAAGAAAAAGAAGGATGGGAATTAAACTGGAAATAGCGTTGGATGCGGTTGAATCTGAAAGTGAGACTGCGTGCTTGGAGGCAGGCTAGACCAAATCCACCTTTGTCTGGCCTTTGAAAGAGGATCTGTTTCTTAAGAAGGTGTTTTTTGCCGGACCAGACAAAATCGACAAGCATGTTCTGGAGTTCACTCAGGACATTTTGAGGACATGAGAGAACGGCTATACAGTGGAAAAGTTTTGAAGCAGCGAGTTGATTAACGACCAAGATTTTCCCTTTGAAAGATAGAGCGCTTGTAAGCCGTTGCCAGGAAACAAGAGTTTTGTTAAGTTTGTCTTTGCATTGACTCCAATTTTGCTGAGTGTAATTATTGTTATTTCCCATGTGAACTCCAAGAAAAGAAAGTCCCTGGTTATTCCATTGAAATTTTAGAGGCTTGTCGAATCTGTCGGTCCAGCTACCGACCCATAAACCCTTGGACTTCTGGTAATTAAGACAGGCAGCAGAGGATTTCCTGTAAATATTATACACATTATCAATAATATCAAATCCGGCATCGGAGGTGACAAAGACAGAGACATCGTCTGCGTAAGCCGAGACCGAGCAGCGTGTATTAGTGTCGGGGAGGAGAAGACTATTGTCAGTCAACTCATTACGTAACGTATGAAGAAAAGGTTCGATTGCTATTGTGTAAAGCAGCCCCGAGAGCAGGCAACCCTGGCGAATTCCCTTTTGAAAGGAGAAAGGTGCGGTTAAAGAACCGCAAATTTTTATGTGGCTTTCGGCGCCGCTGTACAGGAGATTAAGATTTGAGATGAATTTTACCCCAAATCCCATGGCCCTCATGGTATTAAAAAGGTAGCCGTGGTCAACATCATCAAAGGCTTTTTTCTGGTCTAAGTTAACCACGGCAAGCGGAAGGTCGTTATAATTACAATAATAAATAGTATCTCGGATAAGATTTAAATTATCGTAAATCGAGCGTCCGGGGACACAATAAGATTGGTCTTCGTGAATAACTTGCCCAATAGACTGCTTTAATCTGTTAGCAAGCAGCTTAGCAAAAATCTTGTAGTCGGTGTTGAGCAGTGAAACGGGGCGCCAGTTGGCCAAATCAGTGAGATCCCCTTTTTAGGGATTAAAGTGATGACGGCTTTGTGGAAAGAGTGGGGAAGAGTACCCGAGTCGGTGGCGAACCGAAGAACTTCAAAGAGATCGTTTTTAAACAGAGGCCAAAAAGAAGTGAAAAATTCAGAAGTGAGACCGTCGATTCCGGGCGTTTTGTTTTTGCTAAGCTGCTCGATGACAGCATCGAGTTCCTCGGGACGCAGAGGAGCATCGAGGTCCTCCGCGTCCGCGGGATCGAGGTTGGGCAAGTCTTGCAAGAGGTACTCAAGGGCACCCTCGTCGGTCGGCACAGAGCTGTAAAGGTCTTTGTAAAAGTTACGACAGTGAGTTTTGATTTCGTCGGGATCATCTGAAAGAGATCCCGATGGAAGGCGAAGACAAAAGACAGATTTGGATTTCGAATGCGACTGCTCGAGATTGAAGAAGTAAGACGAGCTGGTGTCGATCTCATTAATGTGTTGAAAGCGAGACCGGACGAGGGCGCCCTGAGCTCGATTTTTAAGAAAAACATTTAATTCGTTTCTTTGCTCTTGCAATACTTTTTGTGTCCCCGGAGTTACGACGGACGCAGACTGAAGGTCGTCAATGTAAGAGTTGATATCTTGGAATGTTTTTCGTTTTTCTTTTGCTTTTTGGGAACAGTACTTTTGAGTAAGTTGTTTTATTTGGGCTTTGCCCAAGTCCCACCAAGGGCAAACACTGCTGAAAGTGTGTTTTTGAAGTTGCCAGTTAGACCAAAACAGGTGAAGAATTTCACGGTAGTTTTGGTCTTCAAGAAGGCAGTTGTTAAAGTGCCAATAAGCACTTCCTTTATGAGAGTTAGGGGGACTCTGAATAGAAACGGAAACAGCAGAGTGATCAGAAAGTGAGCAGGGGTGAATTTGACAAGAACGGATGCACGAAACGAGGCTAAGAGGGACATAGAGGCGATCGAGTCTAGCTTTGGAAGTGCGTTGAGGATTGGTTTTTTTAAATCTGAACCAGGTGTACTTATTTTGTTGCGGATTCATTCTGCGCCAGACGTCGCACAAAGAGTTTCTATTCATGGCATTCCTGAGGGCCAGCGCGACCAGGGGACAATTTTATAGAGCTGCTAAGCACAAATAATTGCTTAGCACCAACAAGTCTTGCTCATTAAAAACAGGTTACCAGCCACAATTCTACGGGTTTTTTATGCTAAGCCAAAATCCAGGCGATTATCAATCGAAAACAATAAAGATCACGTGAAAATTTGGTTTGTAACCTTGTTTTTGCCAAGGACAAATTGTCATGCTAAGCAAATTTGTGTGCTTAGCAGCTCTATGAAATTGGCCCCTGGGGGCGTTGCTCGGCCGGCTTATTCAGGCGGTCTATGGCGGGATTATCGGAACAATTAAAGTCACCTCCGATGATAATGGCACTGTCAGTACACATAAAACAATGGTTATCGATATCGGTAATAAAATTAAGAGCGTACGCATTTGACTGCGGAATAAGAACATTGTAAATGTGATAAATATCCTTATTCAACTTAATTTTAACATACAGAATGTAATTTTTACATAGAACACTGGAGGCTACAATGGCAATGTTTCTTTTGATTAAAGTTGTGACTCCGGAGCCAGGGGAGCTACCAGGAGCACAAACGGGGATATAATTGGACCACTGCTTTCAGCAGGGATGGTCATCTCTCAGGTTATAAGTTTCTTGTAGAAGAATGACGTCACTATTGGGATTGATGACATCAAAATAGCCCTTGAGGGAGGCGTTCCGAGTGATGTTACCGCAGCCTCCAGTGTTTAATGTAACAAGTGACAGTACCATTACAAAAAGAAAAAGCCTACACATTTTTACAAGCATTAAGAAAGAAATTAAGAATCGAGTTTCTTGATCAGTTTTTGTATCCTCTGCTGCATCGAATTATGAAGGATTGAAGTGTTACCCTCTGCATCCCATGTGTACCAAAAATTCAAGAAATTCGAAAAAAAATTATTGCCGAATATATCATTTTGTGCCATGAAGTATAACATGGCGAAGTTGTTTTTTCTTAAATCATGTCAATTTGCTAATTTGTATTGGGGAGTTTTGCAAAAATTAGTTCATTCTGTCGTTTTTCGGTTCCATGAAGTGACACTGCACTCGGTGTCAGTTCGTAAAAACGAAATTGCGGGGGCGCGCTGTGAACAAGATTTCACGAACTGGCACTGTCTATACAACGTACCCAGGGCAATGTTGTATTACGCCGTGTATACGTATCACGTTTGTCTACCAAATAAATAGAACTCGACGTTGTCAACACGGCGGCACTTAAGCACTGTGTGCGCGCACTCCCCGAAAACGCGACAGTTTTCGTTTTCACGAACTGACTAGAAGCACAGTGTGCGCGCACTCACCGAAAACGCGTCAATTTTCGATTTCACGAACTGGCACTCACTCACGCAATGTATGCGCGCACTCTCTGAAGACGCGACAGTTTTCGTTTTCACAAACTGACACCCGTCTTAGTCATTTAATTATTAATTAACTAACCATATTTTCACAATTTAAAAGTTGTGTTTCAGCAGTTAACGAATGGTTACGTTTAATGATACCAAAACCCCTCAAGTAGACGGATTTGTTGACTGATAAACCCGTGTAAAACTTTTAAAAGCGTTTTTCTCCGAATTGTATTTCTGTAACGTCGACCACTAGGTGTCAGTTCGTGGTGTCGGTGACGATTTGAGTGCTGGATAAGTAGAGTGTGCTTATATACAATGACCTAGACAACAACATCTTAAATGTTCACAGGCTCCACCGACCCCCTGCAACAGAGCCATCTGTTGGTGATGATTTGCTTGGCCTTTCGACGGTAGGAGCGATTGAACAGACAGTAGATGAAAACATTGCATACACTGTTGAATGCTACAAGCCATGTCCCTATAAACTCAAGCCAATCTGCAGTCTCCACGTTGGTGTAAGACTCAACGACTCTGATAATCGTAAGTGGAGTGCAACAAACTGCATAAGCCAGAGTGACGACGACAAACGTCTTCAGAGCTTTGTTGTCCTGGATGTTGTTTTTGTTGTTGGGGTCATTCCGGTTGATTCGTTTCTCATGCTCTCGGCTGATCTTAATGATGTGATGGTATATGCACATCATTGTTAACACTGGAATTACATCACCTAATATAAGGATCGAAATGTTTAATGTTGCAGAGGTGGTAGCATATAAACAAACTGCAGGAGCTTCAAAATATTTCACAGAAACATTGAGAACTTTCGATGCCACAAATTGTAAACTCAGAGCTGTTATTGCTGCTACAGTGACACTACTGATAATACGTCGTTGAGTGCACCAAATAGGAAACTTGTACGGCCTGGTAACGGCAATGTAGCGCTCAACATTTAAACAGATGAGGGAAAATTCTGACATCATAATTGCCACATATGTAATGTAGACATAAGCCTGACAAGTGATATCTCCGAAAGGCCACCGGTCCATAGCTGAAGCGACGACACTGATTGCTGTTAAAAAGCCAACCGTGAGGTCAGACACTGCCAAAGATGTCATCAAGATCTTGGTACTGTCTGCCAAGTCTGGTACGCGACGAGTCACGACAATGGAAAAAATATTTCCAGTTATGATCAAAAATCCGAGGAAGCTGATGAAACAAGTACGGAAAGCGACAACGATCTGGGACACGCCCGAAGGATCCGGTGACGAATCTGTCATTTTTTCTTATCGAGTTATGTTCAACCCAAATGCACTGAGTTATCGCGTAAACCCGACTTCAGATAGTACATGGCAGATCAAATAGTTAAACGTGTAGCTGCTTTTACTACAAGCCGAAAAGAAAATTGTGTTTTTGGTAACATAAACGACTTGGGTATAGTCAGTCATCATCAATTGTTGTCCATTATAGCAAGAAGACAACGAAGCTTCTCTCACATCAAGTAAGCTGTGAATACCCATCTGCAAAATACTTAGTTTCGTTGTCTTTTTCATGAACTTATATTAAACATTACCAATCTAGGGCAATGTAACCTGCCTGCTATATGTACATCACTTGCCCCAATGCCTCCTCTCGCGCATGATAATTATTTGTTTGTGTCTGGCTACGTTTTCATGCGACTGCATAATTTAATAAAGATAGTCTACGTGTAAGTGGCAGGAAATACATTTTATTGTTACTAGTGACGTCTTCGATTGTGTATGGCCAGGTTTTTTGGGTTGTCTAATTTTTTATACCAACAGGCAATTGAATGCTTGACGACGATAGATGTCCGTGTTGTTAAGTGTTATAGGTCGTAAGCTAAACATCCTAGGAGGCCTAGAAAATGACTTTCGACTTTTTTAGGCAACTTGCAAAGAGGTGATTTAAGACAATTTGAGGGCGCTGAATCCGAATTTGGTAGTCCCAAGGTTCCTCCCTTGCACGTTTTGGCTTTTAAAGATGTACAACTCGAGCTGTGCATTTACCCCCACAGTCAAATTTGACAGGTTGGCATGAAAGTTGGATAAACAGTGGGAATCACACAGAAAGGCTTGCAACGGCATGGCAATTATTCATTTGCAGTCTTTATTTATAATTATATTTTAGTTAAAAGGAATAAAATAAATTTTTTTTTAAGGTGACTGGTATTTGTATATCTTTGTTAAGTGGCAGCAAGTATTTTATTTTATGCTTTATCGTATGCAAATTGTAATTAAAGGGGAACATTTAATTTATATTCTTGGTTATATTCAGGTTTAATTTAATTAAAGCTAGCATTTAAGGATTTAAAGGATGCAGTACTCCCTAGTCATTCAATCTGAAATACAATGGGTTAGAGTATACGGCAAACAGTAACATGTTATAGGAACCGTAGGACAGGCATCGAGAGGCATCAATAGTGGCAGAAAAAGAACGAAATAGAAAGCTGAAGCTCTACAGTCAGTGAAACTATCAATGAAACAGATACTCGGGAGTAGTCTTCGTCTCTAATAAGTTGTGACCACTATTTTCTTAAAACATTGACAGTTTCTGGATGGCTGGAGAAAATACAGCTGAAGGTAAACCAATGATATTAAGTTTTATCAATAAAACAAGGAGTTTCTTTGAAGAACTGCATCAGTAACTTTTGATGTTTAGTCAGTCTAAGGTCCTCCTTGTAGTCTTTAGGTGGCTGTTCTTTTGACCTCTTTCTTTGTTTAAGTTGCCATAGTAGAGCCTTGGATTAGTTGATTCGTGAAATATAACTCGATTACAACCATGTTTAATCTCTTTTAACAGAACATTATTTGAGTGCTGGATAGGTAGAGTGTGCTTATATACAATGACCTAGACAACAACATCTCAAATGTTCACAGGCTCCACCGACCCTCTGCAACAGAGCCATCTGTTGGTGATGATTTGCTTGGCCTTCTGACGGTAGGAGCGATTGAACAGGCAGTAGATGAAAACATTGCAGACACTGTTAGATGTAACGAGCCAGACCGTCAGAAACCAAAGCCAGTGTGCAGCGTCCACATGGATGTAAGCATCAACAATTCTCATAATCGCAGCTGGTGTAAAACAAACGGCATACGCCAGAGTGACGACGACAAATGTCTTGCGAGCTTTGTTGTCCTGGATGTTGTTTTTGTTGTTGGGGTCATTCCGGTTGATTCGTTCCTCATGCTCTCGGCTGATCTTAATAATGCGATAGTAAACGCACATCATTGTTAACACTGGAATTAAATCAAATAATAGAAGTAGTGAGATGTTTAATGTTGCAGAGGTGTTTGCATAATAACAAATCACAGGAGCTTTAAAATATTTCACAGAAACGTTGAGAACTTTTGATGCCACAAATTGTAAACTCAGAGCTGTTATTGCTGCTACAGTGACACTACTGATAATACGACGTCGAGTGCACCAAACAGGAAACTTATACGGCCTTGTAACGGCAATGTAGCGCTCAACATTTAAACAGATGATCAACATTTTCTTTGTTTCTCTACTTTTCTTTCCTTGTACATGTATGCCTCATACAATCCCTTTTTTTTCATTACTTTGATTAAAAATACAAAATACAAGGGGATCCCAGAGTATTGTTTCAGGATTACACAAGCTTTGTTAAGTTTCATTGTGGGTATTTATCAGTCTATCCACTGTTTAAAATATCTCCCATTGACTTATGTAATAACGTGACTGACATTACAATATTGGGAATGACATTACATTGTGACTGACAATACACTTTTGTTCAACTCCCCAAATCTATAAATAACAATTATTTTCCCACTTGATAATATTATTGCACTGCCCAGACCCCATACTAAGAAAATAATGAAGTGCACATGTTAATTGTTATTCTGTAAGTTTTTATGGGAAAAATCATTGTTTTTGTGACTGACATTACATTAAGCCCAAAGCGTTATTTTGACGGCACATCCTGGGTATCAAACATTAATTTCATTAAAATAAAAGTTATTTTCCTAAAAATAGACACTGAGAGTTGTTATTTTAACACAAAATGCATTAAATATTATTAGACTAATAAAATACCAAAAGAAATAAGTTTTGTATTTTTACATACGATTGGTAGCATAAACATAGTGTCAATTTCAGAGTGCTGTAACTTACAAAATAATTGGTTTAGAACAATTTATTTTCATTTCTAGAAACTTTCTAAACTTTCAAAAAATTACTAAAAAAGCATTACAAACAAATTGACCCTTGTGTCGCACTTGCGTGGAATTGCCCTAGTGCTTCCAGAAATCGAATGACTTTTAATTTATGTTCTGTCAAAACATTCAGTTAAACGTTTTCCACTCGGGTAGGATTCGGAGCACAAAGTTGAAACTTACTGCATGCACGGCGTGTATGTGGCTCCTTTGTAAGGCTCAGATTAAAGAATGTGGTACCGTACGTATACTGCTATACTATAGCTCACGCGTTGGCCTAAAACGTTCTGGGGTCGATCGTTGGATATACGATACATCGCAGGGCTACGATCAATCGCAGCTACGATGCGTTCTGCGATGGATTTCACGAAACACGTCGTAGGCGCGATGCGTTGTATTTTTGCGTAAGGGAACATATATTTGTTGAACGAGGATGACCTTTTACTAAATGCGAATGAAACGGCCGTTTCATGGGCAGTAGTGTATTATTCCTAAATCGGCCGTAGGAAACACCTAAATCAAGATGGCAGGCAATACGCGGACGCAGTCAAACGACACGATTTGATTGGAAGAAGAAGTTTGACGGCCGAGCTAGCTGTGTCGTCTGCTAGGGCAGTGTTTTTGCGCCTTCCTTGCAGGTACATGGCTATCGAGTACTAGGGGCCGGGGGTACACTAAACTTATTTCAAGCACTAAGGAGTAAAATAAGTGCACAAATCTGTTCAGCCTCATTCATTCTGCCCGACAGTTCCCGTGGCGTTATACAAGTAAATAACGCCATATTCGCCAACGACGTGTTTTTAGTAGGGCATAACGTTAGCCCATTCATAAACATTCTTCACAATTATTGCTTTTGGTGTGCTACAAAACGGACTAACGTTAGTCAGACTGAATACTAGTTCCCTGCTGGAAAAAATAGGCTTAATGAGTAACGGTCACTGTGGAGTCGAATGTTGAAGGTAGGGCTTATTTTTTGTCAATGACAGAAATTATGGCGAAACGCCAGAGAAGTTCTAACTGGTCCAATGAGGAAATTGTTATTTTAAGTGAGTTTGTGAGGGTCAACAGCCACAAACTATTTGGCACCAACCACAAAGGGACCGATTGTGTTGAACAAATTAAGCATGCCCACTGGAAGAAGGCAGCAGAAGCACTAATGGCAAGCGGAGGCCAGCCAAGGGACTGGCAGAAAATAAGAACAAAATGGCAAGATGTTACCTGCGATGCCAGGAAATATCACCGAGAGTGTAATCAAAGATGTAGATTTCAGTAATTGGTTTCTCTAATTACACAGTTACATTAGATTAATGGACATCAGGCATATGACATAACAACCCAGAACAATATACATTGTAATACTAGGACAACAATTTTATTACTTTTATTATTTTTATTTACATGTTTTATACATTTGATAATTTGGAACATGTTTAGGAAAGATGTTTGGAAAGTATGTTGCAACCTGATGTTGGGCAATCAGTGCAAAAATGTTGAAAAACATAAATCTGGGACAGAGAAACATTTCCAATTTTGTAGGAAATACTTTGTACAAAATTGTGTACACAACCACAGAAGTAACGTCAGGATACTACATGATTATTTCCTAAAGTTTGATACTGTGTAGGGGAATAAAACTTTAAATAGAAATTTGAAAGTTGATAATTGAATTAAATAAATATATATATACAGTACATTACATTACTTAATATTTAGGCCTACAATAAACAAAATTGTTAATTGTTAATTATTTATTTTGTAATGTATAATTCCATTATGAAGAAACCTCATTTTTTTTCTGTTTCAGGGGGCGGAGAAAAACCCCAAGTCAACAAGACATATGATGCGGTCCTTGAAGCCCTGTCTCCAGTGGCCAAAGATGGGATTGTGACCGAAATGGAAGGGGAATCATTCCCAGAGGAATTAATGCAAATGGATCGAGTGATCGAAGGTACTAAAAAACTCTGGCACTGCCATCCGACTAGAAATCCTACATGTAATAATATTCAATAATAGTTTTTGTCAAGTAAACATATTATTAAAGATCTTTCGCCTGGGTTTTCCCACATAAAGAAAGCTTTCCATAACATTGCTAAATATATGGCACATTCACTTTAATAACTACATGTATACCTCAAAACCCTTGTGTTTTTTCAGGTGCGCTAGAGGAATTTACCCCCACCCTCAATGATGATATGGAGGCCTTTCCCATTGATAACAGGGAGTTAATATCTGAAAAAGATGGGGAGATTTATCCAGAGGAAATACTACTAAACAAAGTGGCATCAGGTAGGAACCAAACAAATTCAGATTGTGATGTTGGGGGGGGGGGGGGGGGGGGGGATTCCGGTTTATATTGGCCGCCATCTTGGAAATGGGTGACCTGAGCAAAATGCCATGACCAGCATCTGTTTCAGTGACCCAAGAAACCCCTGAATTGACACCTCATTTGTTTATTTCCGATTTTCACAGTCAAATATACGTAATTTCCTTTTTGTTGGCGGCCATTTTTAAATTTGGCCGCCATTTTGGAAATGGGTGACCCGAGCAACATGCCATGACCAGCATCTGTTTCAGTGACCCCGGAAACACCTGCATTTACACCTCATTTGTTCATTTCATTTTTACAGCCAGATATATGACATTTTCTTTGTTTTTGGTGGCCATCTTGGCTTTTGGCCGCCATCTTGAAAAATCGGAACCGATCAAGTGGGTTCCACGTATAAAATCAATAGATAGGTCGAAAAGAAACTCCATGCCAAATTTGGTACTTTTGTCCGGCTGGTAACGTTAATCCTGAAAATTGTCGCTAAGCCACCTGACTAAGACGGTTTCTATAACATGTTACTGTTTGCCGTATACTCTAAACCATTGTATTTCAGGTTAGATGCCTGTGGAGTACTGCTCCTTTAAAACTTTAAATGCTATCTTTAATTAAATTCAATCTGAATATAACCTAGGATATAAATTAAATGTTTCCCTTTAATTACAATTTGCATACGGTAAAGCATAAAATAAAATACTTGCTGCCACTCAACAAAGATATACAAATACCAGTCACCTTTAATATTTCTATTTTCTTCAATTTAACTAAAATATAACATATAAATAATATTAACCGAAAATGGGGCATTTGGGAGACATCTCCATAGAGACGTACACAAAATTTTTCATTCTTTATTGTAACCTAACCCGTTTTTACCTGGAGCTTTTTTTACTAAATTTCATATTTAAGCATTTTGGACCCTACTCTATCCATCAAAAATATAAAAAATCTACAAAATATTTTTTTATAAGGTAGCTGAGGAATTAGGGAGACACTAAAATGTCTCCCTAATTCCAATGTCTCCCAACTACCCAAAAAATAACGCTAAAATGTCCCCCGAAGGTGCTCATTGTAAATATAAAAGAAACCGGCAAATGAATAATTGCCATGCCTGTGCAAGCCTTTCTGTGTGATTCCCACTGTTTATCCCTTTCCCATCCCAACCTGTCTAATTTGACTGTGGAGGTTTATGCACAGCTCAATTTCTGAATCTTTAAGAGCATTTACAGCACGTGCAAGTGAGGAACCCGGGGACTACCAAATTCGGATTCAGCGCCCTCCAATTATCTTAAATCACCCCTTTGCCAGTTGCCGAAAACGAATAAGTCGAAATTTAGTCATTTTCTAGGCCTCCTAGGATTTATAGCTCACGGCCTTTAACACTTAACACGGACATCTATCGTCGTCAAGCATTCAATTGCATGTTGATATAAAGAATAAGACAACCAAAAAAAATGGCCAGACAAAATCGAAGACGTCACTAGTAACAACAACATGTATTTCCTGCCACTTACATGTAGCCTCCCTTTATCAAAATAACAGTCGCATGAAAACGTAGCCAGACACCAAAAAAGTAATTATCATGCGCGAGAGGAGGCATTGGGGCAAGTGATGTACATATAGCAGGCATGTTATCTTGCCCAAGATTGGTAATGTTTAATATAAGTCTATAAAAAAGAAAACGAAACTAAGTATTCTGCAGATGGGTATTCACATCTTACTTGATGTGAGAGAAGCTTTCGTTGTCATCTTGCTACAATGGAAAACAATTGATGGTGATGGCTGACTATACCCAAGTAGTTTATGTTACAAAAAACACAATTTTCTCCTCGGCTTGTAGTAAAAGGAGCTACACGTTCAACTATTTGATCTGCTATGTACTATCTGAAGTCGGGTTTACGCGATAATTCAGTGCATTTTGGTTGAACAGAACTCGATAAGGGAAAATGACTGATTCGACACCAGATCTTTCGGGCATGTCCCAGATCGTTGTCGCTGTCCGTACTTGTTTTATCAGCTTCCTCGGATTGTTGATTATAGCTGGAAACATTTTTTTTCCATTGTCGTGACTCGTCGCGTACCAGACTTGTCAGACAGTACCAAGATCTTGATGACATTTTTGGCAGTGTCTGACCCCACGGTTGGCTTTTTAACAGCGTTCAGTGTCGTCGCTTCAGCTATTTGCAAGTTGCCTAAAAGATTTGTAATTCGTTTGTCGTCATCACTCTGACGTATGCAGTTTGTTTCAGACCAGCGGCGATTACCAGAATTATTGTGGCTTACACCCACGTGAAGACCGCACACTGGCTTCAGATTATGGTGATCTGGCTCGTTGTATCTAACAGTGTCTGCAATGTTTTCATCTACTGTCTGTTCAATCACTACGCGCGCATTGACCAATAAGATTACGAGTTTTGTTCAGGTAACTTAGCAACGGTTGCTACAGGCGTGGTCCGCCATTAGCTCGGTCAAACTATCACATGTGGTTAGAAACGTGTCAATCGTGTTAGAAACGTGTCAATCAAAATACGGCTTTATGGGGTTCAAAAAATTGTCAAAAATATGCATAAAATGAGACAAACATAATTTGATCATTTAAATAATATAGACTCAATTCAGTGACGTATCCAGGTTTTTGTTCCATGAAGGGAAAATAACATCCAAATTGTGCTGTCTTTAAAAACGACTACATTTATTTTTGTTTGTTTTATTACACTAGGGCTTGATGTGATTTTGATTTCAAAGCGGACACGGTCCTTATAGGGTGGGTTTTCACGGGGCACGCCAACGATTCCCAAAGGATGCGAATGCCAAAAACATGGCAAAGTCGAACATTTGTATTTTAGGTTTCAAACGTTCGCCAAACATGCGCAGGGTTCAGAAGCGTCGTCAATTGTTCGTGAAAGTCGTTTTTAGTTCCGCGGGAATTTCGAAAATGTCAAAAAAGCTTCGTCATATGCGCACGACCTACTCATGATAGTGTAGGCTGTTATGTAGGATTTCAAAGTTGTGCATTTTTGTTTTGCTAAGGATGCTTTTTTTGTTTCATTGGAAAGAGTAGACATCCAGGTTTCAGAAAAGTATTGGTAACATTTGTTTCCATTAACCATATGGCCGCCATCTTGGATTTCAAAATGGCCGCAATTTTTTAACCAAATATTTAATAAATCAAAGTATTAATGCTATACGAAGTTGATTTTACTGACAATTACTTCAATATGTTAAGCCAAGGAGTTACAGATACAATTAGTATTGATTGATACCATCTCACTGGTTGATAGCCATCTTGAATTTCAAATTTGAGTTTGCCAAGAAGATGCATTATTAATTTGTAAACTCCTTACCATATTCATATCAGATTCTAAAACTTGGTAATTGAAAGGAATCTGTAATTCCCTTGTAGGTTAGCATGGTTAAAATGCTCTCCATCTCAAAGAAGTACTAATACTAATTATCATCTCCCAAGTGAAATATGGAAACATTATTGAAGTTACAATGTAGGCCGAATTTCCTTTTTAAAAAGTCAAATACAAATTGATGTTTGAATAATTGTTATATTATATATTTTTTTATTTATTATTATTCATTTATTTTTATAATTTTTATATATTTTTTTGGAGGGGAGCGTGGGGCTCTTATTTTTGTTTGTAGTTAACCAGAACAACAAAAATAGGGGTGGGATGATTACGGTCAACAATGTTTTACTTTGATAATGCAAATATTATTTTCAGATTTTCAGATATTATTTGGCCTTGGTGCCCTCCATAATGTTGCTTCATTCAAGGCCAAAGTGGTTACGCCCTATTACCAAATGCAAGGCTTGCAGCACCAACTCCAGGTCATTCATTGACCAACGAGGACACAACTACGTCTGCGATGATACTCAGCAAAGTCCACTTCTGGGTATTAACGCGGCTGAATGCAGCTGAATCAAGATCTTTTTAAAGAGCTCTGCATTCATCCATATTGTTAATAGAACGGTGCATAAAACATTCGATGTAATAGAGATTAATACACCATTGGTGAATGTGAGAAATAACAATGGCCCCAACACCGTGCCTTGGGGAACTCCATAAATAACATCTGACCACTCCGAAGCTTTGCCATCCACAACAACTCGCAGGCTTCTTTGGGTGAGGAAGTTGTTGAACCACTTCAGAAGTGAGCCACAAACTCCGTAATGATAACGTTTTCATTATGAGGAGCCTTGGCAGAGTCGCCTTTGGCAGAGTCTTTATCAAAAGCCTTAGAGAAGTCAAGAATGATGAAATCTGTTTGCTTTCTGTCATCCAGGGCCTCAGCAAGTTCATGGGTTGTAATGATAAGCTGTGATTCAAAGGAGCGGCCAGGGCAAATGCCAAGTTGACTTTCGAATACAAATGTTGTGAGTTTCATAATGATCCATCACAGGGCTACACATAATATGCTCAAGTATTTTACATGATATTGATGCGAGTGATAGGCCTACGGGTCGGTAGTTGGCGGCTTCACTGCGATCACCTATCTTTATTATGGAAACCTTGTTTGCAATCCTCCAGTCATGAGGGATTTTACCAGACTTCAACGACTGTTGAAAGATGGATAACAAGATAGGAGATATTTTTTCTGCCATGTCTTTAAAAAACGGGCTAGAATGGAATTCGGACCTGTTGCCTTGATGATGCTAATCTTCTCAAGGAGTTTATGCACACCACTCACTAAAATCTTTATGTGCTCCGCATCAGGAAACGAAGACTTGCCCATTGATGGCAGATCAGACAGACTCTCGGAGGTAAAAACAGACATGAATTTCATGTTCAAAATTCTAGCTTTACCTTTGTTGTCTGTGATGATCTTGTTATTGTGTGTAAGGGGTGGGATACCAGTAGTATGTAGCGCCATAAATTGTTTTTATGTTTGTCATTAGGATGCGGTTGGTGTATGACCAGTAGGAGGCTGGGATCTTTCTTCATTGCGGAATGACTTGAAATTATCCCAGTCATCCTTGGAGTTGGAAGTTTTTGCCTTCTTGTACATTCTGGCCTTCTTTCTGGTCATACGTTTGAGGGAAGGTGTAATCCATGGCCGGTGGACACAAGATCCTACAATCTTACTAGGGGTGCTTTTCTTCATTGTCTGCAGAATAGGAGCCAGTTCTCATTGGTTGATCGCCGAGGTACCTCGCTGAATGCCTTCTTGTTGACTGCAGACTGAGGGAAGTCAATGTCACTCAATACCGCCTCATGATCACTAATAATACCTTCCACTATCCGAGTGTTCTTGATGGAGTTCTGATGCGATCACATGGTTAGATCCAGAATGTTGCTTGCGGGGGAGGGGGGAAGAAGGGGGAGGGGGGAGGTTGATAGCCTGAGGCTGGCATTGGTACATACAGGGTTAAGTAACCACAACAGCACCATTATTTGACAGCTCTCATATTGTCATGTTATTACAGATTACCAAAAGGGTCAACAATTTAATTAGCATATTATAAAACATCTGGTACAAGTAAAAACAGCATCAAAAGCAAATTATTATTGTCAAGTTTATAATTTACATTTATAGCTGCGTAATTACACCTGCCAGCCTAAGATTGCTGACAACAGCTATAGCTATACATTTTATTGCCACCAAGTTTGACTCCATATGTTGCTCAGAACCAAAGTTATAGGGCAAATTCTTTTAGAAACGGCGGCCATTTTGAAATTCAAGATGGCGGCCATACGTTTGACGGAAAAAAATGTTACCAATTCTACTCTAGCCAATGAAACAACAAAAAACATCCTTAGCAAAACAAAATGCAAATATACATAGCATCCTACACTATGACGTGCGTGATGTTCGCAAAATGTTAGTGAAACCCCAAACAGATTTCGGCCGTTTGGAGAATGTTTCGCGTATGTCTCGCGAAAGCAGCGAAGTTCGTCCGATCATTTCTCGAGCTATTCACGAACTTTTCGCAAGATAATCGCGCGACATATGTACGAATGTCACATGAATGTCGCACGACGTTCATTATTTGCGAAATATGCGCGAAAAGATCACATGTGTCGCATGTGTCGTAAAATGTCCGCATGTTGCCCGAGATTCGTGCACTGCAACATTCGAGTTGTTCGCATTTAGTCGCATGTTCTTCGTGTGTGTGGACTGGCAATAGTTCGGCAACGCTACACACGACATTCGCTCATACGTTGTGAGAACTACGCACACTATACTGCATTGTCGCGACACATTTGGAGAACAACTTCTCCGAATGATGGACTTTGCTATTTTTTGGCATTCGCCTCATTCGCGACTCGTTCGGATGCCCGGTGAAAGCCCACCCTTAGAAGGATGTGATTTATACAAAAGAT
Source organism: Crossaster papposus (assembly GCA_037893245.1). NCBI lineage: Eukaryota > Metazoa > Echinodermata > Asteroidea > Velatida > Solasteridae > Crossaster > Crossaster papposus. Next base: position 906,172 of record JBAIAA010000173.1, read on the forward strand.
TTTCAAAATCACACCCAGATGCTCCAAATTCACATTTTCATTCCAAATTCACATCCTGGGTTAACTCTGAAGTGAAGTTATTATTATATATATAACATACCTTGATCAGGTCTTTTACGAATATCCAGGCGTAGAGCATCGACTTCAGTACATGTAACGTGTTTGGCAAGTTATGGGTGGCTGTGTGCTACTGCCAGCACCACTTGCCATTACACATGTTTAAATGTATATAGTTAACCCTACGTATTAAGCTATCTAAATATACCGATGTATGTGCAAATAATTATCCTACAAGCTACATAAACCTAAAGACTTAATAAATAAAGTAAAGTGTATAAATAAGACTACAGTATATGTAAAGAGTGTGAGTGCTGCATGTACATGATGTGGCCCTCTCTACTCTCACAGCCAGAATGTGGTGGTAAATTAAGGCCTAGCCTACTACATGTAATACTATGGTGCGTACTGATGCACACTAATAACAATAGGTATTGTGATTAATCTAAATAAACTATATACAAAGAATGTGCATGCAGTACTAAGCTAGGGTAAATCCATTTACTGTAGTGGGTGTGCAGGTAAACAACTTTAGATTAAACCACTTCAAAACATGGGGGTGCATACAACATAGGATTGGTCACTACAACTCGTTACTTAAGATTCAAATTAACATCCAATTAACCCAGGATGTGAATTTGGACTGAGGGTGTGAATTTTGAGAATGTTTGTGTGATTTTTGAAATCGTTTGAATGCAAAATCACATCAAGCCCTTTCCTAGTATGACACCTAAAATACAGCCAGGGGAATTGCCTTGTGTCCCCCCTCCCCCCCCCCCCCCCCCCCCCCCATTGCGACGATGTATCACTAACTAGTAACAAGGAGCCTGGCACCGATCGTTCGCGGTGCGCAACCCGAGGCCCCCGTTGACGACGGGGCGCGTGGTGGGGAAAATCTCGCTGAACAGAAAGGCAACCAGGATAGGTTTTTACACACAAACTGGTAATACATAATTTAGATGAATATACATTGTATCATGATGCCACTTTATTAGTTATCTCAGTGAATACAAGTCATTGCAAAAGTGTTGGAAAAACATGAACCACTGCCGAGAAAGCGACCACTAATTGGACAACCTAAAAATCCAACCTTGTGTACATGTATGTGCATGGTTTACAAATCGGACCCACTCTTTTCGTGTCTGAACATTCTCCTTTGGAAACCTCAGAAAATTTTCTTCAGGGTTTTTAAGACAATTCCTCCAACATTTACCTACCACACAGGACTTCAGCATTTCGAAAAAATCTAACAAAATACGAACTAATTCATGTCGAGAAAAACATTGAGAAAAGAAGGCCGCAAGCAACACAATCGCACGCGGTACGCGCACGGTGTGGCGGTGGCATGCATGGCCTTGCGGTCGCATACTAGCTGAATAACACGATGACGTTTCGGGGTCATGTTAATCTCATTTGCATACATTAAACATGGCTGTCGTTTTCTCAAAAATAGAGCAGAATCGTGTTGGGAACACCGAATTGAACTTTGTTTTTGATACACTAAAGTAAAACCCATGGAGTAAAATTATATACTAACGGTAAGATTGGTATATACTCTGTCATAAAATGAACCAAATACCCAAACTACAAAATTGTTAGAGGAGGATTTCTCCTTCGATAAACATTGCATCAATGTTTTGTTATATTGAGGGTGTAGCTTGAAGTCAAGTCAACATAAACTTCAACTGCCACCAAAATCCAAATTATAAGGTTGCAATATCATATATCAAGTGTTCACAAAATGCACAGGATTTCCTTCGGTCATTAAAAGTTAATGTAATTGACATGTCTTGCTACAAAGGGACTAAACTTAACAAGGCAATCAAAATTGCATTAAAGTGACAGGCTTTTGACAACTTCAGATCTTGTTTTCTCAACCCCCCCTCGTTCAAGATTGGAGCTCCTTTTCAAGCCAAACCTAAATTTGCTGTTTACACAATAACAAATGCCTAAAAATCTATTAAAATTGCATTATCACTTGAGAAGGCCCTTATACCAGTGATGTGCTATTGTAAGCTGTTTGGTGACATCAATAACCTGACCGGTAGTTAAAGAGATACTACACGTATGTCCTCGAAGTGCCCAATTCATGGGCTACAAAATGCGTTAAAAAAACTTAACGTTTGTCGTAGTATTCTTATATAAAATGAGTTTCAGAGGCAACAATTAAAAGTGACCACTAAAACTCGAGCTGTTTGGGTGTAGTCGTGATTCCAGCCGGAAAGTGTTCGTCTTTTTCGGACATGTAAGAAACCACATTTGTGCATTAGTGCTGTGTGTAATTTATGGGCACACACAATGTGTCTCGAACATTGAATAAAAAACGATACGCAAAACGTATGCGTACACCGTCGTGACCAATGTAAACAACCGTCTTTTCTCGGGAACAATAATAAATTAGTTGGTTTATTTTCAACCGTATGTCTGAAATAATATAAGTAAACAATCCAACACATGACATGTTCAGAGATTTGAGGACATAGTGCCCCTTTAATAATATAAAGCCTTTAGACAGCTTATTTGACAGCTCTCATATTGTCATGTTATTACAGATTACCAAAAGGGTCAACAATTTAATTAGCATATTATAAAACATCTGGTACAAGTAAAAACAGCATCAAAAGCAAATTATTATTGTCAAGTTTATAATTTACATTTATAGCTGCGTAATTACACCTGCCAGCCTAAGATTGCTGACAACAGCTATAGCTATACATTTTATTGCCACCAAGTTTGACTCCATATGTTGCTCAGAACCAAAGTTATAGGGCAAATTCTTTTAGAAACGGCGGCCATTTTGAAATTCAAGATGGCGGCCATACGTTTGACGGAAAAAAATGTTACCAATTCTACTCTAGCCAATGAAACAACAAAAAACATCCTTAGCAAAACAAAATGCAAATATACATAGCATCCTACACTATGACGTGCGTGATGTTCGCAAAATGTTAGTGAAACCCCAAACAGATTTCGGCCGTTTGGAGAATGTTTCGCGTATGTCTCGCGAAAGCAGCGAAGTTCGTCCGATCATTTCTCGAGCTATTCACGAACTTTTCGCAAGATAATCGCGCGACATATGTACGAATGTCACATGAATGTCGCACGACGTTCATTATTTGCGAAATATGCGCGAAAAGATCACATGTGTCGCATGTGTCGTAAAATGTCCGCATGTTGCCCGAGATTCGTGCACTGCAACATTCGAGTTGTTCGCATTTAGTCGCATGTTCTTCGTGTGTGTGGACTGGCAATAGTTCGGCAACGCTACACACGACATTCGCTCATACGTTGTGAGAACTACGCACACTATACTGCATTGTCGCGACACATTTGGAGAACAACTTCTCCGAATGATGGACTTTGCTATTTTTTGGCATTCGCCTCATTCGCGACTCGTTCGGATGCCCGGTGAAAGCCCACCCTTAGAAGGATGTGATTTATACAAAAGATTTTCAAAATCACACCCAGATGCTCCAAATTCACATTTTCATTCCAAATTCACATCCTGGGTTAACTCTGAAGTGAAGTTATTATTATATATATAACATACCTTGATCAGGTCTTTTACGAATATCCAGGCGTAGAGCATCGACTTCAGTACATGTAACGTGTTTGGCAAGTTATGGGTGGCTGTGTGCTACTGCCAGCACCACTTGCCATTACACATGTTTAAATGTATATAGTTAACCCTACGTATTAAGCTATCTAAATATACCGATGTATGTGCAAATAATTATCCTACAAGCTACATAAACCTAAAGACTTAATAAATAAAGTAAAGTGTATAAATAAGACTACAGTATATGTAAAGAGTGTGAGTGCTGCATGTACATGATGTGGCCCTCTCTACTCTCACAGCCAGAATGTGGTGGTAAATTAAGGCCTAGCCTACTACATGTAATACTATGGTGCGTACTGATGCACACTAATAACAATAGGTATTGTGATTAATCTAAATAAACTATATACAAAGAATGTGCATGCAGTACTAAGCTAGGGTAAATCCATTTACTGTAGTGGGTGTGCAGGTAAACAACTTTAGATTAAACCACTTCAAAACATGGGGGTGCATACAACATAGGATTGGTCACTACAACTCGTTACTTAAGATTCAAATTAACATCCAATTAACCCAGGATGTGAATTTGGACTGAGGGTGTGAATTTTGAGAATGTTTGTGTGATTTTTGAAATCGTTTGAATGCAAAATCACATCAAGCCCTTTCCTAGTATGACACCTAAAATACAGCCAGGGGAATTGCCTTGTGTCCCCCCTCCCCCCCCCCCCCCCCCCCCCCCCCCCATTGCGACGATGTATCACTAACTAGTAACAAGGAGCCTGGCACCGATCGTTCGCGGTGCGCAACCCGAGGCCCCCGTTGACGACGGGGCGCGTGGTGGGGAAAATCTCGCTGAACAGAAAGGCAACCAGGATAGGTTTTTACACACAAACTGGTAATACATAATTTAGATGAATATACATTGTATCATGATGCCACTTTATTAGTTATCTCAGTGAATACAAGTCATTGCAAAAGTGTTGGAAAAACATGAACCACTGCCGAGAAAGCGACCACTAATTGGACAACCTAAAAATCCAACCTTGTGTACATGTATGTGCATGGTTTACAAATCGGACCCACTCTTTTCGTGTCTGAACATTCTCCTTTGGAAACCTCAGAAAATTTTCTTCAGGGTTTTTAAGACAATTCCTCCAACATTTACCTACCACACAGGACTTCAGCATTTCGAAAAAATCTAACAAAATACGAACTAATTCATGTCGAGAAAAACATTGAGAAAAGAAGGCCGCAAGCAACACAATCGCACGCGGTACGCGCACGGTGTGGCGGTGGCATGCATGGCCTTGCGGTCGCATACTAGCTGAATAACACGATGACGTTTCGGGGTCATGTTAATCTCATTTGCATACATTAAACATGGCTGTCGTTTTCTCAAAAATAGAGCAGAATCGTGTTGGGAACACCGAATTGAACTTTGTTTTTGATACACTAAAGTAAAACCCATGGAGTAAAATTATATACTAACGGTAAGATTGGTATATACTCTGTCATAAAATGAACCAAATACCCAAACTACAAAATTGTTAGAGGAGGATTTCTCCTTCGATAAACATTGCATCAATGTTTTGTTATATTGAGGGTGTAGCTTGAAGTCAAGTCAACATAAACTTCAACTGCCACCAAAATCCAAATTATAAGGTTGCAATATCATATATCAAGTGTTCACAAAATGCACAGGATTTCCTTCGGTCATTAAAAGTTAATGTAATTGACATGTCTTGCTACAAAGGGACTAAACTTAACAAGGCAATCAAAATTGCATTAAAGTGACAGGCTTTTGACAACTTCAGATCTTGTTTTCTCAACCCCCCCTCGTTCAAGATTGGAGCTCCTTTTCAAGCCAAACCTAAATTTGCTGTTTACACAATAACAAATGCCTAAAAATCTATTAAAATTGCATTATCACTTGAGAAGGCCCTTATACCAGTGATGTGCTATTGTAAGCTGTTTGGTGACATCAATAACCTGACCGGTAGTTAAAGAGATACTACACGTATGTCCTCGAAGTGCCCAATTCATGGGCTACAAAATGCGTTAAAAAAACTTAACGTTTGTCGTAGTATTCTTATATAAAATGAGTTTCAGAGGCAACAATTAAAAGTGACCACTAAAACTCGAGCTGTTTGGGTGTAGTCGTGATTCCAGCCGGAAAGTGTTCGTCTTTTTCGGACATGTAAGAAACCACATTTGTGCATTAGTGCTGTGTGTAATTTATGGGCACACACAATGTGTCTCGAACATTGAATAAAAAACGATACGCAAAACGTATGCGTACACCGTCGTGACCAATGTAAACAACCGTCTTTTCTCGGGAACAATAATAAATTAGTTGGTTTATTTTCAACCGTATGTCTGAAATAATATAAGTAAACAATCCAACACATGACATGTTCAGAGATTTGAGGACATAGTGCCCCTTTAATAATATAAAGCCTTTAGACTAGGTCACTGTAATTAAACTGACAGAAACCACTCAACTTGGCGAGACTCATGTTGACGATTCGATGCTCTCAATAGAGATCCAGTTGGTGTAAGAGAAGCTTTTAGTCTTGTTACTGCCACGGACAAAAATCAATGTTAACTCTGTCCAAATAAATGTCTCTGTCAACAATTGTTCTTTTATGCAACTTAGAGTATAGAGCAGCTAGCCATTCAGCTATTTGACGTACTGCGTGTATATGAGCCATCTGAAGCAACTCAAGTGAGGGATTCTTTTTGACCCTCTTTGCAGACTGGGAGTGAAATATGAATTATTCATCAACAGATCCTGTGGGCATGTCCCCGATCATTGTTGCTTTCCGTACTTGTTTCATCAGCTTCCTCGGAATGTTGATCATAACTGGAAACATTTTTTCCATTGTCGTGACTCGTCGAGTACCAGACTTGGCAGACAGTACCAAGATTTTGATGACATCTTTGGCAGTGTCTGACCTCATGGTTGGCTTTTTAACAGCGTTCAGTGTCGTCGCTTCAGCTATGGACCGGTGGCCTTTCGGAGATATCACTTGCCAGGCTTATGCCTACATTAGATATTTGGCAATTATGATGTCAGTATTTTCCCTCATCTGTTTAAATGTTGAGCGCTACATTGCCGTTACCAGGCCGTACAAGTTTCCTATTTGGTGCACTCGACGTCGTATTATCAGTAGTGTCACTGTAGCAGTAATAACAGCTCTGAGTTTACAATTTGTGGCTTTACAAGTTCTCAATGTTTCTGTGAAATATTTCGAAGCTCCTGCGGTTTGTTTATGTGCGGACACCTCTGCAACATTAAACATTTTAATCCTTCTTTTAGGTGATTTAATTCCAGTGTTAATAATGATGTGCATATACTATCACATCATTAAGATCAGCAGAGAGCATGAAAAACGAGTCAACCTGAACGATCCCAACAACAGAAACAACATCCAGGACAACAAAGCTCTGAAGACGTTTGTCGTCATCACTCTGACGTATGCAGTTTGTTTCACACCAGCTGTGATTACAAGAATCATTGGGAATTACACCCATGTAAAGACAACACATTGGCTTCAGTTTCTGACGGTCTGGCTCGTTGTATCTAACAGTATCTGCAATGTTTTCATATACTGTCTGTTCAATCGCTCCTACCGCCAGAAGGCCAAGCAAATCATCACCAACATATGGCCCTGTTGCAGAGGGTCGGTGGAGCCTGTGAACATTTGAGATGTTGTTGTCTAGTTTTTTTGTATATAAGCACACTATCCAGCACTTAAATAATGTTTCGTAAAAAGAGATTAAACATGATTTCAATCGAGTTATATTTCACGAATCAACTAATCCAAGGCTCTACTATGGCAACCCAAACAAAGAAAGAGGTCAAGAAAACAGCCACCTAAGGACTACAAGGAGGACCTTACACAGACTAAACATCAAATGTTGCTGATGCAGTCCTTTAAGGAAACTCCTTGTTTCCTTTAATAATAATGGAACTTAATGTCATTGGTTTACCTTAGCTGCATTCTCTCCAGCCATCAAGAAACTGTCAATGTGTTAAGAATATAGTGGTCATAATTTATTGGAGAAGAAGACTACTCCCGAGTATCTGTTTCATTGATAGTTTCACCGACTGTAGAGCTTCAGTTTTCTGTTCTCTTTCTGCCACTATTGATGCCTCTTGAGGCCTAGACGGTTTCTATAACATGTTCCTGTTTACCGTGTACTCTAACCCATTGTATTTCAGGTTGAATGCCTATGAAGTACTGCTCCTTTAAATCTTTAATTACTAGCTTTAATTAAATTCAACCTGAATGAATATAACCAAGAATATAATTAAAATTACCTTTAATGATCTTGTACGCGCAGCTTCAGCACACTTCTCGTGGTCAATAGGTCAGCACGGGACCCAACACGTCATTTTTGCTGTCTAGATGTATTGTTTTATCTTTTGTATATTGAATGCATAATGAAACAGTACTGCCCCTTTAATTCTCCGACAGGTTTATTGAAACCTAATATAATTATAAATGGTGATGAATAACAAGACGTGATGCTTTTTTGTGGTAGCATTGATACAATTTACATACAATAAAGCATAAATTAAAATAAATGCTGCCACTTAACAAAGATATACAAATACCAGTCACCTAAAAAAAAAATTATTTCCTTCAATTTAACTGAAATATAAAATATAAATAAAAAAACCTGCAAATGAATAATTGCCATGCCTGTGCAAGCCTTTCCGTGTTATTCCCACTGTTTATCCCTCTCCCATCCCAACCTGTCAAATTTGACTGTGGAGGTTTATGCACAACCCGAGTTGTCATATTTAAGAGCATCTACAGCCAAAACGTGCAAGGTAGGAACTCGGGGACTACCTAATTCGGATTCAGCGCCCTCGAATTGTCTTAAATCACCTATTTACAAGTTGCCTGAAAGATTTTGGTCGAAAGTCATTTTCTAGGTCTCCTAGGATTTTTAGCTTACGGCCTCTTAGGTCGATTGCAAAACTATTACGGACGGATACGTAAATGACCTACAGAACTACGTATCCTCCCAAAATCACTGTAATGAATAATTATTAGCTATCGGTAGCGTATCCGAGTATGCAATTGGCCAGTGATGGTCCAGCCTTTGACAAGTAGGAGCGCTTGGCAATTACCATAATGAGACAAAAGAAAAAAATAAAGATAGAGATGCCCCCAACTCTCGCTAGCCACCTGGAAATTTCCATAATAATACCCTTGTGATAGTGTACGGTAGGATAGCTTCATCATTGTTATCACTGGAAATGGTTTTCACCGCGTCTATTCCTTTTAATCTTTTACAAGCCAGATGTGATTGAGTATCGCCAAGTATACAGTAAACTTTGAGTGTATCGCCACGATGGCAGACAAAGCAGTTGCACGGGGTCGCTTTGTAATGAGTGACCAAGAAAAGAGAGTAATTCGTAGAGGATGGCTGGTACACAGAAATAACTATGTCCGTTTGTTGGCTTATGTTAGGGACAGACTTTGTTATCCTCAACGCGGTGCTTAGACCACAGGGCTTGGCTGCAAAATGTGCTCAGAAATCAATTTCCTTGGCGCACCTCTCGAATCTAAGTGGAATCACTGCAGTCTGTTAGCTGGGATCATGTGGATCACGAAAAACAAAAATCCCCAATTAAATGTTCACCAGTTAATTAAATATTTGCATTTTAATCACCTGTGTATAACTATTGACCAGGATTGGAAATGGGAAAAGATTGCTTATTGCAGTTGCTTGCTCAAAAGGGAATCTACAGAGACAAAATTCGATTAAAGAAGAATTAGGATGTGTTTTAATGTCTTAATACAAATGTTGTTCATTGCCATAATTTAAACTTTTTAATAGTGTCATTTTTTTTATTGTTATTGTTTGATTTTTGTATTATAATTGTTTAATCTTTTTTTTGTTTTTTTGGGGGGGTTAAAAATCTAAATGTAAATTGTATGAAAACAATATATACACGACCAGAGTTTTTTTTTAGCTTTAGTCTTTGATACATGTTTATTCGTGACGGTAAAACTGAAATTTGTCCATGTCTTTAACAATGTACTTGTGAGTGGGTGAACAACAACTCGTACCGATTTACATTTAATACACAATTCTGTTATAACAAACATTTTGCCCATTTCCAGCTGAATTTATATTAGGGAGAGTCAGATGGAAAGCAGACTGTGTGATACAATGTTTCTGTGGTGACAAGATCCTTCCCTTCGATCTGTGAGAGCAGCCACTGATCTTTTTTCCTTGCTGCTTCCAGAAGCTTTCCTACAGTTAGCGTCTGGCATTGTGAATGTTTGTCAAGGACAGTTGTTCGGGTCTTTTTGTCCAAACTCCACCTCTGTTCTCTTTTTTTAACGGCATATACTCAACTACATCACGTACTGTTGACAATGCGAATTCCTGCGGTACATCAACCAGTGCGTGTACGATTGGAATGCCAATATGATCATCTCCGCTTTTTCGGCGATTTTTGCTTGGATACATTTTTCCACCTACCGGCACAAGCGTGGAATTGTTTTAAACTCTTTTCAGAGAACAACAAAACCGTGGAATCTGCATCTGAACCGTGCATAATATACTTTTTCTTGTTCAAATCGCTATCATCTGAGCTCGTGTCAACAGCGCCTACGCTCGCTCTATTTTACAACGCCCGCTATTGGTCCATTTCCCCACTATTCGCACAAACGTGCCGCACCACGACAGAAGGGCCTCGTTGATTGGTCGTTGGAAAACATGAATTTTAAATTGAGATTTTATCGAGTACTGGTTCGCAGACCGTTTGGGGATTTTATTTGTGATTTTCCCAACAACTTCCTCAGTAGTTTAAAGTAAAATTTATATAGATTCACGATATGCGTCAAGAAGGTGCAAGATAATCGGCCATGCCCTGTGGTCTAGCTCTCACTGACATCAAACAAAACCGAAAGCGAATTAAAGTCCGGATATTTACGGAGCAAGATTAATGTCATTAGTAGTCGGTTCTGTTCATTTTGCAACAAATGCAGTCAACAGCAGTGGTTAATTGTCGGAGGACGTTGTCTGTAATGCTGTGGAATGGAAAGGGCGTTAAACAAGTAAGACACACCCACACACGCATATATCATATAAACCCTTTGTTAGAGCCCAGTAAGCGCCATCCAATCAGCATGCACATTGTGATACCTTATCAGGTACGTAACCTACGTATCCATCCGTAGTAGTTTTGCAATCTCCCTATAACTACTGCCACGTTGGCAACTGTGTAGCAAATGAACTTGTGAAGGCTAATTTAATAGGAAAAAATGTTGCAACCTGGACACCTGGACACTGTTTTTTGTCTTCATCTCTATCATATCAATTAAGGTCAAGCAGTGCAAACAATTTTAAAAAGACATGAATCTGGGACTGAGAAACTTTTTCAATTTTGTTTCGAAACAATTTCTTGACTCTCCAGAGACTTTACACACAACCGCTTAAGTAGCGTGATCAGTATAGCAGTACGTACGGTACCACATTCTTTAATCTGAGCCTTACAGAGGAGCCATGTACACGCTGTGCATGCTGTAAGTTCTAACTTTGTGCTCCGAATCCTACCCGAGTGGAAAACGTTTAACTATTGGGATATTTTGAAAGAACATAAATTAAAAGTCATGCGATTTATGGAAGCACTAGGGCAATTCCACGCAAGTGCGACACGAGGGTCAATTTTGTTAATTATTTTTTCTTAAATATCTTTTTCAAAATTAATAGAGTATATTCTGAATTTTCTAGAAATGAAAACAATTGTTCTAAACAAATTATTTTGTAAGTTACAGCACTCTGAAGTTGACACTATGTTTATGCTATCAATCGTAGGTAAACACACAAAACGTATTTCTTTTGGTATTTTTCAATAGTCTAATGATATTTAATGCGTTTTGTGTTAAAATAACAACTCTGTGTCTATTTTTAGGAAAATAACTTTTATTTATATGAAATTTATATTTGATACCCAGGATGTCAGTCACAAAAGAACAATGATTTGTCCAACAAAAAACATACATGTACAGGATAACAATTAGCATGTGCCCTAATATTATCAAGTGGGAAAATAATTGTTATTTATAGATTTGGGGAGTTGAAAAAAGTGTATTGTCAGTCACGCTGTAATGTCAGTCACGTTATTACATAAGTCAATGGAAGAAATTTTGAACAGTGGATGGACTGATAGCTTGTTTATTACCCACAATACAACTTAATAAAGCTTGTGTAATCCTGAAACAATGCTCTAGGATCCTCTTATAATTTGTATTTTTAATCCACTACATTGCATCATCCAATATACAGGGACATATATAAAGTAAATGATATGGAGGTTTTGTTTTAAATATACCTCATTTCAGGCACACTATTTAACATGTTTAACATGAATATTTTTATTTCATTAAAGTACATGTAAAAAAAATGTTAGACAATATTTTTTTCTTTTTTAGAATATTGGCATAGGGCCTAATTATTACAAATGTCAAACACTGCACACATTTTACAAGAGTGTGAGCAGGATCCCCAAAACAGCAGCAAAGAGACAGGCTGAGTACAGGGGAAACAAATTTTAAAAAAGGAGATTGTATATGAGGCATACATGTTCAAGGAAAGAAATGTAGAGAAACAAAGACAAAGTAGGCCAAAAAAAGAAGAGGAGTAGCTACATGTATCTAAGACTGATTAGAGGAAATTATAGATGACGAGAGCATTATACATTTGATGACTATGTAATCAGGTCGGGGACCAAAGCAAGATTTGTTGACGTCGCTAGACTGTACAACAGTCGCTTGATCGAGCGACGATGACGTCACCGTACATGAAATGACGTCATTCTTTTCTTATGTTATTATTGTATTACGTCACTGCGTTGGCAAGCTCAGCCGACAAAAACGGCCTCGTGAAAAAATATTTTGCTCAACTTACGGTATGTATATAATTGTTAGTGTTCAATTTCTTCATCGATTGATGAGTGTAGATTTTTGGATCACCGTGTCGTTTTTCCAGTAAAGTCATTTCTCCTTGTGTGTAACGTTTAGTCTTCTTGTAAAACGGGAATGGCGGCTGCTGTCGCAAATGTTAGACTTGTTCCTAGTCTTCCAAGTTTATATTGCAAACTACAAAAAGCGTTTGCGAAAGGAACTAAGTTTTAGCTAAACTTTGTGTAGGTTTATAAATGCTTCAGATAAGTTTCTTCATCAATCTACGTCTGCTAATTCCATGATTTGTTTGTGAGTTTTCCAGGTTAAGCTCTTTAGAATAGTCTAAAACTAGCTCTTAGTCCCTCATTTCACTTTTGCTGTAGTCTGCTACCTTTTGCCAGTTGTTCTCAGCTGGTAGTGGTACGTGTACTGCAGCTGGGGTTCAGTTTATTTCAATTCACAAAAGCAATGCAGTAAAACAAATAAAATCAGAACCAAAATGTATTACACAAAAAGGAAACAAAATTAAAAAAAAAAGTTTATTGTACTAAGATTCAGTTATTAAACAAATAAATAGATAAATTATTATAAACTAATAAAGGCACCAATAAAAAAATTAAAAAAATAATAATAATAATAATAAAATTAAAAAATAAAATAAATTATAATAATTTTGTTTTAAACCTCCACTTTTTATGCAAGAAATTTTGTATTTACTTATTACTATTTTTATATTTTCCCCATTTTACAGGATCATGTCAACAGCAGAGTCTGCCTCTTTGACATCTTTGAGAAATGTCATTACTTCATCGATACAGTCTTCACAAAATCTGACTTGACTGCTTATTCATAGAGCGTTCATCATCTTACTAACATCATGACCACAAAGAAAAGTGACAACAGTTTTTCCAGTGCCTTGACTTTTGTTCGGACTCAGCTGCCATGTATTTAGATGAGCGTCCGGAGTACCCAGCTTTCCATTTTGTTTCATCTGTGACGTTACGATTGACTCCTGAAAAAGAAACAAAATGATAGGGTGCTCTGATAATTTTTTGTATTAAATTGCTTTAATTTAAATAATAATTTATTTTATTTAATTATTTAATTATTTTTTTGGGGGGGGGGGGCTGGTGAATTTGTGCCTCTATAGTTCATATTTATTTATCTATGGAATCATAGCACAATAAACCATAGAGAACAAACCTTTAAAAAATGTTGTTGTTTTTTGTCTGTGTAATATCTTGTTGGTTCTGATTTTAATAATTATTCAAATATCCGAACCATTTATAAATTATAGTTCTACAAAAAACTTAGCAAAAACCTATTTTCCCTTTTGCAAATCATTGTTTAAATTTTTTAATCTACAAATTAAGCTGGGTTTTCCAAACCCAAGCTTCGTCTCCAATGAGGCTTCGTTCATGCAGTTTAGCAATGGTGATGAAGCCGTAACCGGATCCTCTAAGCTGGGGTTTATAAAACGGCATAACGTTTGCTGCTGCCGCCATTCCTGTTACGATAAATGGCACAATTTTAGAGGGTATTTTAGACAATTTAGACGTGATCGTAAATCTACTCCACGACATCGATGAAGATATTGACCCTTAACATTAATACATCGTAAGTTCAGCAAAACTTCCATTTGTTGTTCACAAAACCGTTTTTTGTCGGGCGAACTTGGTCACGTGACCTGACGTATGACGTCATCGTCGCTCGATCAAGCGATCGTTGTACAATCTAGCGTCGTCGCTAGATCTTGCTTTGGTCCCCGACCTGGTAATGTCAGTCACAAACAATAAAAACTTATAAAATACTGATTTGCTACTACCGGTATACACCAGGCTGTAGATTTACAAATTGGTGTGTTAGGTAGAAAGATAAGCAGAGGTTGGGAGGGGGGGGGGGGGGGGGGGGCGGTAAGCCTAGTTTGCTGTACATCATGTGGTATCTACTTAGACTGTTGCTGTGGAACTGTTATAGATCGATTTATAAACTTTAAAGAAAATTACCAAAAGTATATCCACATGGTGTAATGCAAATTAAAAAAACAAAACTTAGAATCAAGTTAAACCACGTTGAATGTTGGTCACTGGCTAGGATGGGAGAGTATTGTATGTAGGCATGTATTTTTAGAACATTGAAAATTTAGAAATCTATGTTTTAAATGTGTGACCCGGCACATCAAAATCAGGAATAAGTCGGGAAATGACTTTTTAGGATATGCACATAGTAAGATTGTAAATTCTATAAGCTTTCTAATGATATTAACCACAAGCATGTAGCTAAGGAGTTATTGACCATGAGGTAGAGGCTTATGGTGGGTATCATTAGAAAGCTTATGGAATTTCTAATCTTACAATGTACATACATGCATATCAACATATTGCTGATTTTAATGTGCTTGTCGCATATCTTTTCTTCTCCCAATTCCTTGATGCACGTGTAAAGCAACACGTTATTTTACTGACAAGACTATTTTACTGAAATGGGAGTAACCATCCCTTCTTTTCCATTTTGAAAACTGACTCCTGATTTTAAAATGACAAAACTGTGATACATAAATTATGCATATTCAGTGTTTTTATATATTTTACATATTTTGTGACTTTTAATGAATGATCCAACCTTTAAACATCTCAAACTTATAAATATTCATTTAAATATAGCATAAACAGTTATTTTATACTTCTCTTGTTGAGAGAACATTTATCGTTTTCACGTCAAATCAGTGTTGCTGTTAACAGGCATTATAAATCTAATGCGTAATGTCAGTCACTGTAATGTCAGTCACGGAGGTTAATTTGCATATTTGTTTACAAATTCAATTGGAGTTTTTCCCATCTTACAACATGCGTAAGTTACCCTATTACTAGCTTAATCCATAATGTTCTTATGGATTTAGATCTGTAGCACTTTTAACTTGAAGAGAAATTTCCAAAACGTGTTTCACACTTTTTGGTTGCGTGATCGCTTGTTGTAAACAACCCCCCTAGTCGGAAAAGCTGAACTTTAAATTTCAAAGTTTCAATACTATATTGTGTATTTAGTTCCTAGTATCCCCCATACCAAACATGGTTCAGCTGGCTGTAATTGTTTAGGCATTAGAGCTGATTTCACATGCGCAAATAGTAAAAAACGTAATGTCAGTCACGGTGGAATTGCCCACTATATCAATTATTACTGGAGCCACTTAACATGTGTACATGTGATTGCAACAATAAAGTTTATTTTCAGACCATGTAAAACAAACGTTTAGTGAACAAAACAGATTTTTTTTCAAATTGAATGTTTAACCAGTTCGCGCCGGATGACGTATATAAACGCAAAGTTTTCCCCAGATTCAAAACGGACGAGCAAGGCAGGAAATGTCTGTCAGCAGCGAGCAAGGCCTGAAATGCGTGTGTGTGCTTCCCGGTGCTATCAGCCTGAACCCGCCTCGGATCGAGTTTAGTTAAAAATAATCCCGCGCGTCGGCTTGGTCATGTTAAAATAATGCCTTTTCAGCACTTTAAATTGGAAATTTTTGTTTATAGAATCATTGTTTAAAAGTATGGCTGGAATAAGTTACTCTTTTATTTGACCGAAAGGTACTCAGTATAGTAGCTTTTGAAATGAAACAAAACGTAATGGGGGGGGGGGGGGGGGGGGGCGATGGGGGGGGGGGGGGGGACTTTCTGTTTTGGTTGGGTGTATCTAGGTTTGTACATGCATGTTTACTGAATAAAGTAGAAGACAGGTTGGTAAATGAAAAGTTGCGTGGCTCTCCGTGTTGAATATTAGTTACGTCCATAAATACTGTACATCCATTTAATTAATGCATCGTCATGATATCTGGGATCTCATATATCCTGGAGGCTCATTGCAAGTGCTTGACTGGGCAGCATGTGACAGATTGTTGTAGATAACTGAACTGACCTGGACCAAAACTTACATGTACTTGAGCTTTGACAGTATAAATCCCAGTGTATCAGGTGTAATCTCTATTCTTCAGCATGAGAGTTATACTTTACACAATGTTATACCATGTTAAAGGTAGGATACACCATTTGCAGATATCAAAAAGTGCTACTATCGAATTATTAAGAAATATCTTACTTATTTGAAAGTAAATAATGATTCTAGGCATCCAGTAAAATGATTGCGCTAGATATCTTGTATTTGTTTAGAAAAATTGGATTTTATTGATGCCTTTTAGGCCGAGACGGTTCCTATAACATGTTACTGTTTGCCGTATACTCTAACCCATTGTATTTCAGGTTAAATGCCCAGGAAGTACTACTCCTTTATATCTTCAAATGCTAGTTTTAATTAAATTCAACCTGAATATAACAAGGATTTAAATTAAATTGTCCCCTTTATTGTTAATTATCTGGTACGCGCAGCTTCAGCACACTTCTCGTGGTCAATAGGCCAGCATGGGACCCAACACGTCATTTTTGCTGTATACATGTATTGTTTTATCTTTTGTTTATTGAATGCACAATGAACCAGTACTGCCCCTATAATTCTCCGACAGGTTTATTGAAACATAATATAAATTCAAATGGTGATGAATAACAAAACGTGGTGCTTTTATTTTGTGGTAGGATTGATACAATTTGCATACAATAAAGCATAAAATAAAATACTTGTTGCCACTTAACAAAGATATACGAATACCAGTCACCTTAAATTTTTCTATTTTCTTCAATTTAACTGAAATATAAAACATAAAAAAACGCAAATAAATAATTGCCATGCCTGTGCAAGCCTTTCTGTGTGATTCCCACTGTTTAACCCTTTCCCATCCCAACCTGTCTAATTGTACTGTGGAGGTTTATGCACAACCCGAGTTGTCATCTTTAAGAGCATCTACAGCCAAAACGTGCAAGTGAGAAACCCGGGGACTACCAAATTCAGACTCAGTGCCCTCAAATAGTTTTAAATCACCTCTTTGCAAGTTGCCTAAAAGATTTGTAATAGTCGAAAGTCAATTTCTAGACCTCCTAAGATTTTTAGCTCACGGCCTTTAACATTTAACAACACGGACATCTATCATCGTCCAGCATTTAATTGCCTGTTGATATTAAGACAACCAACAAAACTGGCCAGACAAAATGGAAGACGTCACTATAGTAACAACAAACTGTATTTCCTGCCACTGACAGGTAGCCTCCCTTTATCCAATTATGCGGTCGCATGAAAACGTAGCCAAACACAACAAAGTAATTATCATGCGCGAGAAGAGGCATTGGGGCAAGTGATGTACATAATAGCAGGCATGTTATCTTGCTCTAGATTAATTAATATAAGTCCATGAAAATAAAAACGAAACTAAG
This sequence comes from Crossaster papposus, assembly GCA_037893245.1. Classification (NCBI taxonomy): domain Eukaryota; kingdom Metazoa; phylum Echinodermata; class Asteroidea; order Velatida; family Solasteridae; genus Crossaster; species Crossaster papposus. Next base: position 924,036 of record JBAIAA010000173.1, read on the forward strand.
TATTCTGCAGATGGGTATTCACAGCTTACTTGATGTGAGAGAAGCTTTCGTTGTCTTCTTATTACAATGAACAACAATTGATGGTGAGGACTGACTATACCCAAGTAGTTTATGTTACAAAAAAAACAATTTTCTTCTGGGCTTGTAGTAAAAGCAGCTACACGTTCAACTATTTGATCTGCTATGTACTATCTGAAGTCGGGTTTAGGCGATAACTCAGTGCATTTTGGTTGAACAGAACTCGATAAGGAAAAATGACTGATTCGACACCAGATTCTTTGGGCGTGTCCCAGATCGTTGTCGCTTTCCGTACTTGTTTCATCAGCTTCCTCGGATTGTTGATCATAACTGGAAACATTATTTCTATTGTCGTGACTCGTCGCGTACCAGACTTGGCAGACAGTACTAAGATCTTGATGACATATTTGGCAGTGTCTGACCTCACGGTTGGCTTCTTAACAGCGTTCAGTGTCGTCGCTTCAGCTATGGACCGGTGGCCTTTTGGAGATATTACTTGTCAGGCTTATGTCTACATTACAAATGTGGCAGTTATGATGTCAGCATTTTCCCTCATCTGTTTAAATGTTGAGCGCTACATTGCCGTTACCAGGCCGTACAAGTTTCCTATTTGGTGCACTAGACGTCGTATTATCAGTAGTGTCACTGTAGCAGCAATAACAGCTTTGAGTTTACAATTTGTGGTATCAAAAGTTCTGAAAGTTTCTGTGAAATATTTTGAAGCTCCTGCGGTTTGTTTTTATGCAAACACCTCTGCAACATTAAACATTTTACTACTTCTATTATTTGATGTAATTCCAGTGTTAACAATGATGTGCATATACTATCGCATTATTAAGATCAGCCGAGAGCATGAAAAACGAATCATCCGGAATGACCCCAACAACAAAAACAACATCCAGAACAACAAAGCAATCAAGACATTTGTCGTCGTCACTCTGACGTATGCCGTTTGTCTTACACCAGCTGCGATTATGAGAATTGTTGAGGATTACATCCATGTGGACGCTGCACACTGGCTTTGGTTTCTGACGGTCTGGCTCCTTAAATCTAACAGTGTCTGCAATGTTTTCATCTACTGCCTGTTCAATCGCTCCTACCGTCAGAAGGCCAAGCAAATCATCACCAACAGATGGCTCTGTTGCAGAGGGTCGGTGGAGCCTGTGAACATTTGAGATGTTGTTGGGTAGGTCATTGTATATAAGCACACTATACCTATCCAGCACTCAAATAATGTTCCGTTAAAAGAGAATAAACATGGTTGCAATCGAGTTATATTTCACGAATCAACTAATCCAAGGCTCTACTATGGCGACCCAAACAAAGAAAGAGGTCAACAGAACAGCCACCTAAAGACTACAGGGAGGACCTTAGACTGACTAAACATCAACAGTTGCTGATGCAGTCCTTTAAAGAAACTCCTTGTTTCCTTTAATAATAATGGAACTTAATGTCATTGGTTTACCTTTAGCTGCATTCTCTCCAGCTATCAACAAACTGTCAATGTGTTAAGAATATGGTGGTCACAATTGGAGACGAAGGCTACTCCCAAGTATCTGTTTTGTTAATGCATGTAGTTTCACCGACTGTAGAGCTTCAGCTTTCTGTTCTCTTTCTGTCACTATTGATCCCACTTTAGGCCTAGACAGTTCCTATAACATGTTACTGTTTGCCGTATACAACCTGTCCATTTGACTATGGAGGTTGCAAAACTTGAGTTGTACATCTTTAAGAGCATCTACAGCCAAAACGTGTAAGTGAGGAACCCGGGGAATACCAAATTCGGATCAGCACCCTCGAATTGTCTTAAATCACCTCTTTGCAAGTTGCCTGAAAGATTTTAGTCGAAAGTCATTTTCTATGCCTCCTAGGATTTTTAGATCACAGCCTATAAGTAACTACTGCCACGTTGGCTGTGCAGCAAATGGAACTTGTAAAGGCTTCAATAGTAAAGAATGTTGCAACCTGACACTGTTTTTGTTTTCATCCCTATCATCTCAATGGAGGTCAATCAGTGCAAAAATGTTGAACAGACATGAATCTGAGACTGAGAAACATTTCAAATTTTGTTAGAAACAATTTCTTGACTCTTTATAGACTTTGTACACAACCGCTTAAGTAGCGTCAGTATACCAGTACGGTACCATATTCTTGAATCTGAGCCTTACAAAGGAGCCACATACATGCTGTGCATGCAGTAAGTTTCAACTTTGTGCTCCGAATCCTACCCGAGTGGAAAACGTTTAACTATTGGGATATTTTGACAGAACATAAATTTAAAGTATTTCGATTTATGGAAGCACCATATCAATTATGGAGCTACTTTACAGGTGTACATGTGATTGCTACAATAAAGATTATTTTCAGACCATTTAAAAAAAAATTAGTGAACAAAATAGATTTTTTCAAATTGGAAGTTTAACCAGTTCGCGCCAGATGATTATATAAACGCAAAGTTTTTCCCAGATTCAAAACGGATGACGAATAAACACGCAACAAGCAAAGGCCGGTAATGTCTGTCAACAACGAGCAAGGTCGTATTAAAATGCGTGTGTGTGCTTCCCGGTGCTATCAGCCTGAACCCGCCTCGGATCGAGTTTCGTTAAAAATAATCCCGCGCGTCGGCTTTGTCATGTTAAAATAATCCCGGCGCGAGCTGGTTACTAACGTGTTGGTCCACTTTCTCATTTAATCACACAAAGGTGCTTTTTTTTCAGCACTTTGATATGGAAAATTTCGTTTATAAAATCATTGTTTACGAGTATGGCTGGAATGATTTACTTATTATTTGACCGAAAAGTACTCAGTATAGCTTTTATAATATATTAAAACGTAATGGGGGGGTTCTGTTTTGGTTGGGTGTATCTAGGTTTGTACATGCATGTTTACTGAATAAAGTAGAAGACAGGTTGGTAAATGAAAAGTTGCGTGGCCGTCCGTGTTGCATTATGGGTTATCACGTCCGTAAAAACTGTACATCCATTCAATTAATGCATCGTCATGATATTATATGGGATCTCGTATATCCTGGAGGCTCATTGCAAGTGCTTGACTGGGCAGCATGTGACAGATTGTTGTAGATAACCGAACTGACCTGGACCAAAACTTACATGTACTTGAGCTTTGACAGTATAAATCCCAGTGTATCAGGTGTAATCTCTATTCTTTAGCATGAGAGTTACACTTTAAACAATTTTATACCATGATGCTAAAGGTAGGATACACCATTTTCAGATAATCAAAAAGTGTTGCTATCGAATTATTAAAGGGAAATTCCAGTCTCAATAATATTTTACCTAGTCTAAAAGAATATATGGTAACATACTGATTCCGCAGAGAATTTGTTTTGATTTGTTATCGAGAACGACACACGCGTCTATTATATTCACGATTTCTTGCCATTCAGGAGTACAAGGGCGCGGCTATAATGTTCAAATTTCCCACCTCTCCCGGAAAATTATGACGTAGTGTCTGCACCTCAATGCACATCGCTTTAGTGTTCGCACTGGTATCCCACCTTGACGCGGCCAACTACATTATGCAGACGTATGTTGTACGGCGCCCGACTATTGCGAGTACATGTATTGCATTTCTGTGCAGAATATTGACTTGACGCGCCACAAACTATCGTTTATTTTTGTATTTTCTGAGAAGAATAGAAAATCTGTGAGCTAGTAATTATGGCACCAGGTCCTTCAGCGTATGATTTTGAGCCCACTTACACATGTACAGTACACATTATGTATAAACTATGCCGTACACAAAAGGATTCACTTGCATTCCTTGCGCGTGCAGGGCCGCTATCGATCGGGCTTCGAGAACGATGACACTATGTCACAATATCTCATATGTACCGATAAACCAGAACAAAATGGCGGCTCGAATGACGGTAAGCGCAGTGCAAGGAAATCTCTGTTTTATATGATTACCGAAACCAATAAAAATGAAATAAAAATCAAGTCACAATGGCAATTGACACTCTTTAACATTATGCAATTATAAACTATGGGTGGAGTTTCCCTTTAAGAAATATCTTACTTATTTGAAAGTAAATAATGATTCTAGGCATCCAGCAAAATGATTGCGCTAGATATCTTGTATTTGTTTAGAAAAATTGGATTTTATTGATGCCTTTTAGGCCGAGGCGGTTCCTATAACATGTTTCTGTTTGCCGTATACTCTAACCCATCGTATTTCAGGTTAAATGCCTAGGAAGTACTGCTCCTTTATATCTTTAAATGCTAGTTTTAATTAAATTCAACCTTAATATAACCAAGAATTTAAATTTAATTGTCCCCTTTAATTATCTGGTACGCGTAGCTTCAGCACACTTATCGTGGCCAATAGGCCAGCGTGGGACCCAACATGTCATTTTTGCTGTCTACATGTATTGTTTTATTTTTTGTATATTGAATGCATAACGAACCAGTACTGCCCCTTTAATTCTCCGATAGGTTTATTGAAACCTATTATCAATACAAATGGTGATGAATAACAAAACGTGATTCTTTTATGTGGTAGCATTGATACAATTTGCATACAATAAAGCATAAAATAAAATAATTGCTGCCACTTAACAAAGATATACCAATGCCAGTCACCTTTAATGTTTTCAATTTTCTTTAATTTTACTGAAATATAAATAAAAAAAACCTGCAAATGAATAATTGCCATGCCTGTGCAAGCCTTTCCGTGTGATTCCCACTGTTTATCCCTCTCCCACCCCAACCTGTCAAATTTGACTGTGGAGGTTTATGCACAACTGGAGTTGTCATCTTTAAGAGCATCTACAGCCAAAACGTGCAAGTGAGAAACCCGGGGACTACCAAATTCAGACTCAGTGCCCTCAAATAGTCTTAAATCACCTCTTTGCAAGTTGCCTAAAAAATTTGTAATAGTCGAAAGTCAATTTCTAGACCTCCTCAGATTTTTAGCTCACGGCCTTTAACACTTAACAACACGGACATCTATCGTCGTCAAGCATTCAATTGCCTGTTGATATAAAGAATAAGACAACCAACAAAACTGGCCAGACAAAATCGAAGACGTCACTATAGTAACAACAAATTGTATTTCCTGCCACTTACATGTAGCCTCCGTTTATCAAAACAACAGTCGCATGAAAACGTAGCCCAACACAAACAAGTAATTATCATTCGGGAGAGGAGGCATTGAGGCAAGTGATATAGCAGGCAGGATATCTTGCCCTAGATTGGTAATGTTTAAGTCCGTGGAAAATAAAAACGAAACTAAGTATTCTGCAGATGGGTATTCACAGCTTACTTGATGTGAGAGAAGCTTCTTGCTACAATGACAACAATTGATGGTGATGACTGACTATACCCAAGTAGTTTATGTTACAAAAAAACACAATTTTCTTCTCGGCTTGTAGTCAAAGCAGCTGCACGTTCAACTATTTGATCTGCTATGTACTATTTGAAGTCGGGTTTACGTGATAACTCAGTGCAATTTGGTTGAACGGAACTCGATAAAGAAAAATGACTGATTCGTCACCGGATCCTTCGGGCGTGTCCCAGATCGTTGTTGCTTTCCTACTTGTTTCATCAGCTTCCTCGGATTGTTACGAAGCTGTATTAGGGACACTTCAGCTAACTCGTACATACGACTTATATGTCGTACTTACGAGTTATATGTCGTACGTACGAGTTATATGTCGTACGTACGAGTTATATGTCGTACACGACTTAAATGTCAGACTTATGTCGTACCTACGACATAAGTAGGCCTACGTATATGTCGTACATACGACTTAATTGTAAGACTTATGTCGTACGTACGACGTAAGTAGGCCTACGTATATGTCGTACGTACAAGTTAAATGTCAGACTTATATCGTACGTACGACTTAAATGTCAGACTTATGTCGTACGTACGATTTAAATGTCAGACTTATGTCGTACGTACGACATAAGTAGGCCGAGTTAAATGTCAGACTTATGTCGTACGTACGACTTAAATGTCAGACTTATGTCGTCCGTACGACTTAAATGTCAGACTTATGTCGTACGTACGACATAAGTAGGCCTACGCCGCGCACACCTCATTCGGTAGGGCGACCGTGGAGCTACTCCAATGCTACTAGTACTAGTAGCATTTTATTCACATTTAATACACATAAATCTATTAATTTAAAACAACAATTGCGTAATGAAAAATTTTACACTGCATGTTTCCTTTAAGTAGCGTCAGTCTACCAGTACGGTACCATATTCTTTATTCTGGGCCTTGGAAAAGAGCCATATACACGCTGTGCATGCAGTCAGTTTCAACTTTGTGCTCCAAATCCTACCCGAGTGGAAAACGTTTAACTATTGGGATATTTCTACAGAACATAAATTTAAAGTCATTCGATTTATGGAAGCACTATATCAATTATTACTGGAGCCACTTTTACATGTGTACATGTGATTGCCACAATAAAGTGTATTTTCAGACCCTTTAAAACAAGAGTTTAGTGAACAAAATATATTTTTTCAAATTGAATGTTTAACCAGTTCGTGCCGGATGACGTATATAAATGCAAAGTTTCAAAAGATTCAAAACGGATGACGCATAAACACGTAACGAGCAAGGACGGAAATGTTTGTCAGCAGCGAGCAAGGCCGAAAATGCGTGGGTGTGCTTCCCAGTGCCATCAGCCTGAACCCGCCTCGGATCGAGTTTCGTTAAAAAAAGTCCCGCGCGTCGGCTCGGCAACGTTAAAATAATCCCGGCGCGAACTGGTTACTAACGTGTTGGTCCACTTTCTCATTCAATCACACACAAGTGCTTTTTTTCATCACTTTAAATTGGAAAATTTTGTTTATGTAATCATTGTTTACGAGTATGGCTGGAATGAGTTACTCTATTATTTGACCGAAAAGTACTAAGTATAGTAGCTTTTATAATAGATTAAAACGTAATAGGGGGGGGGGGCTTTCTGTTTTGGTTGGGTGAATCTAGGTTTGTACATGCATGTTTACTGAACAAAGTAGAAGACAGGTTGGTAAATTAAAAGTTGCGTGGTCGTCCGTGTTGCATATGGGTTATCACGTCCATACATACTGTACATCCATTCAATAAATGCATCGTCATGATATCTGGGATCATATCCTGGAGGCTCATTGCAAGTGCTTGACTGGGCAGCATGTGACAGATTGTTGTAGATAACTGAACTGACCTGGACCAAAACTTACATGTACTTGAGATTTGACAGTATAAATCCCAGTGTATTCTTCAGCATGAGGGTTATACTTTACACAATGTTATACCATATGTTAAAGGTAGGATACACCATTTGCAGATATCAAAAAGTGTTACTATCGAATTATTAAGAAATATCTTACTTATTTGAAAGTAAATAATGATTCTAGGCATCCAGTAAAATGATTGCGCTAGATATCTTGTCATTGTTTTTCATTAAATCACGATCGCCGGTCGACGATAGCAAAAAACACACACAAAAACAGGTCAACAGTCAAACCCGTACCCGAGTCAAACCCGTACCCGAGTCAAACCCGTACCCGAGTCAACTCGTACCCGAGTCAAACCTGTACCCGAGTCAAACCCGTACCCGAGCCAAACCCGTACCCGAGTCAAACCCGTACCCGAGTCAAACCCGTACCCGAGTCAAACCCGTACCCGAGTCAAACCCGTACCCGAGTCAAACCCGTACCCGAGTCAAACCCGTACCTATCCAACACTCAAATAATGTTCCGTTAAAAGAGATTAAACATGGTTGTAATCAAGATATATATCACGAATCAACTAATCCAAGGCTCTACTCTGACAACCCAAACATAGAAAGAGGTACAGAGGACAGCCACCTAAAGATTACAAGGAGGACCCTAAACAGACTAAACATCAAACGTTGCTGATGCAGTCCTTCAAAGAAACTCCTTGTTTTCTTAATGAAACTTAATGTCATTGGTTTACCTTCAGCTGTATTCTCTCCAGCCATCACGAAACTGCAAATCTTTTAAGAAAATAGTGGTCACAATTTATTAGAGACGAAGACTACTCCCGGGTATCTGTTTCATCGATAGTTTCACCGACTGTAGAGCTTCAGCTTTCTGTTCTCTTTCTGTCACTATTGATGCATCTTTAGGCCGAGACGGTTCCTATAACATGTTACTGTTTGCCGTATACTCTAACCCATCGTATTTCAGGTTGAATGCCTAGGAATTATACTGCTCCTTTAAATCTTGAATTGCTAGCTTTAATTAAATTCAACCTGAATGAATATAACCAAGAATACAAATAAAACCTTTAATTATCTGGTACGCGTAGCTTCAGCACACTTCTCGTGGTCAATAGGCCAGCATGGGACCCAACACGTCATTTTTGCTGTATACGTGTATTGTTTTATCTTTTGTATTGAATGCATAATGAACCAGTACTGCCCTTTTAATTCTCCGACAGGTTTATTGAAACATAATATAAATTTAAATGGTGATGAATAACAAAACGTAGTGCTTTTTTTGTGGTAGCATTGATATAATTTGCATACAATAAAGCATAAAATAAAATAATTTCTGCCACTTAATAAAGATATACAAATGCCAGTCACCTTTAATGTTTTCAATTTTCTTTAATTTTACTGAAATATAAAATATAAATAAAAAAAAACGGCAAATGAATAATTGCCATGCCTGTGCAAGCCTTTCCGTGTTATTCCCACTGTTTATCCCTCTCCCATCCCAAACTGTCAAATTTGACTGTGGAGGTTTATGCACAACTCGAGTTGTCATCTTTAAGAGCATCTACAGCCAAAACGTGCAAGTGAGAAACCCGGGGACTACCAAATTCAGACTCAGTGCCCTCAAATAGTCTTAAATCACCTTCTTTGCAAGTTGCCTAAAAGATTTGTAATAGTCGAAAGTCAATTTCTAGACCTCCTAAGATTTTTAGCTCCCGGCCTTTAACACTTAACAACACGGACATCTATCGTCGTCAAGCATTCAATTGCCTGTTGATATAAAAAAATAAGACAACCAACAAAACTGGACAGAAAAAATCGAAGACGTCACTATAGTAACAACAAACTGTATTTCCTGCCACTTGTAGCCTCCCTTTATCAAATTATGCGGTCACGTCAAAACGTAGCCAGAAACAAACAAGTAATTATCATTCGCGAGAGGAGGCATTGGGGCAAGTGATGAAATTAAACATGGTTGTAATCGAGTTATATTTCACGAATCAACTAATCCAAGGCTCTACTATGGCAACCCAAACAAAGAAAGAGGTCAAAAGAACAGCCACCAAAAGACTACAGGGAGGACCTTAGACTGACTAAACATCAAACGTTGCTGATGCAGTTCTTCGAAGAAACTCCTTGTTTCCTTGATAAAACTTAATTTCATTGGTTTACCTTCAGCTGTATTCTCTCCAGCCATCAAGAAACTGTCAATGTTTTAAGAAAACAGTGGTCACAATGTATTAGAGACGAAGACTACTCCTGAGTATCTGTTTCATTGATAGTTTCACTGACTGTAGAGCTTCAGCTTTTTGTTTTCTTTCTGCCACTATTGATGCCTCTTTAGGCCGAGACGGTTCCTATAACATGTTACTATTTGCCGTATACTCTAACCCATTGTATTTCAGGTTGAATGCCTAGGGAGTACTGCTCCTTTAAATCTTTAAATGCTAGCTTTAATTAAATTCAACCTGAATATAACCAAGGATATAAATTAAATGTTCCCCTTTAATTACAATTTGCATACGATAAAGCATAAAATAAAATACTTGGTGCCACAAAGATATACAAATACCAGTCACCTTTAATTGTCTATTTCCTTCAATTTAACTAAAATATATAATTTAAAAAACGACTGCAAATGAATAATTGCCATGACTGTGCAAGCCTTTCTACGTGATTTCCACTGTTTATCCCTCTCCTATCCCAACCTGTCAAATTTGACTGTGGAGGTAAATGCACAGCTCGAGTTGTACATATTTAGGAGCCAAAACGTGCAAACGTGTGAGGGAAGCTTTCGTTGTCTTCTTGCTACAATGGACAACAGTTGATGGTGATGACTGACTGTACCCAAGTAGTTCATGTACAAAAAACAACACAATTGTCTTATCGGCTTGTAGTAAAAGCAGCTACACGTTCAACTATTAATCTGCAATGTTCTATCTGAAGTCGGGTTTAGGTGATAACTCAGTGCAGTTTGGTTGAACGGAACTCGATAAGAAAAAATGACTGATTCGTCACCAGATCCTTCGGGCGTGTCCCAGATCGTTGTCGCTTTCCGTACTTGTTTCATCAGCTTCCTCGGATTGTTGATCATAACTGGAAACATTATTTCCATTGTCGTGACTCGTCGCGTACCAGACTTGGCAGACAGTACCAAGATCTTTATGACATCTTTGGCAGTGTCTGACCTCACGGTTGGCTTTTTAACAGCAATCAATGTCGTCGCTTCAGCTATGGACCGGTGGCCTTTCGGAGATATCACTTGTCAGGCTTATGTCTACATTACATATCGTCACCGTTTTCACGAAGAGGCAAATTGAGCCTTTCACGGTCTGAACAAACTTTCGAGATAATCGCTTGTAAAGTTTGTCCTTTTTTCGTTTGGCAGTTTGAAACATAAATATCCATAGAATATACAAGATTAAGGTATCATGGGAAAGAAGAGATTTTAATCTTCTTAAATATAGCAAACGTTAAGAAAAATAGGTGATTAGTTTTGCAGAATTAATCAATTAATAGAATTGCCTCTTCGTGAAAACGAAAAAAACGATACATTAGCAAATTCGCCCGTGGCTGTGAGAGTCAGAATGTATACATTTCCCCATTGCGCCCCCAATTTGTCTCTTCGTGAAAACGCTAAAAGCCACTTCGCGACCAATTCGCCCAATTCGCCTCTTCGTGAAAACGCTAAAGTGACTAAGCGCACCAAAGTGCCCTTCATAAACACGTTGAAGTCAACGCTATTTCGAATTTGCCTCTTCGTGAAAACGCTAAAAGCCACTTCGCGACCAATTCGCCCAATTCGCCTCTTCGTGAAAACGCTAAAGTGACTACGCGCACCAAAGTGCCCTTCATAAACACGTTGAAGTCAACGCTATTTCGAATTTGCCTCTTCGTGAAAACGCAAAAGGGCACTGGAGGACCAATTCGCCCATTAGTTAATTAGGTTAATTGTGATTTTAATGATTTTGTGGATGTATAACTTCACCAGGTTGTAGAAATTGCAATATTTAATCGTTTTCATCAAAAATTTTTTTTTCGATAAATAGACGATTTTTCATGAAATTCGCCTCTTCGTGAAAACGGTGACGATATGTGGCAATTATGATGTCAGAATTTTCCCTCATCTGTTTAAATGTTGAGCGCTACATTGCCGTTACCAGGCCGTACAAATTTCCTATTTGGTGCACACGGCGTCGTATTATTGTCAGTCTTATTTTGGCATTTTTAGCAAGTCTGGGCATTCTAGTTGTAGTATCAACTATTTTCGGAGTATCGGTGAAATATTTAGACGCTGCTGCAGTTTGTTCATATGCAAATACCTCTGCAGAAGTAAACATTTTGCTCCTTCTATTCGCTGACATTCCAGTGTTAATAATGATGTGTATATATACTATCGCATCATTAAGATCAGCAGAGAGCATGAGAAACGAGTCAACCAGAACGATCCCAACAGAAACAACATCCAGGACAACAAAGCTCTGAAGGCGTTTGTCGTCGTCACTCTGGCTTATGCAGTTTGTTGCACTCCGGCTGCGATTATCAGAATCGTTGAGTCTTACATCAACGTGGAGACTCCAGATTGGCTTCAGTTTATAGGGGCATGGCTTGTAGTATTCAACAGTGTCTGCAATGTTTTCATCTACTGTCTGTTCAATCGCTCCTACCGTCAGAAGGCCAAGCAAATCATCACCCACAGATGGCTCTGTTGCAGAGGGTCGGTGGAGCCTGTGAACATTTGAGATGTTGTTGGGTAGGTCATTGTATATAAGCACACTCTACCTATCCAGCACTCAAATAATGTTCCGTTAAAAGAGATTAAACATGGTTGTAATCGAGTTATATTTCACAAATAAACTAATCCAAGGCTCTACTATAGCAACCCAAACAAAGAAACGGGTCAACAGAACAGCCACCTAAAGACTACAAGGAGGACCTTAGACAGACTAAACATCAAAAGTTGCTGATGCAGTCCTTCAAAGAAACTCCTTCTTTCCTTTCATAATAATGGTACTTATTGTCATTGGTTTACCTCATTCTCTCCAGCCATCAAGAAACTGTCAATGTGTTAAGAATATAGTGGTCAAATTTGGAGACGAAGGCTACTTCCAAGTATCTGTTTCATAGATACATGTAGTTTCACCGACTGTAGAGCTTCAGCTTTCTGTTCTCTTTCTGCCACTATTGATGCCACTTTAGGCCTAGACAGTTCCTACAATATGTTACCGTTTGCCGTTCACAACCTGTCCACTTGACTGTGGAGGCTTATGCACGACTTGAGTTGTGCATCTTTAAGAGCATCCACAGCCAAAACGTGTAAGTGAGGAACCCGGGGACTACCAAATTTGGATCAGCACTCTCGAATTGTCTTAAATCACCTCTTTGCAAGTTGCCTGAAAGATTTTAGTCGAAAGTCATTTTCTAGGCTTCCTAGGATTTTTAGATCACAGCCTATAAGTAACTACTGCCACGTTGGCTGTGCAGCAACTGGAACTTGTAAAGGTTTCAATAGTAAAGAATGTTGCAACCTGACACTGTTTTTGTTTTCATCCCTATCATCTCAATAAAGGTCAATCAGTGCAAAAATGTTGAACAGACATGAATCTGAGACTGAGAAACATTTCCCATTTTGTTAGAAACAATTTCTTGACTCTTCATAGACTTTGTACACAACCGCTTAAAGTGAAATTCCAGGCTCAATAATATTTTACCTCGTCTAAAACAATATGGTAACATACTGACTTCGCAGATAATTTGTTTTGATTTGTTATCGAGAACGACACACGCACCTATTATATTCACGATTTCTTGCCATTCAGGAGTACAAGGGCGCGGCCATATTGTTCAAATTTCTCGCCTCGCCCGGGAAATTAGGACGTAGTGTCTGCACCTCTTTGCACATCGCTTTATTGCCTGTTGTTCGCACTGGTATCCCACCTTGACGCGGCCAACTACATTATGCAGACGTATGTTGTACGGCGCCCGACTATTGCGAGTACATTGTATTGTATTTCTGTGCAGAATATCGACTTGACGCGCCACAAACTATCGTTAATTTTGGTATTTTCTGAGAAGAATAGAAGATCTGTGAGCTAGTAATTATTGCATCAGGTCTTTCTCCGTATGATTTTGAGCCCATTTTCACATGTACAGTACACATTATGTATACACTATACCGTACACAAAGGGGTTCACTTGCATTCCTTGCGTGTGCAGGGCCGCTATCGATCGGGCTTCGAGTACTGATGGTGCAGACACTACGTCACATATCTCGGATGTACCGATAAACCAGAACAAAATGGCGGCTCGCATGGCAGTAAGCGAAGTGCGAGAAAATCTCTGTTTTATATGATTACCGAAACCGATAAAAATGAAATAGTCACAATGGCAATTAACACTCTTTAACATTATGCAATTATAAACTATGGATGGAGTTTCCCTTTAAGTAGCGTCAGTATACCAGGGACCTTATTCGTGAAGCTCTCTTAATGGTTAAGAGCACCTTACGCCCTCGTAACGAGCTCTTTGTGGGTTACGTGGTATTCACAATAAGCCCATAAATATAAGTGAACCCTTAAGATGCTCGTAAAATTACGTGTGCTCTGTTAGGTTCTTAGCGCCCTCGTAGGCTTACGTGCGTTGTTCGTCAGCGTCATTTTACATGCAAGTGATCATGGCTGTCGCATTACTTTTGCTGGAGAGGGAAGAAAGACGTGCTCTTCGAAGGCAGCGTGTGTTTAGGGATCGCCTAAATCCCTTGTACACATATGATGACACTGACTTAATTCGAAGGTACAGAGTGACCCGCCCAGTTTTGCTTGAAGTGATAGACCTAGTAGACGATGATATTGCCCCATACACCAGACGCTCATGTGCTGTTCCAACATCCCTCCAAGTGTGTGTAGCACTTCGATTTCTGGCAACCGGAACTTACCAGCTTGGAAATGGAGACATGGCATTTGGCCTGAGTCAGCCCACTGTTTCTCGCATCATCACTAGGGTGACCACTGCATTGCGGAAAAAAGCACAGCAGATTATATCCTTCCCTCGGACACTGGCTCAACAGGAACGAGAACGAGGAGGTTTTTATACAGATCGCCGACGAATACCTAATGTTTGGTTGTATAGATGGTTCGCTAGTACCCATTAAGACTCCCTCCGTAAACGAGAATGGATACGTTTGCAGGAAACAGTTCCACGCAATCAACATTCAGGGCGTATGTACGCATGATATGAAGTTCTCGAATATAGTAGTCCAATGGCCAGGAGCTACTCATGATGCATTTATTTGGTCCAACTGTCATCTGAAACTGGAGTTGGAAGAGGGACTGAACAATGGTGGATATCTCCTTGGGGATAGTGCTTATCCTCTCAGACCGTGTCTTATGACTCCAGTTCGGAATCCAGCAAATGCAGCAGAGACGCAGTACAACGCACATCACAGACGAGCTCGTAGTATTATTGAATGCACGTTTGGAAAATGGAAAAATCGGTGGAGGTGTTTACACAAAGAAGGTAAGTCCACGGGAGCCACCAAGAGTTTCTCCTGACCTAGGCCTACATGTATAAAGTTTCCTTATGAATTCATGCTAGAATTTGTCTTGGCATGAACTTGTTGGTGTCTACCTCTAGTCTGTACACACTCTTTAATAACTCGGCCTATCACTGAATTTTACTTTCCAGGTGGAACCCTTCGATTCAAACCCGAGAAATGTTGTACGGTAATCGTGGCAACTGCAGTGTTGCACAATATATGCGAACATCATGGCCTACCTGTTCCACACAACCGACTTGATAATGTCGATAATCCTGACCATGACGTAAACCAACCAATTTTCGAGGATGAAGAAAGAGGGACAGAAATAAGAGAAGGGATAATAGCTGAACATTTCAGGAATTAACAATTGGTATGTGTTTATTTATTTACCAACAACAAAACAATTACTGCATGGACTATACTTTTAGCCTCCAAGCAATAGAATTATACGCATCAATATAATTTTCTCAAAGGTTTTTACACCTACAGGTGTGAACAGAATGGTTGTCATTTGGAATATTTTGGTATAACTTTGTTACAAAAATAACGTTGCCCTCAGAGTTTATTAGAGTCCACCTTTGCTTAATTTGTCCAGTATACTAAACGCTGTTGGCCTTTCCGTAGCCTGAGACGCAGTGGCTGCTGTGTGCTCCTGCTGTATTTTTGCACAATTTACAAGTGTCTTTAGGAGTTCTACTGATTTTTCTGACAAAGCGACCTTCCTCTCCCCCAGAATCAGCCGCCGTTCTTCCACGTCTAGACGCTTCCTATCGATCTCGAGTCGCTGCTTCTCTACATCCAGCAGTTCGTCGGCGTAGCTCGGTTTCTTTTCAGCCACAACCGGTTTTACAGCAGTCGAACCTTGATGGCACTTAGTGGCGGCACATACATCCTTGGCGGCAGCTACCTTCGCTGCACAGACGGGGCTTGATGGCGGTGACGGTGACCGAACATCGGACGCACTTTCATCACTGAGCAGCATGATGGCTGTATTGGGCGTAGCCTTAAAAATTGAACACATTTGTATTAGAATTAAATTAAATTAAAATTAAACACTTTCTTAATTCAAGTGTTGGTTGAATAATTTCGTGTTTTTGTATACATGTACTACAAGGTTTTCATCTCTGAGAGGGAAATCACATCTTACCTTGGGTGTCTTTCTGACCTGTCCCGGCACTGGCACGCTCCGTTGATATGAAGTGTCTGCGATCGCTTCCTCTTCACCATGTTCAAAATCTTGGTGTTGGTCAGCAGTTTCGGGGTACGCAGTGTCCAATCCTCCAGTAATCCCTTGCACCATTTCTACACAACCCGATGATGCTCCGCTCCACGTCCGTCAGACCAGGAAAGTCTTCAAGTGGCTCGTTACCGGTTTTCTGCTGTTCGCGAGCCAGCTTTGATCCCTTCTGCTTCGCCTTGGATTTTAAATCATCCCATTTCTTGCGGACCTCGTCGCTGGTTCTCAAACATTTTGCGGTGCTGTTTATTTTTCTCGTTATTTCCGCCCAAATGTCCGACTTTCTTTTCAGGGTCACCACATCAGAAAATTTACTGCATAAAACTGTGTAGTTCTGCTTTACAAGGCGAACAAGTTTATTAATCTCATCTGGAGAGAAATTTGCTTTTCTCGTACGCTCTGCCGGCGTGGCCATCTTTACTGTTGTATACATGAACAGCAATGTCCAAATACTTCTATATGACCGCGCGAGGTATGTGTGGCACCTATAGCCGTTACCTTATCACTATCAAATTAAACTAAATTGAGCGCGACCCGAGCTGCGTGGCTATAAAGAGGTCGTTAAGAAACCGCATGAAAAGAGTGCTCAATGAGTGCTTTGTGAATAACTCTAAGCGTACTCTGAGAGAATGCTTAGTGTCTACTTACGCAGTTCTTTGGGAGCACGTAGTGGCGATACTAAGAGAGCTTCATGAATAAGGTCCCTGTACGGTACCATATTCTTTAATCTGAGCCTTACAAAGGAGCCACATACGTGCTGTGCATGCAGTAAGTTTCAACTTTGTGCTCCGAATCCTACCCGAGTGGAAAACGTTTAACTATTGGGATATTTTGACAGAACATAAATTAAAAGTTTTTCGATTTATGGAAGCACCATATCCATTTTGGAGCTACTCGGTGCTATCAGCCTGAACTCGCCTCGGATCAAGTTTCGTTAAAAATAATCCCGCGCGTCGGCTTTGTCATGTTAAAATAATCCCGGCGCGAACTGATTACTAACGTGTTGGTCCACTTTCTCATTCAATCACACAAAGGTGTTTTTTTTTAGCACTTTAATATGGACAATTTCGTTTATAAAATCCTTGTTTACGAGTATGGCTGGAATGAGTTACTCTATTATTTGACCGAAAAGTACTCAGTATAGTAGCTTTTATAATACATTAAATCGTAATGGGGGGTCGGGGGGGGGGGGGGGGGGGGCTGTCTGTTTTGTTTGGGTGTATCTAGGTTTGTACATGCATGTTTACTGAACAAAGTAGAATACAGGTTGGTAAATGAAAAGTTGCGTGGTCGTCGGTGTTGCATATGGGTTATCACGTCCATACATACTGTACATCCATTCAATTAATGCATCGTCATGATATCTGGGATCTCATATATCCTGGAGGCTCATTGCAAGTGCTTGACTGGGCAGCATGTGACAGATTGTTGTAGATAACTGAACTGACCTGGACCAAAACTTACATGTACTTGAGCTTTGACAGTATAAATCCCAGTGTATCAGGTGCAATCTCTTTTCTTTAGCATGAGAGTTATACTTTAAACAATTTTATACCATGTTAAAGGTTAGGATACACCATTTGCAGATATCAAAAAGTGTTGCTATCAAATTATTAAGAAATATCTTCTTTTTTATAATTAAAAAATGATTCTATAGGCATCCAGCAAAATGATTGGGCTAGATATCTTGTAGTTGTTTCGAAGCTATGACAGTATAAATCCCAGTGTATCAGGTGTAATCTCTAATCTTCAGCATGAGAGTTATACTTTACACAATTGTATACCATTTTAAAACACATGCTCCTCTACGCTGGCGGACTGTCGTCACACGTGCTCAGGTGCCTTGGTTTACTGAACAGATTTTTTTAAATTTTGTTTCAGTAGTACATTTATTTTAACGCTGCCATTAACACAGAATAGAAGAAAACAGAATTCACTTTAACAAAGAATAAACAATTAAATGATCTAATTATAATTATATACAGAAGTATTAAATTATAACCAAATTAATGACAACATTTAGGTATAAGGTGAAGCGAATTGCTTTTGTACCCTAACCTATTGACAGACAATCTATATGGTCAACACACAGGACAAAGGACATTATACGTAAACAAACAATATAACGAAACACACACTGGAAAACACAAGCTGGTGAGAGACAAAACCACAGAAATTAATTTCATAAATTATAACTAATTATGTGGATGTGAATCAAGAAGATAGAATTTCAGCTTTTTAACAAATATAGAGAGGGAGTTTGATGATTTTAGGGACTCGTCTAAGCTATTCCAATATAAAGTGCCACGCTGAAAAACACTATTTTTACACAACTCTGTTCGGCTGAACTGGACATAAAAATTGTTCTTGGCAGTACTTCGGGTATTATACAAATGAATGTCAGAGGTTAACATGAAGAATGAATTAAAACAACGGGGTAATACATTGGTTTTAAATTTATACATCAATTTGCCTAAATTAAAATAGTACAGGTCATTAAACTGTAAAAGACTCAGGTTTGTAAATAAAGGAAGGGAATGATCACGATAGCCAGCTTTTGATACTATTCGGACTACTCGTTTCTGTAAAGTAAACAGTTTGTTGTATTTAGATGAAGAACCCCCCCCCCCCCCCCCCCCCCCAAGTCAAGATTGAATAATTTAAATATGGCAAAACAAAATAATTATACAGAGTTAACAAGATTCTACTGCGCAGGTCATATTTTAGATATTTTTGTCGCTATGACATCAATATGGTTTCTCCAGGTGAGATGCTCATCAATAGTTATTCCTAGGAATTTAGTAGTTGTTACTTGGTTTAGCCTTGATTCATTTAAAATTAGAGGAACAGATTGAGAATATTTATACTGATGGGCACAGAAAATCATATAGTTAGATTTCAATAAGTTAAGACATAATTTGTTTGCTAAGAGCCAAGTGCTAATTGTTTTAAGTTCAACATTGAGGTTTCTAACAGCAGTGTCAACATTTTGGTGAGTATATAGTAAACTTGTGTCATCAGCAAATAAGCAAAATGAAATAATGTCGGAGGTGTTACAAATATCATTTATATAAAGAATAAAAAATAGAGGACCTAACACAGAACCTTGTGGTACTCCACAGACAATATCACGATCAATTGAGTTTACAGAATTATAAGACACATACTGCTTTCTATTAGTCAGATAACTTTTGAATAGGTCCAAGGCAATCCCACGCACCCCGTAATGTTCCATCTTACTTATTAATCTTTCATGATTGACTGTGTCAAATGCTTTAGATAAGTCAAGGAATATGCCAATTGAAAATTTATTATGATCGATCGCATTACATATTTTACAGAGAACATATGATGTTGATAATTCAGTTGACCGGTTTTGTCTGAAGCCAAATTGTGCCTCCGAAAGAATATCATTCTTGTTAATAAAAGATATTAACCTAATGTATATGAGCCTTTCAAATAACTTGGAGAATGTCGACAGAACTGAAATTGGTCTATAATTAGTAATATCATGTTTACAACCTTTTTTGTAGATTGGTATAACTTGGGCTATTTTTAAGCCATCTGGAAATACTCCTGCTGTTAGACATTTATTAAAGATAATAGCTAAAGGTTTTGCTAACGAATACCTTGCCTGTTTTATTACAAAATAATTCAAACCGTCGAAACCAGGGGCCTTGCCAGAAGGAATTTTGTTAATATTGTCCACAATCTCCTCTTGGGTAATAGGTGACAAGAAGAATGAATCCGAACATCGGGTATTTAAAAATGAATAAAAAAGAGGTGTTACATAATGGTAGTCCACTAGAAAGACTGCTGCCAGATTCGAGGGGCAAAGAGACTACGTCGACGTGCAGAGCGGAAATGGAGGCTATCTGCACTCGAGGTAGATCTGAAAGCCTTTAAGTTTCAGAAGAATAAAACTACGTACATCATGAATAAAACACTTTGTGAATTTTATACTGATTTTATTGATAACAATTGTGTTAAAAATCAATTATGGAAAAGGTAAAACAGCTGGAAAAGGTAAAACAGCTGGAAAAGGTAACTATGTCTCATTTGAAAGTTGGCAATACTGTTGTTCGTGTGTCATCTGGTGCTAATCTTAACCTTGGGGTTTGGTTTGATTATGAACCTAAATTGGGGTATCATGTAAGTAAAATAAGTAGTTCTGCGTTTTACCACCTGTATAATTTGCGTAGGATCAGGAAGTTTTTAACTCGACCGTCTATAGAGTCTTTTTAGTGCATGCCTTTATAACAAGCAAACTAGATTATTGTAATAGTTTACTGTGTGGTCTTTCCAGTACACACATCGGTAAATTACAAAGAATTCAAAATGTTGCAGCTCGCCTTGTGACCGGTTCACCACGTATATGTCACATCACGAAAGTTCTTTATCTCCTTCATTGGTTACCAGTTGTATATCGTATTCAGTTTAAAATTGGATTTTAACATTTAAATGTTTTTTTGGAACAGCTCCGGGGTATCTCTGTGACCTGGGGCCAATTTCATAAAACATGTAAGCACAAAAATTTGCTTAGTACAAAAAAGTCTTGCTCAGTAAAAACAGGTTATCGGCCAAAACTCCACGTGCTTTTCATTCAAAGCAAAAAACAGCTGAATACCATTCACAAACAATAAACATCAACTAAAATTTTGGTTTGTAACCTTGTTTTTACCAAGGAAGGATTTCCATGCTAAGCAAATTTTAGTGCTTACACGTTTTATGAAATTGGCCCCTGGTGTCTGTTATTCGTCAAAACAAATATAGTCTTCGTTCAGTGAATAGTGTGTTACTGACCCCGGGGAGTGCTAAATGTAACGTTTCACTAGGTGATTGTGCTTTTCAGACAGCTGCCCCTAAACTATGGAACAAACTTCCAGGTCACATTATAAATCTTAGGAATCTAGATAAATCTAGACTAGCTTTTAAATTTGAATCATGATGTTCATTTTTAACTGTATAAATTAAGCTATATAAATGTAATTATAATAATAATAATTATTATTATTATTATAATGTTAAAGGTAGGATACACCATTTTGCAGATATCAAAAAGTGTTACTATCGATTAATTAAGAAATGTCTTACTTATTTGAAAGTAAATAATGATTCTAGGCATCCAGTCAAATGATTGTGCTAGATATCTTGTAATTGTTTGGAAAAATTGAATTTTATTTAAATAAAAATAAAATTACGATCGCCGATCGACGATAGCTAAAACCAACCAACAAAAACCCAACAGACCAACAGTCAAACCCGTACCCGAGTCAAACCCGTACCCGAGTCAACTCGTAACTGGTTTATCTCCAGCCATTAAGAAACTGTCAATGTTTTAAGATAATAGTGGTCACAATTGATTGGCGACGAAGACTACTCCTGGGTATCTGTTTCATTGATAGTTTCACAGACTGTAGAGCTTCAGCTTTCTGTTCTCTTTCTGCCACTATTGATGCCTCTTGAGGCCGAGACGGTTCCTATAACATGTTACTGTTTGCTGTATACTCTAACCCATCGTATTTAAGGTTGAATGCCTAGGGATTATACTGCTCCTTTAAATCTTTAATTGCTAGCTTTCATTAAAATCAACCTGAATGAATATAACCAAGAATATCATTAAAACCTTTAATTATCTGGTACGGGCAGCTTCAGCACACTTCTCGTGGTCAATAGGCCAGCACGGGACCGGCGAACGCGTCATTTTTGCTGTATACGTGTATTGTTTTATCTTTTGTATTGAATGCATAATGAACCAGTACTGCCCTTTTAATTCTCCGACAGGTTTATTGAAACATAATATAAATTTAAATGGTGATGAATAACAAAACGTGGTGCTTTTTTTTGTGGTAGCATTGATACAATTTGCATACAATAAAGCATAACATCAAATACTAGCTGCCACTTAACAAAGATATACGAATACAAGTCACCTTAAATGTTTTCTTCAATTTTTTCTATTTTCTTCAATTTAACTGAAATATAAAACATAAAAAACGGCAAATGAATAATCACCATGCCTGTGTAAGCCTTTCTGTGTGATTTCCATTGTTTATCCCTCTCCCATCCCAACTTGTCTAATTTTAAGGTGGAGGTTTATGCACAACTCGAGTTGTCATCTTTAAGAGCATCTACAGCCAAAACGTGCAAGTGAGAAACCCGGGGACTACCAAATTCGGATTCAGCGCCCTCAAATAGTCTTAAATATATGGTGGCCCTGAAGGGACTACGCAGATCGTGAATATTGACGTCAATATTCACGACAAATTTAACGACTTTCCTCAAAGTCGCGAATATTGACGTCAAATTTGAGGTCAATATTCACGACTTTCCCCAAAAGTCGCGAATATTGACGTCAAATTTGACGTCGATATTCACGTCAAATTTCACGACTTTCCCCGGAAGTCGCGAATATTGACGTCAATATTCGCGACAAAATTCACGACTTTCCTCAAAGTCGCGAATATTGACGTCAATATTGACGTCAATATTCACGACTTTCCCAAAAAGTCGCGAATATTGACGTCAAATTTGACGTCAATATTCGCGATTTGCCCCCAAAGTCGCAAATATTTTGACGCGAATTTTTTTCCAGCAAGCTAGGTTTTGGCTAGTCTTGTTCCGGGGCGCGCACCGTCCGTCTAGTCTAGTACAGTATGCATGCAGTTCATCAATCATCAATACTCCGAAAACGGGCCTATTGAGGGCGCCCTCGATTGTCACGAGAGATCAGTGGATTTGTTTCAAAGGTAAAGGTAGGATACACCATTGGTAATTGCTTGAATTATCATGAATGGGTGGATTTGGGGGGTTGTATTTTATAGTAAATCTCGTTTAACTGACCTGTCCGACGTTTTACAATAATTTATGGATGGCGAGAAAATCACGAAAAACTGCGTTTGTTTTTAACAGCCGTCGGGCAGTTGAATATTCTTATGTTATTATGTGTTTTTGGCGATCGCCATCCGGCGATCGCGAATTTTTTTTTTTTAAATAGGATATCTATTTTTTCTAGCGCGATCATTTTGCTGGATGCCTAGAATCATAATTTACCTTCAAATAAGTAAGATATTTCTTAATAATTCGGTAGTAAATATTGTTGATGTCTGCAAATGGTGTATCCTACCTTTAAGTTCAGTTCACGAGATTTGTTTCTGAACTTGAAACAAATCCACTGATCTCTCGTGACAATCGAGGGCGCCCTCAATAAGCCCGTTTTCTGAGTATGGATGATCGATGAACAACTGCATAGACGGACGGCGCGCCCCGGACAAATGAAAAACTCGCTCTTGGAGCAAGACTAGCCAAAACCTAGCTTGTGGAAAAAAATTTGCGTCAAAATATTTGCGACTTTGGGGGCAAGTCGCGAATATTGACGTCAAATTTGACGTCAATATTCGCAACTTTTTGGGAAAGTCGTGAATATTGACGTCAATATTGACGTCAATATTCGCGACTTTGAGGAAAGTTGTGAATTTTGTCGCGAATATTGACGTCAATATTCGCGACTTTCGGGGAAAGTCGTTAAATTTGACGCGAATATCGACGTCCAATTTGACGTCAATATTCGCGACTTGTGGGGAAAGTCGTGAATATTGACGTCAAATTTGACGTCAATATTCGCGACTTTGAGGAAAGTCGTGAAATTTGTCGTGAATATTGACGTCAATATTCACGATCTGCATAGTCCCTTCAGGGCCACCATATAAATCACTTCTTTGCAAGTTGCCTAAACGATTTTAGTCGAAAGTCAATTTCTAGACCTCCTAAGATTTTTAGCTCACGGCCTTTAACACTTAACAACACGGACATCTATCGTCGTCAAGCATTCAATTGCCTGTTGATATAAAGAATAAGACAACAACAAAAACTGGCCAGACACAATCGAAGACGTCACTATAGTAACAACAAACTGTATTTCCTTCCACTTACATATAGCCTCCCTTTATCAAAATAACAGTCGCATGAAAACGTAGAATATGGACTTGACGCGCCACATACTATCGTTTATTTTTGTATTTTCTGAGAAGAATAGAAAATCTGTGAGCTAGTAATTATGGCACCAGGTTCTTCTCCGTATGATTTTGAGCCCACTTACACATGTACATCAACACTATATGCCGTACACAAAAGGGTTCACTTGCATTCCTTGCGCGTGCAGGGCCGCTATCGATCGGGCTTCGAGAACGATGGTGCAGACACTACGTCACAATATCTCATATGTACCGATAAACCAGAACAAAATGGCGGCTCGCATGACGGTAAGCGCAGTGCGAGAAAATCTCTGTTTTATATGATTACCGAAACCGATAAAAATGAAATAAAAATCAAGTCACAATGGCAATTGACACTCTTTAACATTATGCAATTATAAACTATGGGTGGAGTTTCCCTTTGAGAAATATCTTACTTATTTGAAATGAAATAATGATTCTAGGCATACAGCAAAATGATTGCGCTAGATATCTTGTATTTGTTTAGAACAAATTGGATTGTATTGATGCCTTTTAGGCCGAGACGGTTCCTATAACATGTTTCTGTTTGCCGTATACTCTAACCCATCATATTTCAGGTTGAATCATAGGAAGTACTGCTCCTTTATATCTTTAAATGCTAGTTTTAATTAAATTCAACCTGATATAACCAAGAATTTAAATTTAATTGTCCCCTTTAATTATCTGGTACGCGCAGCTTCAGCACACTTATCGTGGTCAATAGGCCAGCGTGGGACCCAACATGTCATTGTTGCTGTCCACATGTATTGTTTTATCTTTTGTATATTGAATGCATAACGAACCAGTACTGCCCCTTTAATTCTCCGACAGGTTTATTGAAACCTAATAAAAATACAAATGGTGATGAATAACAAAACGTGAGGCTTTTATGTGGTAGCATTGATATAATTTGCATACAATAAAGCATACAATAAAATAATTGCTGTCACTTAACAAAGATATACAAATGCCAGTCACCTTTAATGTTTTCAATTTTCTTTAATTTTACTGAAATATAAAATATAAATAAATAAAAAACGGCAAATGAATAATTGCCATGCCTGTGCAAGCCTTTCCGTGTTATTCCCACTGTTTATCTCTCTCCCATCCCAACCTGTCAAATTTGACTGTGGAGGTTTATGCACAACTCGAGTTGTCATCTTTAAGAGCATCTACAGCCAAAACGTGCAAGTGAGAAACCCGGGGACTACCAAATTCAGACTCAGTGCCCTCAAATAGTCTTAAATCACCTTCTTTGCAAGTTGCCTAACAGATTTGTAATAGTCGAAAGTCAATTTCTAGACCTCCTAAGATTTTTAGCTCACGGCCTTTAACACTTAACAACACGGACATCTATCGTCGTCAAGCATTCAATTGCCTGTTGATATAAAAAAATAAGACAACCAACAAAACTGGCCAGAAAAAATCGAAGACGTCACTATAGTAACAACAAACTGTATTTCCTGCCACTTGTAGCCTCCCTTTATCAAATTATGCGGTTACGTGAAAACGTAGCCAGAAACAAACAAGTAATTATCATTCGCGAGAGAGGCATTGGGGCAAGTGATGTACATATATAGCAGGCAGGTTATCTTGCCCTAGATTAGTAATGTTTAATATAATTCCATGAAAATAAAAACGAAACTAAGTATTCTGCAGATGGGTATTCACAGCTTACTTGATGTGAGAGAAGCTTTCTTTGTCTTCTTGCTACAATGACAACAAATGATGTTGATGACTGACTATACCCAAGTAGTTTATGTTACAATAAAACACATTTTTCTTCTCGGCTTGTAGTCAAAGCAGCTACACGTTCAACTATTTAATCTGCTATGTACTATCAGGAGTCGGGTTTACGCGATAACTCAGTGCATTTTGGTTGAACGGAACTCGATAAGGAAAAATGACTGATTCGACACCAGACCCTTCGGGCGTGTCCCAGATCGTTGTCGCTTTCCGTACTTGTTTCATCAGCTTCCTCGGATTGTTGATCATAACTGGAAACATTCTTTCTATTGTCGTGACTCGTCGCGTACCAGACTTGGCAGACAGTACTAAGATCTTGATGACATCTTTGGCAGTGTCTGACCTCACGGTAATTGGCTTTTTAACAGCGTTCAGTGTCGTCGCTTCAGCTATGGACCGGTGGCCTTTTGGAGATATTACTTGTCAGGCTTATGTCTACATTACAAATGTGGCAGTTATGATGTCAGCATTTTCCCTCATCTGTTTAAATGTTGAGCGCTACATTGCCGTTACCAGGCCGTATAAGTTTCCTATTTGGTGCACTCGACGTCGTATTATCAGTAGTGTCACTGTAGCAGCAATAACAGCTCTGAGTTTACAATTTGGGGTGTGGGTATTTTGCGGAACTTGCAGAACGTGCAGAACTCTGCAAAACAACTAAAATTACACAGAATAAATACAAAATAACCCTAACCCTAACCCTAACCCTAACCCTAACCCTAACCCTAACCCTAACCCTAACCCTAACCCTAACCCTAACCCTAACCCTAACCCTAACCCTAACCCTAACCCTAACCCTAACCCTAACCCTAACCCTAACCCTAACCCTAACCCTAACCCTAACCCTAACCCTAACCCTAACCCTAACCCTAACCCTAACCCTAACCCTAACCCTAACCCTAACCCTAACCCTAACCCTAACCCTAACCCTAACCCTAACCCTAACCCTAACCCTAACCCTAACCCTAACCCTAACCCTAACCCTAACCCTAACCCTAACCCTAACCCTAACCCTAACCCTAACCCTAACCCTAACCCTAACCCTAACCCTAACCCTAACCCTAACCCTAACCCTAACCCTAACCCTAACCCAAACTCTAACCCGAACTCTAACCCTAACGTGTTCTGCACGTATATAGATTGTGACGACCAGCCGCGTCGTTCTGCAACAATTATTTATTTCAAGCGAAAATACATGAATATTTGGCAGTTACTAGTGAGGTTTCAACGTTTTTCTGTCTTTAAAGTCGATATTGTGACTTTAATCGGTGAAATTCGGAGTAATATATGTTGTTCTGCAGAGTTCTGCAGAGTTCTGCACGTTCTGCAAGTTCCGCAAAATACCTATTGCCTACAATTTGTGGTATCAAAAGTTCTGAAAGTTTCTGTTAAATATTTTGAAGCTCCTGTGGTTTGTTTTTATGCAAACACCTCTGCAACATTAAACATTTCACTACTTCTATTATTTGATGTAATTCTAGTGTTAACAATGATGTGCATATACTATCGCATTATTAAGATCAGCCGAGAGCATGAAAAACGAATCAACCGGAATGACCCTAACAACAAAAACAACATCCAGAACAACAAAGCTATCAAGACATTTGTCGTCGTCACTCTGACGTATGCCGTTTGTCTTACACCAGCTGCGATTATGAGAATTGTTGAGGATTACATCCATGTGGACGCTGCACACTGGCTTTGGTTTCTGACAGTCTGGCTCCTTAAATCTAACAGTGTCTGCAATGTTTCAATCTACTGCCTGTTCAATCGCTCCTACCGTCAGAAGGCCAAGCAAATCATCACCAACAGATGGCTCTGTTGCAGAGGGTCGGTGGAGCCTGTGAACATTTGAGATGTTGTTGTCTAGGTCATTGTATATAAGCACACTCTACCTATCCAGCACTCAAATAATGTTCTGTTAAAAGAAATTAAACATGGTTGTAATCGAGTTATATTTCACGAATCAACTAATCCAAGGCTCTACTGTGGCAACCCAAACAAAGAAAGAGGTCAAAAGAACAGCCACCAAAAGACTACAGAGAGGACCTTATACTGACTAAACATCAAACGTTGCTGATGCAGTTCTTTAAAGAAACTCCTTGTTTCCTTGATAAAACTTAATTTCATTGGTTTACCTTCAGCTGTATTCTCTCCAGCCATCAAGAAACTGTCAATGTTTTAAGAAAACAGTGGTTACAATTTATTATAGACGAAGACTACTCCCGAGTATCTGTTTCATTGATAGTTTCACTGACTGTAGAGCTTCAGCTTTCTGTTCCCTTTCTGCCACTATTGATGCCCCTTGAGGCCTAGACTGTTCATATAACATGTTACTGTTTGCCGTTTACTCTAACCCATTGTATTTTAGGTTAAATGCCTAGAAGTACTGCTCCTTTAAATCTTTTAAATGCTAGCTTTAATTAAATTTAACCTGAATATAACCTAGGATATAAATTAAATGTTTAAATCGGTTTAAATGTTGAGCGCTACATTGCCGTTACCAGGCCATACAAGTTTCCTATTTGGTGCACTCGACGTCGTATTATCAGTAGTGTCACTGTACCAGCAATAACAGCTCTGAGTTTACAATTTGTGGCATCGAAAGTTCTCAATGTTTCTGTGAAATATTTTGAAGCTCCTGTGGTTTGTTTATATGCGAACACCTCTGCAACATTAAACATTTCATTCCTTCTATTATGTGATTTAATTCCAGTGTTAACAATGATGTGCATATACTATCGCATCATTAAGATCAGCAGAGAGCATGAGAAACGAATCAACCGGAATGACCCCAACAACAAAAACAACATCCAGGACAACAAAGCTCTGAAGACATTTGTCGTCGTCACTCTGACGTATGCATTTTGTTTCACACCAGCCGTGATTACCAGAATTATTGTGGCTTACACCCACGTGAAGACTGCACACTGGCTTCAGTTTATGGTGACCTGGCTCATTACATCTAATAGTCCGTGGGCCAGAGGGGGCTACCGTGCACCCCCCCCCCCCCCCCCCTATGATCCTACTTCTTGGGTGTCATCTTGTTCATTGGGATCCATAATATCAGAAAAAAAATGTTCCCAAGGAAAAAACTCATTTGGACACTGTTTTTTTGCTCCTTATTTGAAGATATGTAAACATTTCAGTTTTTCGTGTTTTGAACACTTTCTTAGGGTTCGTGAATTATGTGCTTACATTTTACCCTGTTTCTCAGCAGATATAACTCTAATCTCCACCAAATTAATACACAATCTTCATAAATCATACAACAATGGGTAGACAAAATTATTTTAATATGTTTTATTGTCTTCCATTATTAATGACGTCATAAATTTTCATATAATTAAATATGCAAATGTTCATCTCAAAATCTGTCAAAATCACCTGGAAGTTGTATTTTGTCTGCTATAATCATGAAATAAGTTTGCTAACCCCCTAATTTCGTGTAAAATTATTCATTGATATGTTATCTGATGTTTCCTGCAAAAAAAATAGTATCAGTCAACTCGTAATTAACCCCCTCCCCCGCATTACGGTTACTACATTCTGTATATTTAATGCACATTCAATCAAAGTTCCTGTTTATAAGAACAAAAGCTCGACAAGCAGTATTTTAATGACTGTTAGGGCTAGCCTGTTAACATCAAACTAAATCAAATCAAATTCCAGTTCTCCTGAGAATACACATAACATATGCACACTATTTGAAATGCAATGTGCTTTCTTTTCCATTTATGATATCATGAAGGGAAGTACTCTGTACATCTTTGTTATTGTGAAGTAAAATGATATCTAAAATGACAGTGATCTTCTTTCACTGTCCGTAGGATGATTTCTATTCCTATTATGTTTATAAATTCAATACAGTATTGTAACGTAGATTTCTCTGGGTTCTACACCACACACAAGAAGGACTCTTGACGCAAGTATTCTGTATTTCCGGTGATTCTCTCTGGTTTATTGTGACCTCTTGCCGACCAAAACATGGACTTCAGGCTCCCGCAATCACGCGGCACCCGAACTGGTTAGAACTGGTTCGGCGCTTGCGCAATCCAAAGGCGGGTTTCCGGGGCGCACCAGCAGGAGCCACCAGGGCGATCCCACCACCGTGGAATCGCTCCAGCGCCCTCTACCGCCCAACCGGCACGGGCGTTACACAGCCCCCCACGAAGACCTTGTTTGCCCCCAAACAAGACCATGGGCGCTGCTGCCGCACCCCGGCCAACCGCCCTGGAAAACGCATAACGCCAACAATTACACAACAATTTACATTACAAAAAATGAAAAGTTCAAAAGTTCCCGCCTAGTAGGTGGGAGGTGGCCTGAAGCTGCTCCCAGAATTCCGGTGGAATGTCTCTCCACGCCTGGGCCGTCTCCCCGAGGCGCGTGCGTGGTCCGACTCCGTCGCGCATGCACAGTCCGACTCCGTCGCGCATGCGTGGTCCAACTCCGAGGCGCATGCGTGGTCCGACTCCAAGGCGCATGCGTGGTCCGACTCCGTCGCGCACGCGTGGTCCGCCAGACGACCCCAAGCTCTGGCACCCCCAGCTCCGGCACACCCCCAGCTGTCAAGACTTGACTGGCTCCTGTGACTGGCTCCTGTGACTGGCTCTTGTGACTGATTCCTGTGACTGGCTCTTGTGACTGATGACTGGCTTAGAGAGCGTGGGCGTCCCGGCGAGGCCCCGCCCCCGCTGCGCCGACGGGCACGGCTCGGGCTCGCTCCGAGTGTTGCGAGCCGTCTGCCGCGCCGCCGTCTACAGCATGGGCCGGGCCCCCCCGACTCGGTTTCATTCCTGCAGAAGATCCAGAGAATGTCTCGACGAGGCCCCGCCCCCCACTGCATCCACGGGCCCGCTTGGGATTGTTCCGCGTGGAACCATCCGTCTGCTGCGCCGCCGTCTACAGCATGGGGCGGCCCCCCGACAGACCTGGTAGCGGACCCGGACAAATATGGAGAAGGGCGCCCTCTCTCCAAATCGGAGTGGACGCACTGAAGCCCCCAGCCATTGGCGCATGTCCCGAAAATTCCCGCTATCCTTCTCCAACTCCTCCCCCAGGAAACATCCAGACTCCCAAGTCCCCATAACCTCCCTAGAGTTCCCCAAAACATCCCTAAAGAAGGCCTCTAACTCCGCCAGCGTGATGTACGGAATGCACCGGCTCCTGGGCCCCGCTCCCCGGGCCCGCACTCCAGCTCGCCTCCCCGCCGCAGGGCGAGTCGGCCGCCACACCATCATGGTTTCGTGAAAACATGAAAACTTCACCTGGTTTCCTTAGTCCTCCTGCATGCCAACCGCTGCCACCAATGTAACGTAACGCGTTGTCTGGGGTCGACACACACACACAAGAAGGACTCTTGACGCAGGGGGGGGCGGAGGGGGGGCCCTTCGAGACTGTGATTGCGCAACGCTGACGTACCGTCCATTCTCAAAATAGGAGGGAACAATTTTCTCACGCGAAAAATAAAGAGTTTTTGGCATCCAATCTTAACATCTTGTCTTTTGTAGTTGTAAAAGGTTGTTATTTACCTTAATTTTTATCATCCAATGACCAAAATTGTATTGAAAATGAAAAAAGCAGTCGAAAAAATTAAGCGTTGACGTACCGTTGATGCGCGTGGAGATTGTGCACAAATACTCAAACGACGTTGACAAATACCTCCCCTAAAAAGGGCAATAATAATCGATAAATTGTGAAAAATCGTGCTTCGAACCCACTCACTTTTTTCCATGGATACGTTAAAAAAGGATGTAGCAGTGATATACTGAATTTTTAAAAAAATCTGCCTGTGAACCCCTTGTGTTTTATCGTGTTGTTTTCGAACGAAAATGGCAGAAAATGACATCGCCCCCAAAAAAATTCGTGTAGATTGTGCCTGTGTACCTGGCTTTGCGGACGTTGCATGAATCACTGAATTCGGAGAGCGATACACGGAGCAAATTTGTACGTGTTTCAATGGTGAGCTTCGCGGTAGCGATCTATACGTATTTACTGTGTGAGATGTGCAGCTCTCGAGCGTGGAAGAATGAATGAGATACATTTCAACGTTGGTGGCGCACTTTGTTGGGCCCCCCCTCCGCCCCCCCCTGTCTTGACGCAAGTATTCTGTATTTCCGGTGATTCTCTCTGGTTTATTGTGACCTCTTGCCGACCAAAACATGGACTTCAGGCTCCCGCAATCACGCGGCACCCGAACTGGTTAGAACTGGTTCGGCGCTTGCGCAATCCAAAGGCGGGTTTCCGGGGCGCACCAGCAGGAGCCACCAGGGCGATCCCACCACCGTGGAATCGCTCCAGCGCCCTCTACCGCCCAACCGGCACGGGCGTTACAGTATATTACCGCATACAATATGTTTTTTTGATAGTTATAAACATGTATCAGTCTGAAAGGGGGGCTCAGACCAAGCCAACTTATTCAACTGTTGGTCATTAATCGCATTATATGCTATAACACAGGGTTGATGATTCAAACGAATGAACGAACGTATACGGGGTGCAGTTTCATGAATTTCAACTGACATGACACACTGAGCAAAACCAATCAGTGAATGAATCTGATTATAATCATGGTAGATAACAAAGACTGATATTTAAATGTTTAACAACACCTTAAATGCACTACGTTTCTATATTTCTATTCATACTTTTTCAGAAACACAGGTACATTTTTTCACTAACACAAAATATTATGTAACTGCAACAGTGACAGAATGTTTTCCTCAAGTCCTTCATTCAAGGATAAACACATAAATGGCTTATCAAACTCAAATTTAAGGATGACATAATGAGTATTGTTGAAACTTTGCATTCTTTGAAAATACATTTTAACGATGTGACCACTTTGGTGTCGACAATCTTTCTAGTTAATCTTATGCAGTTATCTGTTTATCGTACATAATGTACATTTATTATTTCAAGACGGAAGAATCAAGGGAAAGAAAATTAGATATCACAAGAAATCATTAATGAAATTCCTTATACAGCATTGAGTGTCCTTCAGTTATAAGTGATAGAACATATATATATTTTTAATCAACTCTTGTTTACATGAATGGAGTAAAGGTGTAAGGAAGTAAACACCTACACGTGACAAAACTAACAGCATGTGATCTTTCTGTGTTGAACCAGATTTATATTGCTAATATTTACTTAAAACTTGATGGTTTGTCATTTTCTATGGGGCATGTTATTAACATTAATTATCACAAAAGCAAAACATGTCATACTACTGAAACAAATAATGAAGCCTTTTCAGACTTCATCTTCGCTATCTGTGTCTTGGTCCGAGTCATAGTACTGGACATCATGATCTGAATCGTAGTCGTCATCACTTGAGTCATCGTCTCCCATACAGTCAAGAACATCTACCAACCTTGGGGGCAGAATGTCTCTCGTTGACCATAGTAGTTCTAATTTGTCTACATTCTTTGTCCAACCATGACCATCTGTTGGTGGTGGAACGATGGGTTTAGGCTCATGAGCCCTCTTCCATATCGCCACCTGGTAGTTCACTCTCCTGATGTGTTGTTGAAGACTGTCCTTGCATGGAGGAAATAAAAACAGGTCTACGTGGACCGACTTGCTGATTTTCTCTCCATCACTTTTACACTTTTCCTTCATCAGAGCAAATCTAGCCTCATCTACATCAGTAAACCAAATTGGTTTCCCATACAGGGCACATGTAAATTCCTCCAGGTTGGACATCAACTCCTCTGGTTTTGTTACGTTGCTGCAACAGTTTGATTGGCTTGACTTTGCCAATTCCTTTAAAAGCAATATGAAAAATATATTCATCAAAGAAGGAGAAGCCCAACTGCTCACTTCTCAGAATGGGAGAGAGACACTGCGTTCTGAGATTCCATCTCTCAACTCAACCCAAGAAGAAACAGATTCACGCGTGATCCTCTACTGTCAATACGGTAAGGAGCAAGGCTATGATCATGTGCAGATCAAAAGCCCAGACACCGATATATTTTTCATATTGCTTCATTACGCGCATCTCACTCCAGACATCACATTACTCTTCCACACAGGGAGAGGAAACAAGCAGCGGCTCAATGATGTCACTCATTTTGCCAAGCAGTCCTCCCCTGAATATTGCACAGTACTCCTTGGACTACATGCTTTCTCAGGCTGTGACTCCACAAGCGCCTTTAAAGGAATTGGCAAAGTCAAGCCAATCAAACTGTTGCAGCAACGCAACAAATTTGTCAAACCGCTTGCAGGACTTGGTGATTCGTGGACTGTACCAGAGGAGTTGATGTCCAACCTGGAAGAATTTACATGTGCCCTGTATGGGAAACCAAGGTTTACTGATGTAGATGAGGCTAGATTTGCTCTGATGAAAGAAAATCAGCAAGTCGGTCCACGTAGACTTGTCTTTATTTCCTCCATGCAAGGACAGTCTTCAACAACACATCAGGAGAGTGAACTACCAGGTGGCGATATGGAAGAGGGCTCATGAGCCTAAACCTATCGTTCCACCACCAACAGATGGTCATGGTTGGACAAAGAATGTAGACAAATTAGAACCACTATGGTCAACGAGAGACATTCTGCCCCCAATGTTGGTAGATGTTCTTGACTGTATGGGAGACGATGACTCAAGTGATGACGACTACGATTCAGATCATGATGTCCAGTACTATGACTCGGACCAAGACACAGATAGCGAAGATGAAGTCTGAAAAGGCTTCATTATTTGTTTCAGTAGTATGACATGTTTTGCTTTTGTGATAATTAATGTTAATAACATGCCCCATAGAAAATGACAAACCATCAAATTTTAAGTAAATATTAGCAATATAAATCTGGTTCAACACAGAAAGATCACGTGCTGTTAGTTTTGTCACGTGTAGGTGTTTACTTCCTTACACCTTTACTCCATTCATGTAAACAAGAGTTGATTAAAAATATATATATGTTCTATCACTTATAACTGAAGGACACTCAATGCTGTATAAGGAATTTCATTAATGATTTCTTGTGATATCTAATTTTCTTTCCCTTGATTCTTCCGTCTTGAAATAATAAATGTACATTATGTACGATAAACAGATAACTGCATAAGATTAACTAGAAAGATTGTCGACACCAAAGTGGTCACATCGTTAAAATGTATTTTCAAAGAATGCAAAGTTTCAACAATACTCATTATGTCATCCTTAAATTTGAGTTTGATAAGCCATTTATGTGTTTATCCTTGAATGAAGGACTTGAGGAAAACATTCTGTCACTGTTGCAGTTACATAATATTTTGTGTTAGTGAAAAAATGTATCTGTGTTTCTGAAAAAGTATGAATAGAAATATAGAAACGTAGTGCATTTAAGGTGTTGTTAAACATTTAAATATCAGTCTTTGTTATATACCATGATTATAATCAGATTCATTCACTGATTGGTTTTGCTCAGTGTGTCATGTCAGTTGAAATTCATATAACTGCACCCCGTATACGTTCGTTCATTCGTTTGAATCATCAACCCTGTGTTATAGCATATAATGCGATTAATGACCAACAGTTGAATAAGTTGGCTTGGTCTGAGCCCCCCTTTCAGACTGATACATGTTTATAACTATCAAAAAAACATATTGTATGCGGTAATATACTGCATTGAATTTATAAACATAATAGGAATATAAATCATCCTACGGACAGTGAAAGAAGATCACTGTCATTTTAGATATCATTTTACTTCACAATAACAAAGATGTACAGAGTACTTCCCTTCATGATATCATAAAGGGAAAAGAAAGTACATTGCATTTCAAATAGTGTGCATATGTTATGTGTATTCTCAGGAGAACTGGAATTTGATTTGATTTAGTTTGATGTTAACAGGCTAGCCCTAACAGTCATTAAAATACTGCTTGTCGAGCTTTTGTTCTTATAAACAGGAACTTTGATTAAATGTGCATTAAATATACAGAATGTAGTATCCGTAATGCGGGGGAGGGGGTTAATTACGAGATGACTGATACTATTTTTTTTGCAGGAAACATCAGATAACATATCAATGAATAATTTTACACGAAATTAGGGGGTTAGCAAACTTATTTCATGATTATAGCAGACAAAATACAACTTCCAGGTGATTTGGACAGATTTTGAGATGAAAATTTGCATATTTAATTATATGCAAATGTATGACGTCATTAATAATGGAAGACAATAAAACATATTAAAATAATTTTGTCTACCCATTGTTGTATGATTTATGAAGATTGTGTATTACAGTTTTTCTCAGTTGCTTTGATGCACTTCCCGAGACAGTAACCTCTTTCTCAAAACTCAAAATGCAATCCCCAAAACACTGAAAGCATTTCTCACAACACTGTACCACCCGTGCAAAAGCAAATAAAACAATCAAAATGCTAACAACAGGCGTCAAAATACACTAAGTCAGTCGATTGCTACATCAATGTAACCAAATGCACAGCTCCTTCTGATTGCTGCATGAACACCGATACCCAAATGGCAAAGTAGTTGCATCAAAACTGGACAGAGTGATAGTGTTGCTGATAATGTAAACAACAAATGGACACACTATATAAGAAAAGACACATTTGTGATGGTGTGTATCTTGAATGTATTACGTTTATTACATATTGTGTAATACATGTACATGTAGTATTGTTGTTTTATTTGTTATTTCTTTATTTATGTATAGTTTTTGGGACAATCGCCCCATTGCTGACAAATGTAGTCAAGCTCCACAGGACTCTCATTGGGCATCCATTCTCTCCTCCCTGTTTGGCCAAAGCACTTCATCCACATCGCATCTGATGTGTTGCCTCTAAAGGCACCGAGGGAAAAACCTGTGGGACAACAGATGAAAATGTTATTGCGCTAAACAATAAAGTAATGCTCATGTACACACATTACCCATGCGCGGATCCAGGGGGGGGGGGGCGCACCCGGCGCGCGCCCCCCCTAAAAAAATCTCGAGAAGATTGAGAAGATCTCGGCGTTGGGACTTCGCGCCTCCTGCGCTCCCATATCTTCTCCCAATACATTATGTTGACAATTTTTGGCGCCCCCTCTAACCGAAATTCCTGGATCCGCCCCTGTTACCCACATCAAATACTAAAGAAATAAATACAATGAACCTTCTGGCATGACGTATCCAGCCTTGGCAGTCCTCGAGTGAGATATCCCCACAACCAGCATTCATGGCGTCCAGTAGAGATAATTGGTTTTGGGGTCGGTGATCATGCTCGTATCTCATTTGGAACATTCATATTCCTTCCCCTGCCTCTTCCCCTGCCTCTTCCCCTGCCTTTTCCCCTGCATCTTTCCCTCTCCCCTTCCCTGCCTCCTTCCCTGCCTCCCCGTCCCCTGTGCACTCTTCCTCCTGCCCTACTACCACGCACACGGACACCGTCTCTTGCACGACGCTCGTTGATACCTGCCTCTCGCTCCATTTTACGTAGAACTATTGCGCTCAGTGGAACCCTTATATACGTTATGAGTACTAAACATTCATCATCTCTACCTTGTATGATGGAATGGACAGCATTATGCTCTGGTAGTAGGCCTATTCAATTGAGCCAGTGAAGAGCAGTAACTCCCATCGTGCTGGCGTTATCTTTTGTACAAACACACTGCTCACTGTACGTAGTATTTTGCATGCAATGATTTACCCAATGCACAACTGCGGTATTTCGAATAGGAAAGGTACACAGTCAGTTGAGAAGAAAACAACCTGTTTTGCCTAGAATGTCAAAATAGAATGAAAATTGCATCTGTGCTATGGCAAGTGCGTTTAGAGTTTTGCATTTTGTGTGCACACAATGGGAAATAGAAATAGTGGATTGGCCAATTGCATTCATTTTGCGGGGTTTTGAGACGCTGTTAAAAAAATGAGGTAAGAGTTTGGGAAAGTGCATTAAAGCGATTGAGAAAAACTGTAATTTGGTGGAGATTAGAGTTATATCTGCTGAGAAACAGGGTAAAATGTAAGCACATAATTCACGAACCCTAAGAAAGTGTTCAAAACACGAAAAACTGAAATGTTTACATATCTTCAAATAAGGAGCAAAAAAACAGTGTCCACGGTAGCACGGTAGGCCCCTCTGGCCCACGGACTATAACAGTGTCTGCAATGTTTTCATCTACTGTCTGTTCAATCGCTCCTACCGTCAGAAGGCCAAGCAAATCATCACCAACAGATGGCTCTGTTGCAGAGGGTCGGTGGAGCCTGTGAACATTTGAGATGTTGTTTTCTAGGTCATTGTATATAAGCACACTCTACCTATCCGGCACTCAAATAATGTTCCGTTAAAAGAGATTAAACATGGTTTTAATCGAGTTATATTTCACAAATCAACTAATCCAAGGCTCTACTATATGGCAACCCAAATAAAGAAAGAGGTCAAAAGAACAGCCACCTAAAGACTACAAGGGGGACCTTAGACAGTCTAAACATCCGAAGTTGCTGATGCAGTCCTCCAAAGAAACTTTTTGTTTCCTTTAATAATAATGGAACCTAATGTCGTTGGTTTACCTTAGCTGCATTCTATCCAGACATCAAGAAACTGTCAATTTGTTAAGAATATATTGGTCACAATTGGAGACGAAGGCTACTCCCAAGTACCTGTTTCGTTGATGCATGTAGTTTCACCGACTGTAGAGCTTCAGCTTTCTGTTCTCTTTCCGCCACTATTGATCCCACTTTAGGCCTCGATAGTTCTTACAAAATGTTACTGTTCGCCGTATACAACCTGTCCATTTGACTATGGAGGTTTATGCACAACTTGAGTTGTGTATTGAGTTGTATATCTTTAAGAGCATCTACAGCCAAAACGTGCAAGGAAGGAACCCGGGGACTACCCAATTCGGATCAGCACCCTCGAATTGTCTTAAATCACCTCTTTGCAAGTTGCCTGAAAGATTTTGGTCGAAAGTCATTTTCTAGGCCTCCTAGGATTTTTAGCTCACGGCCTATAACTACTGCCACGTTGGCAGCTGTGTAGCAAATGAACTTGTGAAGGCTAATTTAATAGGAAAAAATGTTGCAACCTTGACACCTGGACACTGTTTTTTTTTCTTCATCTCTATCATATCAATTAAGGTCAAGCAGTGCAAACAATTTTAAAAAGACATGAATCTGGGACTGAGAAACATTTCCAATTTTGTTTCGAAACAATTTCTTGACTCTCCAGAGACTTTGTACACAACCGCTTAAGTAGCGTGATCAGTATAGCAGTACGTACGGTACCACATTATTTAATCTGAGCCTTACAGAGGAGCCATGTACACGCTGTGCATGCTGTAAGTTTTAACCGAATCCTACCCGAGTGGAAAACGTTTAACTATTGGGATATTTTGAAAGAACATAAATTAAAAGTCATGCGATTTATGGAAGCACTAGGGCAATTCCAAGCCTAGTTTGCTGTACATCATGTGGTATCTATGGTGGCCCTGAAGGGACTACGCAGATCGTGAATATTGACGTCAATATTCACGACAAATTTCACGACTTTCCTCAAAGTCGCGAATATTGACGTCAAATTTGACGTCAATATTCACGATCTGCGTAGTCCCTTCAGGGCCACCATAGGTATCTACTTAGACTGTTGCTGTGGAACTTTTATAGATCGATTTCTA
This sequence comes from Crossaster papposus, assembly GCA_037893245.1. Lineage (NCBI taxonomy): Eukaryota > Metazoa > Echinodermata > Asteroidea > Velatida > Solasteridae > Crossaster > Crossaster papposus. The sequence goes on from JBAIAA010000173.1 coordinate 963,379, forward strand.
AAAAAAAATTACCAACAGTATATCCACATGGTGTACTGCAAATTGAAAAAAACAAACTTAGAATCAAGTTATACCTAAACCACGTTGAATGTTGGTCACTGGCTAGGATGTGAGAGTATTGTATGTAGGCATGTATTTTTAGCACATTAAAAATTTGGAAAATCTAAGTTTTACATATGTGACCCGGCACATCAAAATCAGGAATAAGTCGGAAAATGACTTTTTGGGATATGCACATAGTAAGATTAGAAATTCTATAAGCTTTCTAATGATATTCACCACAAGCCTGTAGCTGAGAAGTTATTGACCATGAGGTAGAGGCTTATGTCGGGTATCATTAGAAAGCTTATGGAATTTCTAATCTTACAATGTACATACATGTATCTCAAAAACCAACATATCAACATATTGCTGATTTTGATGTGCTTGTCACATATCTTTTTCTCTCTAATTTTTTTGATGCACGTGTAAAGCAACACGTTATTTTACTGACAAGACTATTTTACTGAAATGGGAGTAACCATCTCTTCCTTTCCATTTTCTTTAATGAAAACTGACTCCTGAATTTAAAATGACAACAAAACTGTGATACATAAATTATGTATATTAAGTATTTATATATATTTTACATATTTTGTGACTTTTAATGAATGATCTAACCTTTAAACATCTCAAACTTATAAATATTCCTTTAAACAAATATAACATAAACAGTTATTTGATACTTCTCTTGTTGACAGAACATTCATTGTTTTCACGTCAAATCAGTGTTGCTGTTAACAGGCATGAATCTTATGTGTAATGTCAGTCACGGTAATGTCAGTCACGCAGGTTAATTTGCATATTTGTTTACAAATTCAATTGGATTTTTTTCTATCTTACAACATACGTAAGTTACCCTATTTGCTATAATGTTCTTATGGATTTAGATCTGTAGCACTTTTAACTTGAAGAGAAATTTTCAAAACGTGTTTCACACTTTTTGGTTGCGTGATCGCTTTTTGTAATGTCAGTCACGGCAGTAAACATCCCCCTAGTCGGACAAGCTGAACATCAAATTTTAAAGTTTCAATACTATATTGTGTATTTAGTTCCCAGTATCCCTCATACCAAACATGGTTCAGCTGGCTGTAATTGTTTAGGCATTAGAGCTGATTTCATATGCAAAAATATTTAAAAAACGTAATGTCAGTCACGGTGGAATTGCCCACTATATCAATTATTACTGGAGCCACTTTACATGTGTACATGTGAATGCCACAATAAAGTGTATTTTCAGACCATTTAAAACAAACGTTTAGTGAACAAAATAGATTTTTCAAATTGAATGTTTAACCAGTTCGCGCAAGATGACATATATAAACGCAAAGTTTTCCCCAGATTCAAAACGGACGAGCAAGGCACGAAATGTCTGTCCGCAGCAAGCAAGGCCTGAAATGCGTGGCTGTGCTTCCCGGTACTATCAGCCTGAACCCGCCTTGAATCGAGTTTCGTTAAAAATAAAAGTACTAATGTCTTTGGTTTACATTCAGCTGCATTCTCTCCAGCTATCAAGAAACAGCCAATGTTTTAAGAAAATATTGGAGACAAAGACTACTCCCGAGTATCTGTTTCATTGATAGTTTCACTGACTGTAGATCTTCAGCCTTCTGTTCTCTTTCTGCCACTATTGATGCCTCTTGAGGCCTAGACGGTTTATATAACATGTTACTGTTTGCCGTATACTCTAAACCGTTGTATTTCAGGTTGAATGCATAGGGAGTACTTGCTGCCACTTAACAAAGATATACAAATACCAGTCACCTTTAATTTTTCTATTTTCTTTAATTTAACTGAAATATGAAATATATATAAAGACTGCAAATGAATAATTGCCATGCCTGTGCAAGCCTCTCTGTGTGATTCCCACTGTCTATCCCTCTCTTGTCAAATTATGACTGTGGAGGTAAATGCACAGTTTGAGTTGTACATCTTTAAGAGCCAAAACGTGCAAGGGAGGAACCTGGGACTACCAAATTCGGAATCAGCGCCTCGAATTGTCTCAAATCACCTCTTTGCAAGTTGCCAAGTTGCATGAAAACGTAGCCAGACACAAAAAAAGTAATTATCATGCACGAGAGCAGGCATTGGGGCAAGTGATGTACATAGCAGGCAGGTTATCTTGCCCTAGATTAGTAATGGTTAATATAAGTCTATGAAAAAACCCGAAACTAAGTATTCTGCAGATGGGTATTCACAGCTTACTTGACGTGAGAGAAGCTTTCGTTGTCTTCTTGCTACAATGGACAACAATTGATGGTGATGACTGACTATAACCAATTAGTTTATGTTACAAAAAACACACAAAAAATTATCGACTTGTAGTAAAAGCAGCTGCACGTTCAACTATTTAATATGCTATGTACTATCTGAAGTCGGGTTTAGGCGATAACTCGGTGCATTTTGGTTGAACGGAACTCGATAAGGAAAAAATGACTGATTCGTCACCGGATCCTTCGGGCGTGTCCCAGATCGTTGTCGCTTTCCGTACTTGTTTCATCAGCTTACTCGGATTGTTGATCATAACTGGAAACATTCTTTCTATTGTCGTGACTCGTCGCGTACCAGACTTGGCAGACAGTACCAAGATTTTGATGACATCTTTGGCAGTGTCTGACCTCACGGTTGGCTTTGTAACAGCGTTCAGTGTCGTCGCTTCAGCTATGGACCGGTGGCCTTTCGGAGATATCACTTGTCAGGCTTATGCCTACATTACATATGTGGCAATTATGATGTCAGAATTTTCTCTCATCTGTTTAAATGTTGAGCGCTACATTGCCGTTACTAGGCCATACAAGTTTCCTATTTGGTGCACTCGACGTCGTATTATCAGCAGTGTCACTGTAGCAGCAATAACAGCTCTGAGTTTACAATTTGTGGCATTAAAAGTTCTCAATGTTTCTGTGAACAAAAGCTCCTGCAGTTTGTTTATATGCGGACACCTCTGCAACATTAAACATTTTATTCCTTCTATTAGGTGATTTAATTCCAGTGTTAATAATGATGTGCATATACTATCACATCATTAAAATCAGCAGGGAGCATGAGAAACGAGTCAACCAGAACTATCCCAACAACAGACACAACATCCAGGACAACAAAGCTCTGAAGACGTTTGTCGTCATCACTCTGACGTACGCAGTTTGTTTCACACCAGCTGTGGTTACAAGAATCATTGGGAATTACACCCATGTAACACATTGGCTTCAGTTTCTGACGGTCTGGCTCGTTGTATCTAACAGTATCTGCAATGTTTTCATATACTGTCTGTTCAATCGCTCCTACCGTCAGAAGGCCAAGCAAATCATCACCAACAGATGGCCCTGTTGCAGAGGGTCGGTGGAGCCTGTGAACATTTGAGATGTTGTTGTTGTAGTTTTTTGTATAAGCACACTATCCAGCACTTAAATAATGTTTCGTAAAAAGAGATTAAACATGATTGCAATTGAGTTATATTTCACGAATAAACTAATCCAAGGCTCTACTATGGCAACCCAAACAAAGAAAGAGGTCAAAACAACAGCCACCTAAAGACTACAAGGAGGACCTTTGACAGACTAAACATCAACAGTTGCTGATGCAGTCCTTCAAAGAAACTCCTTGTTTCCTTGCATAATAATGGAACTTAATGTCATTGGTTTACCTCATTTTCTCCAGCCATCAAGAAACTGTCAATGTGTTAAGAATATAGTGGTCACAATTGGAGACGAAGGCTACTTCCGAGTATCTGTTTTATTGATAGTTTCACCGACTGCAGAGCTTCAGCCTTTTGTTCTCTTTCTGCAATTATTGATGCCTCTTTAGGCCTAGACGGTGTATATAACATGTTACTGTTTGCCGTATACTCTAACCCATCGTATTTCAGGTTGAATGCCTATGAAGTACTTTAAGTGCTAGTTTTAATTAAATTCAACCTGAATATAACCAGTGATTTAAATTTAATTGTCCCCTTTAATTATCTGGTACGCGCAGCTTCAGCACACTTATCGTGGTCAATAGGCCTGCACGGGACCCAACACGTCATTTTTGCTGTATACATGCATTGTTTTATCTTTTGTAAATTTAATGCATAATGAAACAGTACTGCCCCTTTAATTCTCCGACAGGTTTATTGAAACCTAATATAATTATAAATGGTGATGAATAACAAAACGTGACGCTTTTTTGTGGTAGCATTGATACAATTTACATACAATAAAGCATAAAATAAAATAAATGCTGCCACTTAACAAGGATATACAAATACCAGTCACCTTAATTTTTTTCTATTTTCTTCAATTTAACTGAAATATAAAATATAAATTACAATAACGGCAAAGAATAATTGCCATGCCTGTGCAAGCCTTTGCGTGTGATTCCCACTGTTTAACCTCTTCCATCCCAACCTGTCTAATTTTACTGTGGAGGTTTATGCACAACTCGAGTTGTACATCTGTAAGAGCCAAAACGTGTAAGTGAGGAACCCGGGGACTACCCAATTCGGATCAGCACTCTCGAATTGTCTCAAATCACCTCTTTGCAAGTTGCCTGAAAGATTTCGGTCGAAAGTCATTTTCTAGGCCTCCTAGGACTTTTAGATCACAGCCTATAAGTAACTACTGCCACGTTGGCTGTGCAGCAAATGGAACTTGTAAAGGCTTCAAAAGTAAAGAATGTTGCAACCTGACACTGTTTTTGTTTTCATCCCTATCATCTCAATGAAGGTCAATCAGTGCAAAAATGTTGAAAAGACATGAATCTGGGACTGAGAAACATTTCCAATTTTGTTAGAAACAATTTCTTGACTCTTCATAGACTTTGTACACAACCGCTTAAGTAGCGTCAGTATACCAATACGGTTCCATATTCTTTAATCTGAGCCTTACAAAAGAGCCACAAACACGCTGTGCATGCAGTAAGTTTTAACTTTGTGCTCCAAATCCTACCCGAGTGGAAAACGTTTAACTATTGGGATATTTTGACAGAACATAAATTAAAAGTATTTCGATTTTTTGAAGCACCATATCAATTATTACTGGAGCCACTTTACATGTGATTGTAAAGTGTACATGTGATTGCCACAATAAAGTTTATTTTCAGACCATTTAAAAAAAGGTTTAGTGAACAAAATAGATTTTTCAAATTGAAAGTTTAACCAGTTCGCGCCAGATGATTATATAAACGCAAAGATTTCCCCAGATTCAAAACGGATGACGAATAAACACGCAATGAGCAAGGCCGGAAATGTCTGTCAGCAACGAGCAAGGCCGTATTACAGTGTGTGTGCTTACTCGCCGGTGCTATCAGCCTGAACCCGCCTCGGATCAAGTTTCGTTAAAAATAATCCCGCGCGTCGGCTTGGTCATGTTAAAATAATCCCGGCGCGAACTGGTTACTAACGTGTTGGTCCACTTTCTCATTCAATCACACAAAAGTGCTTTTTTTCAGCACTTTAATATCGAAAATGTCGTTTATAAAATCATTGTTTACGAGTATGGCTGGAATGATTTACTCATTATTTGACCGAATAGTAATCAGTATAGTAGCTTTTATAATAGATAAAAACGTAATGGGGGGGGGGGGGGGGGCTTTCTGTTTTGTTTGGGTGTATCTAGGTTTGTACATGCATGTTTACTGAACAAATTAGAAGACAGGTTGGTAAATGAAAGATTGCGTGGCCGTCCGTGTTGAATATGAGTTATCACGTCCGTAAATACTGTACATCCATTCAATTAATGCATCGTCATGATATCTGGGATCTCGTATATACTGGAGGCTCATTACTAGTGCTTGACTGGGCAGCATGTGACAGATTGTTGTAGATAACTGAACTGACCTGGACCAAAACTTACATGTACTTGAGCTTTGACAGTATAGATCCCAGTGTATCAAGTGTAATCTCTATTCTTTAGCATGAGGGTTATACTTTACACAATTTCATACCATGTTAAAGGTAGGATACACCATTTGCAGATATCAAAAAGTGTTGCTATCGAATTATTAAGAAATATCTTACTTTTTTAAAATTAAATAATGATTCTAGGCATCCAGCAAAATGATTGCGCTAGATATCTTGTAATTGGTTTTTTTTAATCACGATCGCCGATCGACGACAGCAAAAAAAGAACAGAAACAGTCAAACCCGTACCCGGGTCGAACCATCACTCAAATAGTCAAACCTGTACCCGAGTCAAACCCGTATCTATCCATCACTCAAATAATGTTCCGTTAAAAGAGATTAAACATGGTTGTAATCAAGATTTATATCACGAATCAACTAATCTAAGGCTCTACTCTGGCAACCCAAACATAGAAAGAGGTAAAGAGGACAGCCACCTAAAGACTACAAGGAGGACCTTAAACAGACTAAACATCAACAGTTGCTGATGCAGTCCTTCAAAGAAACTCCTTGTTTTCTTACTGAAACTTAATGTCATTGGTTTACCTTCAGCTGTATTCTCTCCAGCCATTAAGAAACTGTCAATGTGTTAAGAATATAGTGGTCACAATGTATTAGAGACGAAGACTACTCCCGAGTATCTGTTTCATTGATAGTTTCACTGAGTGTAGAGCTTCAGCTTTCTGTTATCTTTCCGCCACTATTGATGCCTCTTGAGGCCTAGACGGTTCCTATAACATGTTACTGTTTGCCGTGTACTCTAACCCATCGTATTTTATGTTAAATGCCTAGAAGTACTGCTCCTTTAAATCTTTAAATGCTAGCTTTAATAAAATTTCACCTGAATATAACCTAGGATATAAATTAAATGTTCCCCTTTAATTACAATTTGCATACGGTAAAGCATAAAATAAAATATTTGCTGCCACTTAACAAAGATATACAAATACCAGTCACCTTTAATTTTTCTATTTTCTTCAATTTAAATGAAATATAAAATATAAATAAAAACAAAAATTAATAATTGCCATGCCGTTGCAAGCCTTTCTATGTGATTCCCGTTGTTTATTCCACTCCCATGCCAACCTGTCAAATTTGACTGTGGGGGTAAATGCACAGCTCGAGTTGTACATCTGGCCAGACAAAATCGAAGACGTCACTATAGTAACAACAAACTGTATTTCCTGCCACTTACATGTAGCCTCCCTTTATTAAAATAACAGTCGCATGAAAACGTAGAATATGGACTTGACGCGCCACAAACTATCGTTTATTTTTGTATTTTCTGAGAAGAATAGAAAATCTATGAGCTAGTAATTATGGCACCAGGTTTTTCTCCGTATGATTTTGAGCCAACTTACACATGTACATCAACACTATATGCCGTACACAAAAGGGTTCACTTGCATTCCTTGCGCGTGCAGGGCCGCTATCGATCGGGCTTCGAGAACGATGGTGCAGACACTACGTCACAATATCTCATATGTACCGATAAACCAGAACAAAATGGCGGCTCGCATGACGGTAAGCGCAGTGCGAGAAAATATCTGTTTTATATGATTACCGAAACCGATAAAAATGAAATAAAAATCAAGTCACAATGGCAATTGACACTCTTTAACATTATGCAATTATAAACTATGGGTAGAGTTTCCCTTTGAGAAATATCTTACTTATTTGAAATGAAATAATGATTCTAGGCATTCAGGAAGTACTGCTCCTTTATATCTTTAAATGCTAGTTTAAATTAAATTCAACCTGAATATAACCAAGAATTTAAATTTAATTGTCCCCTTTAATTATCTGGTACGCGCAGCTTCAGCACACTTATCGTGGTCAATAGGCCAGCGTGGGACCCAACATGTCATTTTTGCTGTCTACATGTATTGTTTTATCTTTTGTATATTGAATGCATAATGAACCAGTACTACCCCTTTAATTCTCCGACAGGTTTATTGAAACCTAATAAAAATACAAATGGTGATGAATAACAAAACGTGATGCTTTTATGTGGTAGCATTGATACAATTTGCATACAATAAAGCATAAAATAAAATAATTGCTGCCACTTAACAAATATATACAAATGCCAGTCACCTTTAATGTTTTCAATTTTCTTTAATTTTACTGAAATATAAAATATAAATAAAAATAAACGGCAAATGAATATTTGCCATGTCTGTGCAAGCCTTTCCGTGTGATTCCCACTGTTTATCCCTCTCCCATCCCAACCTGTCAAATTTGACTGTGGAGGTTTATGCACAACTCGAGTTGTCATCTTTAAGAGCATCTACAGCCAAAACGTGCAAGTGAAAAACCCAGGGACTACCAAATTCGGACTCAGCGCCCTCAAATAGTCTTAAATTACCTCTTTGCAAGTTGCCTAAAAGATTTGTAATAGTCGAAAGTCAATTTCTAGACCTCGTAAGATTTTTAGCTCACGGCCTATGACATTTAACAACACGGACATTTATCGTCGTCAAGCATTCAATTGCCTGTTGATATAACAAATTAGACAACCCCAAAAACCTGGCCAGACACAACCGAAGACGTCACTATAGTAACAACAAAATGTATTTCCTGCCACTTACATGTAGCCTCTCTTTATTAAATTATGAAGTAACAGGAAAACGTAGCCAGACACAAACAAGTAATTATCATTCGCGGGAGGAGGCATTGGGGCAAGTGATGTACATATAGCATGCATGTTATCTTGCTCTAGATTGGTAATGTTTAATATAAGTCTATGAAAAAGACAACGAAACTAAGTATTATGCAGATGGGTATTCACAGCTTACTTGATGTGAGAGAAGCTTTCGTTGTCTTCTTGCTACAATGGGCAACAATTGATGGTGATGGCTGACTATACTCAAGTAGTTTATGTTACCAAAAACACAATTTTCTTCTCGGCTTGTACTAGTAAAAGCAGCTACACGTTCAACTATTTGATCTGCTATGTACTATCTGAAGTCGGGTTTACGCGATAACTCAGTGCAATTTGGCTGAACGGAACTCGATAAGAAAAAATGACAGATTCGTCACCAGATCCTTCGGGCGTGTCCCAGATCGTTGTCGCTTTCCGTACTTGTTTCATCAGCTTACTCGGACTGTTGATCATAACTGGAAACATTTTTTCCATTGTCGTGACTCGTCGCGTACCAGACTTGGCAGACAGTACTAAGATCTTGATGACATCTTTGGCAGTGTCTGACCTCACGGTTGGCTTTTTAACAGCAATCACTGTCGTCGCTTCAGCTATGGACCGGTGGCCTTTCGGAGATATCACTTGTCAGGCTTATGTCTACATTACATATGTGGCAATTATGATGTCAGAATTTTCCCTCATCTGTTTAAATGTTGAGCGCTACATTTCCGTTACCAGGCCGTACAAATTTCCTATTTGGTGCACACGGCGTCGTATTATTGTCAGTCTTATTTTGGCATTTTTAGCAAGTCTGGGCATGATAGTTGTAGTATCAACTATTTTCGGAGTATCGGTGAAATATTTAGACGCTGCTGCAGTTTGTTCATATGCAAATACCTCTGCAGAAGTAAACATTTTGCTCCTTCTATTCGCTGACATTCCAGTGTTAATAATGATGTGTATATATACTATCGCATCATTAAGATCAGCAGAGAGCATGAGAAACGAGTCAACCAGAACGATCCCAACATAAACAACATCCAGGACAACAAAGCTCTGAAGGCGTTTGTCGTCGTCACTCTGGCTTATGCAGTTTGTTGCACTCCGGCTGCGATTATCAGAATCGTTGAGTCTTACATCAACGTGGAGACTCCAGATTGGCTTCAGTTTATAGGGGCATGGCTTGTAGTATTCAACAGTGTCTGCAATGTTTCCATCTACTGTCTGTTCAATCGCTCCTACCGTCAGAAGGCCAAGCAAATCATCACCCACAGATGGTTCTGTTGCAGAGGGTCGGTGGAGCCTGTGAACATTTGAGATGTTGTTGGGTAGGTCATTGTATATAAGCACACTCTACCTATCCAGCACTCAAATAATGTTCCGTTAAAAGAGATTAAACATGGTTGTAATCGAGTTATATTTCACAAATAAACTAATCCAAGGCTCTACTATAGCAACCCAAACAAAGAAACGGGTCAACAGAACAGCCACCTAAAGACTACAAGGAGGACCTTAGACAGACTAAACATCAAAAGTTGCTGATGCAGTCCTTCAAAGAAACTCCTTCTTTCCTTTCATAATAATGGTACTTATTGTCATTGGTTTACCTTAGCTGCATTCTCTCCAGCCATCAAGAAACTGTCAATGTGTTAAGAATATAGTGGTCAAAATTGGAGACGAAGGCTACTTCCAAGTATCTGTTTCATAGATACATGTAGTTTCACCGACTGTAGAGCTTCAGCTTTCTGTTCTCTTTCTGCCACTATTGATGCCACTTTAGGCCTAGACAGTTCCTACAATATGTTACCGTTTGCCGTTCACAACCTGTCCATTTGACTGTGGAGGCTTATGCACGACTTGAGTTGTGCATTTTTAAGAGCATCCACAGCCCAAGTGAGGAACCCGGGGACTACCAAATTTGGATCAGCACTCTCGAATTGTCTTAAATCACCTCTTTGCAAGTTGCCTGAAAGATTTTAGTCGAAAGTCATTTTCTAGGCCTCCTAGGATTTTTAGATCACAGCCTATAAGTAACTACTGCCACGTTGGCTGTGCAGCAACTGGAACTTGTAAAGGTTTCAATAGTAAAGAATGTTGCAACCTGACACTGTTTTTGTTTTCATCCCTATCATCTCAATAAAGGTCAATCAGTGCAAAAATGTTGAACAGACATGAATCTGAGACTGAGAAACATTTCCCATTTTGTTAGAAACAATTTCTTGACTCTTCATAGACTTTGTACACAACCGCTTAAAGTGAAATTCCAGGCTCAATAATATTTTACCTCGTCTAAAAGAATATGGTAACGTACTGACTTCGCAGATAATTTGTTTTGATTTGTTATCGAGAACGACACACGCACCTATTATATTCACGATTTCTTGCCATTCAGGAGTACAAGGGCGCGGCCATATTGTTCAAATTTCTCGCCTCGCCCGGGAAATTAGGACGTAGTGTCTGCACCTCATTGCACATCGCTTTATTGCCTGTTGTTCGCACTGGTATCCAACCTTGACGCGGCCAACTACATTATGCAGACGTATGTTGTACGGCGCCCGACTATTGCGAGTACATTGTATTGTATTTCTGTACAGAATATCGACTTGACGCGCCACAAACTATCGTTAATTTTGGTATTTTCTGAGAAGAATAGAAGATCTGTGAGCTAGTAATTATTGCATCAGGTCTTTCTCCGTATGATTTTGAGCCCATTTTCACATGTACAGTACACATTATGTATACACTATACCGTACACAAAGGGGTTCACTTGCATTCCTTGCGTGTGCAGGGCCGCTATCGATCGGGCTTCGAGTACTGATGGTGCAGACACTACGTCACATATCTCGGATGTACCGATACCGATAAACCAGAACAAAATGGCGGCTCGCATGGCAGTAAGCGAAGTGCGAGAAAATCTCTGTTTTATATGATTACCGAAACCGATAAAAATGAAATAGTCACAATGGCAATTAACACTCTTTAACATTATGCAATTATAAACTATGGATGGAGTTTCCCTTTAAGTAGCGTCAGTATACCAGGGACCTTATTCGTGAAGCTCTATTAATGGTTAAGAGCACCTTACGCCCTCGTAACGAGCTCTTTGTGGGTTACGTGGTATTCACAATAAGCCCATAAATATAAGTGAACCCTTAAGACGCTCGTAAAATTACGTGTGCTCTGTTAGGTTCTTAGCGCCCTCGTAGGCTTACGTGCGTTGTTTGTCAGCGTCATTTTACATGCAAGTGATCATGGCTGTCGCATTACTTTTGCTGGAGAGGGAAGAAAGACGTGCTCTTCGAAGGCAGCGTGTGTTTAGGGATCGCCTAAATCCCTTGGACACATATGATGACACTGACTTAATTCGAAGGTACAGAGTGACCCGCCCAGTTTTGCTTGAAGTGATAGACCTAGTAGACGATGATATTGCCCCATACACCAGACGCTCATGTGCTGTTCCAACATCCCTCCAAGTGTGTGTAGCACTTCGATTTCTGGCAACCGGAACTTACCAGCTTGGAAATGGAGACATGGCATTTGGCCTGAGTCAGCCCACTGTTTCTCGCATCATCACTAGGGTGACCACTGCATTGCGGAAAAAAGCACAGCAGATTATATCCTTCCCTCGGACACTGGCTCAACAGGAACGAGAACGAGGAGGTTTTTATACAGATCGCCGACGAATACCTAATGTTATTGGTTGTATAGATGGTTCGCTAGTACCCATTAAGACTCCCTCCGTAAACGAGAATGGATACGTTTGCAGGAAACAGTTCCACGCAATCAACATTCAGGGCGTATGTACGCATGATATGAAGTTCTCGAATATAGTAGTCCAATGGCCAGGAGCTACTCATGATGCATTTATTTGGTCCAACTGTCATCTAAAACTGGAGTTGGAAGAGGGACTGAACAATGGTGGATATCTCCTTGAGGATAGTGCTTATCCTCTCAGACCGTGTCTTATGACTCCAGTTCGGAATCCAGCAAATGCAGCAGAGACGCAGTACAACGCACATCACAGACGAGCTCGTAGTATTATTGAATGCACGTTTGGAAAATGGAAAAATCGGTTGAGGTGTTTACACAAAGAAGGTAAGTCCACGGGAGCCACCAAGAGTTTCTCCTGACCTAGGCCTACATGTATAAAGTTTCCTTATGAATTCATGCTAGAATTTGTCTTGGCATGAACTTGTTGGTGTCTGTAGTCTCTAGTCTGTACACACTCTTTAATAACTCGGCCTATCACTGAATTTTACTTTCCAGGTGGAACCCTTCGATTCAAACCCGAGAAATGTTGTACGGTAATCGTGGCAACTGCAGTGTTGCACAATATATGCGAACATCATGGCCTACCTGTTCCACACAACCGACTTGATAATGTCGATAATCCTGACCATGACGTAAACCAACCAATTTTCGAGGATGAAGAAAGAGGGACAGAAATAAGAGAAGGGATAATAGCTGAACATTTCAGGAATTAACAATTGGTATGTGTTTATTTATTTACCAACAACAAAACAATTACTGCATGGACTATACTTTTAGCCTCCAAGCAATAGAATTATACGCATCAATATAATTTTCTCAAAGGTTTTTACACCTACAGGTGTGAACAGAATGGTTGTCATTTGGAATATTTTGGTATAACTTTGTTACAAAAATAACGTTGCCCTCAGAGTTTATTAGAGTCCACCTTTGCTTAATTTGTCCAGTATACTAAACGCTGTTGGCCTTTCCGTAGCCTGAGACGCAGTGGCTGCTGTGTGCTCCTGCTGTATTTTTGCACAATTTACAAGTGTCTTTAGGAGTTCTACTGATTTTTCTGACAAAGCGACCTTCCTCTCCTCCAGAATCAGCCGCCGTTCTTCCACGTCTAGACGCTTCCTATCGATCTCGAGTCGCTGCTTCTCTACATCCAGCAGTTCGTCGGTGTAGCTCGGTTTCTTTTCAGCCACAACCGGTTTTACAGCAGTCGAACCTTGATGGCACTTAGTGGCGGCACATACATCCTTGGCGGCAGCTACCTTCGCTGCACAGACGGGGCTTGATGGCGGTGACGGTGACCGAACATCGGACGCACTTTCATCACTGAGCAGCATGATGGCTGTATTGGGCGTAGCCTTAAAAATTTAACACATTTGTATTAGAATTAAATTAAATTAAAATTAAACACTTTCTTAATTCAAGTGTTGGTTGAATAATTTCGTGTTTTTGTATACATGTACTACAAGGTTTTCATCTCTGAGAGGGAAATCACATCTTACCTTGGGTGTCTTTCTGACCTGTCCCGGCACTGGCACGCTCCGTTGATATGAAGTGTCTGCGATCGCTTCCTCTTCACCATGTTCAAAATATTGGTGTTGGTCAGCAGTTTCGGGGTACGCAGTGTCCAATCCTCCAGTAATCCCTTGCACCATTTCTACACCAATAAACCCGATGATGCTCCGCTCCACGTCCGTCAGACCAGGAAAGTCTTCAAGTGGCTCGTTACCGGTTTTCTGCTGTTCGCGAGCCAGCTTTGATCCCTTCTGCTTCGCCTTGGATTTTAAATCATCCCATTTCTTGCGGACCTCTTCGCTGGTTCTCAAACATTTTGCGGTGCTGTTTATTTTTCTTGTTATTTCCGCCCAAATGTCCGACTTTCTTTTCAGGGTCACCACATCAGAAAATTTACTGCATAAAACTGTGTAGTTCTGCTTTACAAGGCGAACAAGTTTATTAATCTCATCTGGAGAGAAATTTGCTTTTCTCGTACGCTTTGCAGGCGTGGCCATCTTTACTGCTGTATACATGAACAGCAATGTCCAAATACTTCTATATGACCGCGCGAGGTATGTGTGGCACCTATAGCCGTTACCTTATCACTATCAAATTAAACTAAATTGAGCGCGACCCGAGCTGCGTGGCTATAAAGAGGTCGTTAAGAAACCGCATGAAAAGAGTGCTCAATGAGTGCTTTGTGAATAACTCTAAGCGTACTCTGAGAGAATGCTTAGTGTCTACTTACGCAGTTCTTTGGGAGCACGTAGTGGCGATACTAAGAGAGCTTCATGAATAAGGTCCCTGTACGGTACCATATTCTTTAATCTGAGCCTTACAAAGGAGCCACATACGTGCTGTGCATGCAGTAAGTTTCAACTTTGTGCTCCGAATCCTACCCGAGTGGAAAACGTTTAACTATTGGGATATTTTGACAGAACATAAATTAAAAGTTTTTCGATTTGTATTGTAGTGCCGTCGCGTCGTGCCGTCGCGTCGTACCGTCGCCCCTTGGCGTCGTACCGTCGCGTCGAGCCGTCGTACCGTCGCGTCGTGCCGTCGTGCCGTCGCGTCGTGCCGTCGCGTCGTTATGTTGCCAGTTATTATATAATTGTATTCGTGACGTCGCGTCGTGCCGTCGTGGCGTCGCGTCGTGCCGTCGTGGCGTCGCGTCGTGCCATCGTGTCGTCGCGTCGTGCCGTCGCGTCGTGCCGTCGTGCCGTCGCGTCGTGCCGTCTGCCCGGCTCGGCAAAAAGGGCTTGTGATCAGGGCCAATAGAGGGCGCATTTTACAACAGCATTTTACAACAGCAGTGCAAGGCCAGTGTGGCGGTCTCACTTCTCCGGCGTGCTAGCTTCTCCGGGCAGATTGAGCGGATAAGTCAGCACGTTACACTCACATACTCATTTATCCGCTGTGCTCACTTCTCCTGATGCCGCGTTACCAACAGAGGGCGCTATCACCATATTTTTCGTCGCATTTATGACAAAACGTGGCTGATATAGGGAAAAGACAACCTGGGCAACAGGATCAACAAAGAATGGACAATAATTTAATTTGAAGATTTGAATTTTTCTTTTGTGTTTCCTAATTCCTCCATCCATGATGTGTATCATGTTGTCATATATGTTTGTTTCTTGTACACAGCCATTTAGTCTCTGAAGAAGATCTGTTAAGATCGAAATATTAGGCCCTCTTAACCTATTTGATTTATTATTTTTAAATAAATGTTACTGTGCTCCAGAAAGTCATAGGTTTCACAGCACGCGTTTGTGAGAAAACTTACTTATAAACATCCTAAACAAAACACACAAAAGATTGCAAAACAGGACAAGTAAGGTTCGGTTGAGCATAGCAATGACTATGCTCTAATCATTATTTCTTTTTGAAACTTTCCACACATACGAATTATTGTATAAACAATAAATTATCAAAATTTCGCAAACGTGGACAGTTACGAAGACCTAATTTGCATATTTAGTTACGGTGTTAATTAGAACACTGATGGACTTTGATCCAAACACTAACTACGCAAACACTACGCAAAATCGCGTAATGGTTTTTAATCATCTGAATGCACCCCAAAAATGGGAATATGTAGAGGACTGATTAGGCTTTTCAAATTATGCAAAATCTCACATTGACCACCCCTTCATATTTCGACTTTGGATGGCCACATTTCTAAATAACATTGTGCGACTCTCATATTGTGATGACAGGTCACCTATGTTATTATATCCGTACAAGCACACAAGTAGAACTGAACTAGAAACAAAATGTTCAGGTTCCTCTAGTATATTTCTTTTGAAATGTAATAATTGTTGAGAATATTTATCATTAATCGAGATTATTTTGAAGTCGAGGTGGGTGCAGAAAAGCAACTAAGAAAATAGCTTTCACCCTGCATGAACACTGAAAATATAACCTCGACCAATCATTCATATTGTTCATTGGACAAAACTGCAAAACAGAACAAGTGGCTTTTTGTTTTTCCCCAATAAAAAAAGGACATTTAAATAAATGTTTTTAAAAACTTGCCTTCGCTCAAAATGTTGAATTAGTTGCTTCTTATCTTGATACAACCATTGAAATATCTAGGTTTATTTTTGAAACAACAAAAATAATTTTCAAAAGTCTACACAAAAATCAAACAATGTCATCGTCACGATGTTGGAACTAGAATAGTAACAACCAAAAAGAATAAAAAACAAAGCCTTTTCTGAAACGTATTTGGAAAAGCAAATAAGAACCTTTTTAAGTCGAAGGACTTATCTCTGATTGTCAGAGGAAATTATTTTTCAAGGTTTGCCCTAAATTCCAGAGGGGCTAAATAATGTAACGCAAACGCCAGAAAAAGGGCTGCTGAGGACAGATGTTTCCAATGACACATGAACGAAAAAAATTGACATTTCTTACATATTTAACATAAGGGACTTGACCTAAATCAGATGATTGGAAGCAGGCCAATGTCACGGCAATTTTCCAGAAAGGTGACAGGAGCCAACATATGTGACCCAGCACGAGTAAATGAGACACTTTAAGGCAAAAATGAAAATTGAGATTTTGATTTCATCATTTAGAGCTTGTTTAGCTTTAAATGATGAAATCAAAATCTCAATTTTCATTTTTGCCTCAAAGTGTCTCATTTACTCGTGCTGGGTCACATATAACATGATGAGGTCATGCTTGTGTTTACATCCAGTATAGTTGGGTTGTTAGATAGGGGTACTATGCACCCCCCGGAAATCAACATTTAATCGGTGTCTCTAGATTGTAAAAAATGCGTAGAGAATGATTAGCTATGTTAACAAGTCGGCAAAATGTCCCACGTACCCTTAATATGCAAATTAGTGCCGCCATTACCGAAAAATCAGTTTTTTGCAATATCTCCGTCAATGATGATAACTGAACAAATAAGGTGTCTACACCCATGTTATGAGGGGCAGAGATGACGAAAATAACATTAAATACCATTTCGGTAGTCACTAATTGGGTGTTTGACGTGTTAGCATGTAAATTACATTCGCCGTTAACAATTTTAGCTCTATTATCAGACATTAAAATAATTGTGGTATTGTATGTTTGCACTCTTTTAGGTTAAATAATGTTTTACATTGTATGTGTTTATTTCAAATGTGTTTTATACATTAATTTCCATTGCCTCTAAATATCAGTATATCAGTATTAAGACAATTATAATGTACATGATGAAAGTAAAGGCAAAACGAACAAAATCACATTAAACATTTTGACGTATAGATGTGTTCTCTGCTATCAAATATCACTCAACATCGCTATCAATGAATACATTAAAGCTTAACTCTTCCTCATCATCTGTTCCCTCATCCTCTGGCTCATCATCTTCAGTGTCATCGGTGTCCAGGAGATCAACCAGCGAGTCTGGTAGTACCGCACCGTATGACCATAGCGGTTCCAAGACTCCTTCGGCCGTCCTCATCCATCCCTGTCCTTCATCGTAGGGTTTCGGCTTCTCCACAATGGGTTCATGCGCACGTTTGTACAAGGCTGCGCGGTGGTTTACACGCTGGATGTGTGGCTTTAGAGCAGAGCGACAAGGAGGGAGACGAGTTAAGTCTACCTTAGACTTGACACTGAGTTTCTCATCCTCCCCCACCATCTTGCGCAATAGTATGGCGCGGACGACGTCTACTGACGACTGGCGACTCTGTCCATACATCAGACAGGTGAACTGTTCCAACTCCTTCTGCAACTGCGGCGTGACGTTCCAGGCGTCTTCGAGTTGCCTGAACGCCTTGTGGAACCTTGGGTTCTTCTCCAATTTCTTCAGTGGCCCCACCTTTCCCTTCCCTTTGAAGGCACTGGTGCAGTCTTCGCCGCTGAACACATAGAACCCGAGAAGCGTAGAACAGTAGTCTTCTCCCAAGGATTCTGCTAGCTCCGAGAGGTTTATTAGCTGCCGATGTTTCCCTGACCCTGTATCTAGGTATACAGTCAGGTTGATAGTGTGAGCATGGTACAGGAGAATCACGAAGATATCTGTGTCGGGTGTTCTGACCACAGCACTCTTACACCCGAGGGACACGGCATGATGGAGGTACAGTACCACTCTGGTATCAGTCTCCTCCTGGTTGCTGTAGATTGTGGGGAGCTCACATACCGTGACCTGGAACAGAGTCAATAATATGAATGGCATTGCATTTGCATGTACGATACACATATATGGCATTGCAAGATAGTAATAATAAAAATAATAATATGGGCATTTAAACTGACCTCGCCGTTCGATGATGCAAATCGATGTGCTCTCCCCTCCACGATAAGCACTGCCATCAGTATATCCGGAACCACACATTTTGTGGCCTGTGAGCATCCCCATATAGTTCATGGATGTGTGAAAGGGTCCGATCATGACCACGTGACTGGCGAACTCATCTGGCCATCGCCAGATGATGGGTAGGGCCTTCATGCATACGCCTAAGTCGAATGTGTTCATGACCCAATTCTGGCCTACCTCAGCCGTGGCTTGCTCGGAACGCTTGAGTAGCTCGCGAACAACTGCGTTGTCAGTGATTGGTTGATGAATTGGCGTGAAATAGTCCACTGTTGATTTTCTGGGCGGATGTATCCCTGTTGCAGAGGTGAAGCCCCCCAGTCCGGCCACAGGCTGCTGGCCGCTGCTTCCGATATATCTGCTGAAGAGCCAGACGTAGTACTCTTGCATTTTAGAGGCATAGACTGTGTCGTTCTCATGGGGAGGTGTGAATGAGGATCGCCGAGGAAAGTTTGGACCGATGCGACTGAAGTTCAAGGGTGGGAGTGTTTCTGGTGTGTCGATGATCAAGCTGCGCTGTTGAGACTTGTCGATGGTTGGCAGTGTGCGGACTTTGGTACTCTCGAAGCCAGGCATGACCTCCTGCAACATGATTCCGCCAGCGCTATTGACAATGTTGCTTCCGTGCACTTTTGTAGTGGTTTTATTCAAGTTGTCCCACTCACAGTGGAATACAGTGTTGCCCTCTCCCGTCACGATTTGGGGTGTCAGGTAGGTTGAAGCGTCATCTAGGGCCTTGGCCTGGGCAGTTTCCAACTCCAAGCCAAAATCGTAGCCCTCAGAGTGGCCAAGCCTGTGTAATATCATGTTGAGCTGTTTGCTTCTGAACAAGTGCCTGACAGTCACACAGAGAAGGGCGTGTTTCGGTAGCTTTCATTTACCTTCTGAAACTGCACGGCATAGATCTTGACCAATGGAGAATACCAAACGCTTGATCTTGTCGCTCTTCTCCACGTCTTCCTTGCCGGACAGAACTATGTTGAGGAAACGGATGAGATCTGGAGGTAGGAGCTCTTCTGGACTGAGCTCCATGTCGTCAGCTGTGAATGGCCATGGTATTTCCTTGGCCTCGCTAAATGCCCGCAGAATATTATGGCGAAGAAATAGAGCGACGTCCATATACTTGTCTGTGGTTCCGAGGGTGTACGCTCGTGCAAGAGCATTAGAAACGGTGATACTGGAGCTGTGCACTAGCCAGAATGGGACGCCCTCGTGATTTACCTTCGTGAAGTGGATATAGTCTTTGATTGCGTCATTCTCCAGGCGTTTCAGTAGTTTTTCAGAGCGATAGTTGGAGTTATCGTACCCATTCTGTTTCAGTTCTTCAACATAGATCAAGCGCAATGATGATAACCGCAGGACTTTATTCTGCTGGACAATATGAGTCTGAATGTGCTCTAGTACCGATATGAGCGCCTTTTCATGGGCGGCTGACACGCGAGCATGCTCAGTATCACTTCTTCTTTCGGCTCTACCAATCCCACGCTCGTAGTTAGCAAATGCTGTGCGGAAAGATCTGAGGCACGAAATATGGTGTTTGGCTTCAACAGCAAAGAGATCTTTGTTTTGAACCCGTCTATGAAGTCGATCTAAACCCATTTTCTCAGCCCTTGATTCAATTTGCTCCCATCCGTTTTCTTTGTTCTTCCAAGATGGGAAGACTTCTGCTCTCTCAGTTTTGCGATCAGAATCCTTGATCTCCACTTTGTCACAGAAAATGCATTCTGATGGGAAGATTGGTACTGTAGAGCCTGTAGAACACACTTTACGAGGGGAGTGATGCCATTGGGAGGTACTGCCTCGCCTGCTTCGACATGATCCGGCAGACGATTGAGATTGGCACAGAATCGTTGGTAGCACTGTTTGTGATATCCAACAATTTTCAGGTCATCTGGGAGAGTTGTAGGGATCTGATCATATACCGATTGCATTCGATATGGCGAATCGTGTGCTAGGCACAGACGACGGTCCCGGATCTGATGAAGCTGCTGTAGTTTGTCATCTGCAGTTCCCTTGATTTCACTCAGGGGTGTAAAGTGACCATGATCAGCAATTGAAAACACGTGAATAATGCATATAGGTGTGGGGTGTTTATTGGCTGCATGGTCTCCGCTCCTGTCAGGTTTGCGCTTAGGCATGATTAAAGTCCGCCACCACTATTAATTCTATCAGAAGTGTTAATTCTACCACCACCGTTATTTCACTATTTCTACCACAACTGTATGCCTGGAAAGATAAGATATTATTAGTACAAGTATATGATATGAATACTCATGTAGATGGATCGGGTTATTGGCTGCATGGTCTCCGCTCCTGTCAGGTTTCCGCCACCACTATTAATGTCCACCACCACTGTTAATGTTTACAAGTACTGTTAATATTATCTACCACCATAACCTAGAGATAATACATTATTGTAGAAATAAATCACTGAAATATCCACAAACAAACCCTCAACTTCTCCAAATTATCCCGTGACAATATAGCTAAAATCATACTATTTTTTTATATATTTTGACAATATTTGCATAATAATATGACAATGAGTTGAGTAGTCGCTTTATGAATGTTATTTTCGTCATCTCTGCCCCTCATAACATGGGTGTAGACACCTTATTTGTTCAGTTATCATCATTATTGACGGAGATATTGCAAAAAAATGATTTTTCGGTAATGGCGGCACTAATTTGCATATTAAGGGTACGTGGGACATTTTGCCGACTTGTTAACATAGCTAATCATTCTCTACGCATTTTTTACAATCTAGAGACACCGATTAAATTTTGATTTCCGGGGGATGCATAGTACCCCTATCTAACTACTAGACTAGTAGGAGTTTCCTGGATCTCGTCCCAACTTTACTCTCATTCGCTCTCATAGGAAAGCGCACAAGTATGGCATGCTTGTACATGATGGCCGGTGCCGTGGGTCGCTGGTTCAGTTCTGGCTCTTCAAAAGGCGAGCAGTGGCATAGCGTCTGAATTGCTGCACGTGACACTGCCTCAGCACAAATGGTGGGATGCCTCGAAGTAGTTGCTCTGCATACTAAACAGTGAAAGTGAACAAATACAAATTTAAACAAAATCTTTTCATGACGTTAATAACCATCATGCTAAATAATTAAATATTATGTCCCTCAATAATGATGCACACTTTAACTTATTAACTGATAGCCTTCTGAGTGAGTGAGTTTGACTTAAGTAACAAATCAACTGGAATCACCTGTGTTCTGGAAAGCACGATTTGGAGAAAAGGAAAAACAAATTGAAAAACAAAATTCCTACCATCAGGACAAACACTCCACAACTTTTGGTGTCACGTTGTCTTGAAGTGTGGACTCTTTGTACGTTCCACTGTGTTGGCGTTTCACTGACGACAGTAGCTCTTGCATTCATGTAGTTTCTGTGGGAAGATAAAAGGTACATTGAGATCCTATAAATTGCTTATGCAAAGTGATAGATGTTGGGTATTCAATTGGACTTTTGGCAGAAAAGGGTGTTTTCTGTCTAGGAAAAAAACGTTCAGTGCCGTAAAAGGTTCAGTACCTTAATTTGGAATAGGCTTTGTGCTGGCAAGGTTGATGCCATTTTAGAGGGGGAAATTTCCTCAATGTACTGTTTCTCTTTTTATTTATCTACATTGTATATTTAATTGTGTTTTTCTTAATATAGTTTTCTTTCCTGGTAAAGTAACACTGTGCACCAAGTAATGAACAATGAGTCCTTTGGTTTAACTTCCACAGGGCCGTGTCACTCCCAGCCATTACTCACACATTAATTGTTCTAGTGAAAGATACAACACTTACAGTAACATAACACTTACATGAAAAGAGAAGAATATCGCTTCTCAGCTGCACTGTATCCTGGCAGAGAATTTAGGATTCCCAGCTGTTTGGTGTAAGTGTTGGCTGACAGTAGCATCCAGTGATCTTCATCCACACATACAGGCACCAAAATCCACATGTGCTGTGAGAAACAAATCTGGACAGAAAGACATGTTTGAGAATTAACACATGTATATACATGATGTGACAACAGGCGTGATTGCAGGACTTTATTTAAAAATCAAATAATAAATATCTTGGTTAGTTAAAAGCTTCTGACTGGTCGAGACTCAATTAGGTGAGCTATAGCTCCAAAATCCCATTCACTAACAATTGATTTGGTGTTTACATGTACACTTACATCTAACAATGCAGCCATAGGTGTGAAACCATTCGTGATCATGTATACTTTACATTAACACAATCTACACAAGAAATTCAATCACCTCTCTAAACAGCCACTCCATATATTTGCCAGTCTCCCATAATTGTGGTAAGTGGCAAGGTAGACAAACCACATGCTGAGCGATTGTGGTGTTTATGCCTTTTTGAAAGTGGTACTATTTACAAATTTAACTCCAACAAGTAAGTTAATTAAGTGGGTTGTCAAGACCCCTTGAATCTCTTGCACTTTGGCATATTGGATATTTGGATTCAGAATTTTAGAGTACCCAATTTTTTTAAAATTTGTTTCAAATTACTCACAAAACACTGATTTCATAAATGGTAAATTTTTTGAAGAACCCTCCATCTCAAAATCTAGCTTGATTTCAGATTCAGCACCCCAGCAGTTTTCTAACTAGATTGCAGTTTTCTAACTGGATTGCGTACCATATTAACAAAATGATGACAGTGAGTGTACATAACGGTTAGTTGTTAATTGTCAATTAGTATACTTAACCCTTGCTCTTGTTTACACTCCAATGCACTTCAATATTTGCCCCCCAAGAACCCTCCATCTCAAAATCTAGCTTGATTTCAGATTCAGCACCCCAGCAGTTTTCTAACTAGATTGCAGTTTTCTAACTGGATTGCGTACCATATTAACAAAATGATGACAGTGAGTGTACATAACGGTTAGTTGTTAATTGTCAATTAGTATACTTAACCCTTGCTCTTGTTTACACTCCAATGCACTTCAATATTTGCCCCCCAAATGACTACATGTATATTTATTGCATGGTCCTCCAATAACTGCCACATTATTTCAATGGGGAGTCCTTGTACACCAAGGAATGTCAAAGCCAATGGAAAATAGAGGATAACTTGGTCATGCTGTGAGGAAACAGTGTATTGCACTGATAAGCAAAGCCACATGCCATAATGCTCTGGTGTGAGATGGAGGGTATTGTCTAGGCTGTGTGAAGTAAAACAAACAACTTTGTACTTTTGGAACACCAGGTCCAGGTTGATGTTATGCAATGTTAAGTAATGTTATGTTAATGTTCTGTTATGTTATATAATGTTATAATAATTAAAATTTGAATACCTCCAAATGGGCACTTTGGGAGACAATCCCATAGAGTCGTGCACAATCTTTATTGTAACCTAACCCGTTTTTACCTGGAGCTTTTTCCACGAAATTTCATATTTATGCTATTTAGACCCAAATCTGTCTTCTCCGAGCAAAAATAACTCCCAAATATCGTGTTGTGGGGTAGCTAGACACATAGGGAGACACTGAAATGTCTCCCTAAGTGCCACTGTCTCCCAAGTGAATCAAAACTATCGCTAATTTGTCTCCCAAAGTGCCTATTTGGAAGAATTAATGTTTAACATTATAAAAGTAAACAATGGCAAGTTCCATCAATACTTTCTGGTGAAGTGAGCAGCAATGACCAGCAACCCCCTAAGTGCCCTCCAATGCACTCCAGTAGTAGCAGCTTTAAAATTGAACTATTGATTTGGAGCGCCTATCTCCCCTTTTTTAGTAAAATTAGACATTAGTGCATATAGATCATCGATCTGTCTACTAAATAACTACCGTTGTTTTAATATATCCAATTGACCGTTTTTGTTCAACTATTGTTATTTGTTATTTGTATTAACTCAATGCACCATATATCAGACTTATCCTCGACCCTCCGTAATCTGCACACCTAACGCTCATGCACGCGCGCGTGTTGCCAACGTAAATCAAATGTAAATGCGTAGAAATAGGACCACGTGGATTTAGAGGGTCTGCCGATACATGTAACTGTGAAATACATTAGTTAAAAGCCTATACAACAGGAACAGACGTACCTGATTATCTACGAACAGCAAAATGTGTTCTTGCAATCCTAGGGACCTGAGGATTTCTTCCATTTTGTGAATCCTAGTTCCTACGCGCGTGAAGTTTTGGGCAAAACTATGGGAGAACAGGGCTACGTCTGTAAGGGCGCCCCCTATTTCCACTAGTCTGAGATGAGGCGACGGCACGACGCGACGGGGCGACGGCACGACGCGACGGCACGACGCGACGGCTTAAAGGCACGACGCGACGGCTCGACGGCACGACGCGACGGCACGACGGCACAAGGCGACGGCGCGATGCGACGGCGCGGGGCGACGGCACGACGCGACGGCACGACGGAACGGGGCGACGGCACGACGCGACGGCACGGGGCGACGGCAAGGGGCGACGGCACGACGGCACGACGCGGCGGGGCGACGGCACGACGCGACGGGGCGACGGCACGACGCGACGGCAGGCATACTGCATAAAAGTAGCATAGAAACAGGCGACGGCACGACGCGACGGCACGACGCGACGGTGACGTCGTGCCGTCGCGTCGTGGCGTCGCGTCGTGCCGTCGGGGCGACGGCACGACGCGACGCAGTTTTGTCGTCTTTGGAATTCCATACATATGGGTTATCACGTCCATACATACTGTACATCCATTCAATTAATGCATCGTCATGATATCTGGGATCTCATATATCCTGGAGGCTCATTGCAAGTGCTTGACTGGGCAGCATGTGACAGATTGTTGTAGATAACTGAACTGACCTGGACCAAAACTTACATGTACTTGAGCTTTGACAGTATAAATCCCAGTGTATCAGGTGCAATCTCTTTTCTTTAGCATGAGAGTTATACTTTAAACAATTTTATACCATGTTAAAGGTTAGGATACACCATTTGCAGATATCAAAAAGTGTTGCTATCGAATTATTAAGAAATATCTTCTTTTTTATAATTAAACAATGATTCTATAGGCATCCAGCAAAATGATTGGGCTAGATATCTTGTAGTTGTTTCGAAGCTATGACAGTATAAATCCCAGTGTATCAGGTGTAATCTCTAATCTTCAGCATGAGAGTTATACTTTACACAATTGTATACCATTTTAAAACACATGCTCCTCTACGCTGGCGGACTGTCGTCACACGTGCTCAGGTGCCTTGGTTTACTGAACAGATTTTTTTAAATTTTGTTTCAGTAGTACATTTATTTCAACGCTGCCATTAACACAGAATAGAAGAAAACAGAATTCACTTTAACAAAGAATAAACAATTAAATGATCTAATTATAATTATATACAGAAGTATTAAATTATAACCAAATTAATGACAACATTTAGGTATAAGGTGAAGCGAATTGCTTTTGTACCCTAACCTATTGACAGACAATCTATATGGTCAACACACAGGACAAAGGACATTATACGTAAACAAACAATATAACGAAACACACACTGGAAAACACAAGCTGGTGAGAGACAAAACCACAGAAATTAATTTCATAAATTATAACTAATTATGTGGATGTGAATCAAGAAGATAGAATTTCAGCTTTTTAACAAATATAGAGAGGGAGTTTGATGATTTTAGGGACTCGTTTAAGCTATTCCAATATAAAGTGCCACGCTGAAAAACACTATTTTTACACAACTCTGTTCGGCTGAACTGGACATAAAAATTGTTCTTGGCAGTACTTCGGGTATTATACAAATGAATGTCAGAGGTTAACATGAAGAATGAATTAAAACAACGGGGTAATACATTGGTTTTAAATTTATACATCAATTTGCCTAAATTAAAATAGTACAGGTCATTAAACTGTAAAAGACTCAGGTTTGTAAATAAAGGAAGGGAATGATCACGATAGCCAGCTTTTGATACTATTCGGACTACTCGTTTCTGTAAAGTAAACAGTTTGTTGTATTTAGATGAAGAACCACCCCCCCCCCCCCCCCCCCCCCCAAGTCAAGATTGAATAATTTAAATATGGCAAAACAAAATAATTATACAGAGTTAACAAGATTCTACTGCGCAGGTCATATTTTAGATATTTTTGTCGCTATGTCATCAATATGGTTTCTCCAGGTGAGATGCTCATCAATAGTTATTCCTAGGAATTTAGTAGTTGTTACTTGGTTTAGCCTTGATTCATTTAAAATTAGAGGAACAGATTGAGAATATTTATACTGATGGGCACAGAAAATCATATAGTTAGATTTCAATAAGTTAAGACATAATTTGTTTGCTAAGAGCCAAGTGCTAATTGTTTTAAGTTCAACATTGAGGTTTCTAACAGCAGTGTCAACATTTTGGTGAGTATATAGTAAACTTGTGTCATCAGCAAATAAGCAAAATGAAATAATGTCGGAGGTGTTACAAATATCATTTATATAAAGAATAAAAAATAGAGGACCTAACACAGAACCTTGTGGTACTCCACAGACAATATCACGATCAATTGAGTTTACAGAATTATAAGACACATACTGCTTTCTATTAGTCAGATAACTTTTGAATAGGTCCAAGGCAATCCCACGCACCCCGTAATGTTCCATCTTACTTATTAACATTTCATGATTGACTGTGTCAAATGCTTTAGATAAGTCAAGGAATATGCCAATTGAAAATTTATTATGATCGATCGCATTACATATTTTACAGAGAACATATGATGTTGATAATTCAGTTGACCGGTTTTGTCTGAAGCCAAATTGTGCCTCTGAAAGAATATCATTCTTGTTAATAAAAGATATTAACCTAATGTATATGAGCCTTTCAAATAACTTGGAGAATGTCGACAGAACTGAAATTGGTCTATAATTAGTAATATCATGTCTACAACCTTTTTTATAGATTGGTACAACTTGGGCTATTTTTAAGCCATCGGGAAATACTCCTGCTGTTAGACATTTATTAAAGATAATAGCTAAAGGTTTTGCTAACGAATACCTTGCCTGTTTTATTACAAAATAATTCAAACCGTCGAAACCAGGGGCCTTGCCAGAAGGAATTTTGTTAATATTGTCCACAATCTCCTCTTGGGTAATAGGTGACAAGAAGAATGAATCCGAACATCGGGTATTTAAAAATGAATAAAAAAGAGGTGTTACATAATGGTAGTCCACTAGAAAGACTGCTGCCAGATTCGAGGGGCAAAGAGACTACGTCGACGTGCAGAGCGGAAATGGAGGCTATCTGCACTCGAGGTAGATCTGAAAGCCTTTAAGTTTCAGAAGAATAAAACTACGTACATCATGAATAAAACACTTTGTGAATTTTATACTGATTTTATTGATAACAATTGTGTTAAAAATCAATTATGGAAAAGGTAAAACAGCTGGAAAAGGTAAAACAGCTGGAAAAGGTAACTATGTCTCATTTGAAAGTTGGCAATACTGTTGTTCGTGTGTCATCTGGTGCTAATCTTAACCTTGGGGTTTGGTTTGATTATGAACCTAAATTGGGGTATCATGTAAGTAAAATAAGTAGTTCTGCGTTTTACCACCTGTATAATTTGCGTAGGATCAGGAAGTTTTTAACTCGACCGTCTATAGAGTCTTTTTAGTGCATGCCTTTATAACAAGCAAACTAGATTATTGTAATAGTTTACTCTGTGGTCTTTCCAGTACACACATCGGTAAATTACAAAGAATTCAAAATTTTGCAGCTCGCCTTGTGACCGGTTCACCGCGTATATGTCACATCACGACAGTTATTTATCTCCTTCATTGGTTACCAGTTGTATATCGTATTCAGTTAAAAATTTGGATTTTAACATTTAAATGTTTTCATGGAACAGCTCCGGGGTACCTCTGTGACCTGGTGTCTGTTATTCGTCAAAACAAATATAGTCTTCGTTCGTTGAATAGTGTGTTACTGACCCCGGGGAGTGCCAAATGTAAAGTTTCACTAGGTGATTGTGCTTTTCAGACAGCTGCCCCTAAACTATGGAACAAACTTCCAGGTCACATTAGGAATCATAGGAATCTAAATAAATCTAGACTAGCTTTTAAATTTGAATCATGATGTTCATTTTTAACTGTATAAATTAAGCTATATAAATTAAAATTATTATTATTATTATTATTATTATTATAATGTTAAAGGTAGGATACACCATTTGCAGATATAAGTGTTACTATCGATTAATTAAGTAATGTCTTACTTATTTGAAAGTAAATAATGATTCTAGGCATCCAGTAAAATGATTGCGCTAGATATCTTGTCATTGTTTAAAAAAATTGAATTTATTTAAATAAAAATAAAATTACGATCGCCGATCGACGATAGCTAAAACCAACCAACAAAAACCCAACAGACCAACAGTCAAACCCGTACCCGAGTCAAACCCATACCCGAGTCAACTCGTACCTGGTTTACCTTCAGCTGTATTCTCTCCAGCCATTAAGAAACTGTCAATGTTTTAAGATAATAGTGGTCACAATTGATTGGCGACGAAGACTACTCCCGAGTATCTGTTTCATTGATAGTTTCACTGACTGTAGAGCTTCAGCTTTCTGTTCTCTTTCTGCCACTATTGATGCCTCTTTAGGCCGAGACGGTTCCTATAACATGTTACTGTTTGCTGTATACTCTAACCCATCGTATTTAAGGTTGAATGCCTAGGGATTATACTGCTCCTTTAAATCTTTAATTGCTAGCTTTAAATAACCCTTTCAGTACCAAGGCATATTTTGTCACTATGCTTAGGTTACCACAGTAATTACATGATATGACCAGTTAGTGACCAAGTACTTTTTGCCAAGTTTTAGTGTATAGCGCCCTCGCAAGGCAAAGTAATGAAAGGCCACTTTTCTTTGAAGTGGTGTTGAATTATAATGGATTGACAGTACCCCCAAAGCAATGACTATTAGATTAATTAAAACAACAATATTGGCCTGTGAGAATTTTTTTTGAAGGGTAGGAAAGAATTCTATATCTCACCCCTACTTTTTTGCCCTTCATATGAGTTGACAACTACCAAGAAGTGTAAAGAAACACTAATTGAGGAGTAAGAAAATGTTAAGTTTGTCCTTGAAAATAATTTTATTCAAAATGAAGGAAATTCGGACTGTGAAGGTAATTGCACAAACATTCAAAATGGGTACACTATGGATGCAGTCAAAAGTTTGAATGAAGGCCTCCCCCCCCCCCCCCCCCCCCCCCCCCTCGCTCAATGTTGGGTTGGCAGTGTGTGCGAAATCACTCTAACATTGTGACGGGGGGGGGGGGGGGAGGAGGGAAACCACAATAAAACTTGCTCGGGTGAATGCTCATTACAGACTATGAAACTTCTCAAAGCGTGGTAGTACACACATTGGTTTGTCACACTGTTTACAAATCATGCGAGTTTGTTTACGCTTTGCTCTTGTACTGCAAACAACACAGTTGCGCTTTTTGCCGGCAGAAATTCTTCCAGGATAGTGATGAGTCGGAAAGCGGCTGGAACCACGTGACATCTGACTGCCATGCTGAGCTTGGTTGTGCTTCGAAGTGGAAATAAGCTCTTCTATCACCTTCACTCTGAAATCTAAAGAGGCCAAGTGCTGATTTGTAGGGATGCTGTTGTATTCAATGGTAGCATTCACCAAGCAGATGTCAAGAATGGCCACGAAAACTTTTTTCCACCATTTCATCGATTTGTGAGGGTGCGAGTAGTACTGACACATTTGTGCTGCGAGATCACTTCCTCCCATGTATTTATTATAATCATTAACGACAGAAGGTTTTTTGATCGTACGAAGTCCACTCAAACTGTTTTTGCTCCGAATGTCTTTCGTGTCGATATTGCAGTTTCCAACATTTGTGAGAAGAGTTACACGCTTGGCATCCTGCCAAACGACGCACAGTTGGCCGGCTTTGGTGTAAAACTGGGGGTCAGCACCTCTTATCATGTTTAGCTTTTTGGGATTTGCAAAATCTGGAATCCCCAGTGTTGTGTACCGTGCAGTTCAACAGGCTCCAAACTTTAACTGTGATAACTTGCAGATGAGAGCTGGGCTTGTGTACCAATTGTCCATAAAAATGAAATGTCCCTTATTTTCGAGTCCTGCAATTAGGTCGAGGACTACATGCCCAGCAGATGTAATATTAGGTGGGTGGTGTGTTGAAGCATAACCAATGAATGGTCGACTGGATTCCTTTGATGTGGGCTGGGAGCCGGTGAACACCTTCCAAGCACAGGTATAACCAGTTTCTGATTCGTTTAATGAAAAACATTTTATTCCCCATTTGGCAGACTTTCGTGGCATGTACTGTTTGAAACCAAGTCGACCTTTGAACTTGATCATTGTCTCATCGGGTGAGAGATTTCGGCCTGGCTTGTAAATGCGAGGAAAGGGTGGCAGTACAATGTCAAGCAGCGGGCGGACTTTGGACAGTTTGTCAGGGGGAGCATCTCTTGGTAGAGCTGTGTTGTTGGCAAGGTGGACAAATCGAAGGATCGCAGTGAATCGATTGCGAGACATGGTCGCCGAATACAGGGGACTTCTCAGAACTTCGGACCTGGACCAGTGCATGCTGTATCGAGGCCTTTTGTTGATACCCATGCACAGAAGCAAGGCCACGAATACCATAATTTCAGGAACAGTAGTTGGATTCCAGGCCACATCTGCACCCATTGTTTGGTCTGCGTGTAGCGATTGGTCTCATCCACCATCAACTCCCACACTGCTTGGCAGAAGAAGAGCTGAATAATTCGCATGGGCGACAGGTGACTGAAATCTTCCGTACAGCCAGTCTCTTCACTGAATTTCATCGGTTGACGCTTGCTGTAAGAGGCGCTTGCTTTACAAGACAAACCAATGTGTGTACTACCATGCTTTGAGAAGTTTCATAGTCTGTAATGAGCATTCACCCGAACAAGTTTTATTGTGGTTCCCCCTCCCACCCCCCCCCCCCCCCCCCCCCCCCCCACTCCGAAAATTCTCACAGGCCAATATTGTTGTTTTAATTAATTTAATAGTCATTCCTTTGGGGGTACTGTCAATCCATTATAATTCAACACCACTTCAAAAAAGAGTGGCCTTTCATTACTTTGCCTTGCGAGGGCGCTATACACTAAAACTTGGCAAAAGGTACTTGGTCACTAACTGGTCATATCATGTAATTACTGTGGTAACCTAAGCATAGTGAAAAAATATGCCTTGGTACTGAAAGGGTTATCATGTTACTGTTTGCCATATACTCAAACCCATTGTATGTCAGATTAAATGCCTAGGGAGTACTGTTCTTACCAGTTCGCGCCGGATGACGAATATAAACGCAAAAATTTCCCCAAATTCAAAACGGATGACGAATATATACGCCAAGTTCAAGTTCGGAAATGTATGTCAGCAGCGCGCAAGGCCGGAAATGCGTGGGTGTGCTACCCAGCACTATAGGCCTGAACACGCTTCGGATCGAGTTTCGTTAAAAATAATCCCGCCCGTCGGCTCGGCGATGTTAAAATAATCCCGGCGCGAACTGGTTAAAAAAAAACCTGGCCAGACAAAATCGAAGACGTCACTAATAACAACAAAATGTATTTCCTGCCACGTACATGTAGCCTCCCTTTATCAAATTATGCAGTCGCAAAAACGTAGCTAGACACAAAAAAGTAATTATCATGCGCGAGAGGAGGCATTGGGGCAACTGATGTACATATAGCAGGCAGGTTATCTTGCCCAAGATTGGTAATGTTTAATATAAGTCTATGAAAAAGAAAACGAAACTAAGTATTCTGCAGATGGGTATTCACATCTTACTTGATGTGAGAGAAGCTTTCGTTGTCATCTTGCTAAAATGGACAATTGGTGGTGATGACTGACTATACCCAAGTAGTTTATGTTACAAAAAAAAACAATTTTCTCCTCGGCTTGTAGTAAAAGCAGCTACACGTTCAACTATTTGATCTGCTATGTTCTATCTGAAGTCGGGTTTCCGCGATAACTCAGTGCATTTTGGTTGAACAGAACTCGATGAGGGAAAATGACTGATTCGTCACCAGATCCTTCGGGCATGTCCCAGATCGTTGTCGCTGTCCGTACTTGTTTCATCAGCTTCCTCGGATTGTTGATTATAGCTGGAAACATGTTTTCCATTGTCGTGACTCGTCGCGTACCAGACTTTGCAGACAGTACCAAGATCTTGATGACATCTTTGGCAGTGTCTGACCTCACGGTTGGCTTTTTAACGGCGTTCAGTGTCGTCGCTTCAGCTATGGACCGGTGGCCTTTCGGAGATATCACTTGTCAGGCTTATGCCTACATTACATATGTGGCAATTGCGATGTCAGAATTTTCCCTCATCTGTTTAAATGTTGAGCGCTACATTGCCGTTACCAGGCCGTACAAGTTTCCTATTTGGTGCACTCGACGTCGTATTATCAGTAGTGTCACTGTAGCAGCAATAGCAGCTCTGTGTTTACAATTTGTGGCATCAAATGTTCTCAATGTTTCTGTGAAATATTTTGAAGCTCCTGCGGTTTGTTTATATGTGAACACCTCTGCAGCATTTAACATTTTATTCCTTCTATTAGGTGTTGTAATTCCAGTGTTAACAATGATGTGTATATACTATCACATCATTAAGATCAGCCGAGAGCATGAGAAACGAATCAACCGGAATGACCCCAACAACAACAACATACAGGACAACAAAGCTCTCAAGACATTTGTCGTAGTCACTCTGACGTATGCAGTTTGTTTCACACCAGCTTCGATTCTGAGAATTGTTGAGGCTTACATCCACGTGGACGCTGCACATTGGCTTTGGTTTATGACGGTCAGGCTCGTTACATCTAACAGTGTCTGCAATGTTTTCATCTACTGTCTGTTCAATCGCTCCTACCGTCAGAAGGCCAAGCAAATCATCACAAACAGATGGCTCTGTTGCAGAGGGTCGGTGGAGCCTGTGAACATTTGAAATGTTGTTGTCTAGGTCATTGTATATAAGCACACTCTACCTATCCAGCACTCAAATAATGTTCCGTTAAAAGAGATTAAACATGGTTGTAATCGAGTTATATTTCACGAATCAACTAATCCAAGGCTCTACTATGGCAACCCAAACAAAGAAAGAGGTCAAAAGAACAGCCACCTAAAGACTACAGGAAGGACCTTAGACTGACTAAACATCAAAAGTTGCTGATGCAGTTCTTCAAAGAAACTCCTCGTTTCCTTGATAAAACTTAATGTAATTGGTTTACCTTAAGCTGTATTCTCTCCAGCCATCAAAAAACTGTTAATGTTTTAAGAAAATAGTGGTCACAATTTATTGGAGACGAAGACTACTCCCGAGTATCTGTTTCATTGATAGTTTCACTGACTGTAGAGCTTCAGCTTTCTGTTCTCTTTCTGCCACTATTGATGCCTCTTGAGGCCTAGACGGTTCCTATAACATGTTATTGTTTGCCGTATACTCTTACCCATTGTATTTCAGGTTGAATGCCTAGGGAGTACTGCTCCTTTAAATCTTTAAATGCTATCCTTACTTAAGTTCAACCTGAATATAGCCAAGGATATAAATGAAATGTTACCCTTTAATTACAATTTGCATATGATAAAGCATAAAATAAAATTCTTGCTGCCACTTAACAAAGATATACAAACACCAGTCACCTTTAATTTTTCTATTTAACTGAAATATAAAACATAAATAAAAACGGCAAATGATTAATTGCTATGCCTATGCAAGCCTTTCTGTGCGATTCCCATTGTTTATCCCTCTCCCGTACCAACCTGTCAAATTTGACTGTGGAGGTAAATGCACAGCTCGAGTTGTACATATTTAAGAGCCAAAACGTGCAAGGGTGGAACCCGGGGACTACCAAATTCGGATTCAGCACCCTCGAATTGTCTTAAATCACCTCTTTGCAAGTTTCCTAAAAAAAATAAGTCGAAAGTCATTTTCTAGGCCTCCTAGGATTTTCAGCTCAAGGCCTATAACAATTAACAACACGAACATCTATCGTCGTCAAGCATTCAATTTCCTGTTGATATAAAAAATTAGACAACCCAAAAAACCTGGCCAGACACAATCGAGACGTCACCAGTAACAACGAAATGTATTTCCTGCCACTTACATGTAGCCTCTCTTTATTAAATTATGCAGTCACATGAAAACGTTGCCAAACACAACAAAGTAATTATCATGCGCGAGAGGAGGCATTGGGGCAAGTGATGTACATATAGCTGGCAGGCTATCTTGCCCTAGATTGGTAATGTTTACTATAAGTCTATGAACAAGAAAACGAAACTAAGTATTCTGCAGATGGGTAGTCACAGTTTACTAAATGTGAGAGAAGCTTTCGTTGTCTTCTTGCTACAATGAAAAACAATTGATGGTGATGACTGACTATACCCAAGTAGTTTATGTTACCAAAAAACACAATTTTCTTCTCGGCTTGTAGTAAAAGCAGCTACACGTTCAACTATTCAATCTGCTATGTACTATCTGAAGTCGGGATTAGGCGATAACTCAGTGCATTTTGGTTGCACGGAACTCGATAAAGAAAAAAATGAATGAATCGTCACCAGATCCTTCGGGTGTGTCCCAGATCGTTGTTGCTTTCCGTACTTGTTTCATCAGCTTCCTCGGATTGTTGATCATAACTGGAAACATTTTTTCCATTGTCGTGACTCGTCGCGTACCAGACTTGACAGACAGTACCAAGATCTTGATGACATCTTTGGCAGTGTCTGACCTCACTGTTGGCTTTTTAACAGCAATCAGTGTCGTCGCTTCAGCTATGGACCGGTGGCCTTTCGGAGATATCACTTGTCAGGCTTATGTCTACATTACATATGTGGCAATTACGATGTCAGAATTTTCCCTCATCTGTTTAAATGTTGAGCGCTACATTGCCGTTACCAGGCCGTACAAGTTTCCTATTTTGTGCACTCGACGTCGTATTATCAGTAGTGTCACTGTAGCAGCAATAACAGCTCTGGGTTTACAATTTGTGGCATCGGAAGTTCTCAATGTTTCTGTGAAATATTTTGAAGCTCCTGCAGTTTGTTTATATGCGAACAACTCTGCAACATTAAACATTTCGATCCTTATATTAGGTAATGTAATTCCAGTGTTAGCAATGATGTGTATTTACTATCGCATCATTAAGATCAGCAGAGAGCATGAAAAACGAGTCAACCAGAACGATCCCAACCACAAAAAACAACATCCAGGACAACAAAGCTCTGAAGACATTTGTCGTCGTCACTCTGGCTTATGCAGTTTGTTGCACTCCACTTACGATTATCAGATTCGTTGAGTCTTACACCAACGTGGAGACTGCAGACTGGCTTGAGTTTATAGGGACATGGCTTGTAGCATTCAACAGTGTCTGCAATGTTTCCATCTACTGTCTGTTCAATCGCTCCTACCGTCAGAAGGCCAAGCAAATCATCACCAACAGATGGCCCTGTTGCAGAGAGTCGGTGGAGCCTGTGAACATTTGAGATGTTGTTGTCTAGGTTTTTGTATATAAGCACACTCTACCTATCCAGCACCTAAATAATGTTCCGTTAAAGGACACTAAACATGGTTGCAATCAAGTTATATTTCACGAATCAACTAATCCTAGGCTCTACTAATCTATGGCAACCCAAACAAAGAAAGAGGTCAACAGAACAGCCACCTAAAGACTACAAGAAGGACCTTAGACAGACTAAACATCAAAAGTTGCTGATGCAGTCCTTTAAAGAAATTTCTTGTTTCCTTTAATAATAATGGAACTTAATGTCATTTGTTTACATTAGCTGCATTCTCTCCAGCCATCAAGAAACTGTCAATGTTTTTAAAAAACAGTGGTCACAATTTATTAGAGACGAAGACTATTCCCGAGTATCTGTTTCATTGATAGTTTCACCGACTGTAGAGCTTCAGATTTCTGTTTTCTTTCTGCCACTATGCGGTTTGTTTTTACACCATCTGCGATTATGATAATTATTGAGGCTTACACCCACGTGAAGACTGCACACTGGCTTCAGTTTATGTGTCATGGCTCGTTACATCTAACAGTGTCTGCAATGTTTTCATATACTGCCTGTTCAATCGCTCCTACCGTCAGAAGGCCAAGCAAATCATCACCAACAGATGGCCCTGTTGCAGAGGGTCGGTGGAGCCTGTGAACATTTGAGATGTTGTTGTCTAGGTTTTTGTATATAAGCACACTCTACCTATCCAGCACCTAAATAATGTTCCGTTAAAGGACACTAAACATGGTTGCAATCAAGTTATATTTCACGAATCAACTAATCCTAGGCTCTACTAATCTATGGCAACCCAAACAAAGAAAGAGGTCAACAGAACAGCCACCTAAAGACTACAAGAAGGACCTTAGACAGACTAAACATCAAAAGTTGCTGATGCAGTCCTTTAAAGAAATTTCTTGTTTCCTTTAATAATAATGGAACTTAATGTCATTTGTTTACATTAGCTGCATTCTCTCCAGCCATCAAGAAACTGTCAATGTTTTTAAAAAACAGTGGTCACAATTTATTAGAGACGAAGACTATTCCCGAGTATCTGTTTCATTGATAGTTTCACCGACTGTAGAGCTTCAGATTTCTGTTCTCTTTCTGCCACTATGCGGTTTGTTTTTACACCATCTGCGATTATGATAATTATTGAGGCTTACACCCACGTGAAGACTGCACACTGGCTTCAGTTTATGTGTCATGGCTCGTTACATCTAACAGTGTCTGCAATGTTTTCATATACTGCCTGTTCAATCGCTCCTACCGTCAGAAGGCCAAGCAAATCACCACCAACAGATGGCCCTGTTGTAGAGGGTCGGTGGAGCCTGTGAACATTTGAGATGTTGTTGTCTAGGTCATTGTATATAAGCACACTCTACCTATCCAGCACTCAAATAATGCAACCCAAATAAAGAAAGAGGTCAAAAGAAGAGCCACCTAAAGACTACAAGGAGGACCCTAGACAGACTAAACATCAACAGTTGCTGATGCAGTCCTTTAAAGAAATTCCTTGTTTCCTTTAATAACAATGGAACTTAATGTCATTTGTTTACCTTAGCTGCATTCTCTCCAGCCATCAAGAAACTGTCAATGTTTTTAAAAAACAGTGGTCACAATTTATTAGAGACGAAGACTATTCCCGAGTATCTGTTTCATTGATAGTTTCACCGACTGTAGAGCTTCAGATTTCTGTTCTCTTTCTGCCACTATTGATGCCTCTTGAGGCCTAGACGGTTCCTATAACATGTTACTGTTTGCCGTGTATTCTAACCCGACGTACTTTAGGTTGAATGCCTAGGAAGTACTGCTCCTTTATATCTTTAAATGCTAGTTTTAATTAAATTCAACCTGAATATAACCAAGGATTTAAATTTAATTGTCCCCTTTAATTATCTGGTACGCGCAGATTCAGCACACTTATCGTGGTCAATCGGCCAGCACGGGACCCAACACGTCATTTTTGCTGTATACATGTATTGTTTTTAATCTTTTGCATATTGAATGCATAACGAACCAGTATATAATAATAATAATAATAATAATAAATAACATTTATATAGCGCTTAATACAAGTGTTTCTAAGCGCTGAGAAAAGAAATATATCAATGAAAAACAATACAAAACTTACTACAGACTAACAAAACAAAACAGGAAATACGTTAAGTATGATAGGAATGAGTGTATAGATGTGTCTTTAACATTGATTTGAAAGAGTCTATGGTAGGGGCATCTCTGATGTTGAGAGGTAAGTTGTTCCAGAGAGTTGGTGCTACTGAGGAAAAAGCACGATCGCCGTATCTTGTCATGGTGCGGGTACTTGGGCATAGCTGGAGGTGAGAAGTTGATGCAGAACGTAATCGTCTTGTAGATAAGGATGTTAATGTTGAGCGAAGGGATACAAGATCTTGAAGGTAAGTTGGGGCAAGTTTGTGTGTGATCTTATAGACAAGCAGAAGAACCTTGAAGCAGATGCGTTGGTAGATCGGGAGCCAGTGAAGCGACTGTAGAACAGGGGTTATATGCTCAGTCCTTTTGGTGCGGGTGACGAGCCTAGCTGCAGTATTCTGAATTCGTTGTAGAGGTGCTATGTGAGAGTTGGGGAGA
This sequence comes from Crossaster papposus, assembly GCA_037893245.1. Taxonomy (NCBI): domain Eukaryota; kingdom Metazoa; phylum Echinodermata; class Asteroidea; order Velatida; family Solasteridae; genus Crossaster; species Crossaster papposus. The sequence continues at coordinate 1,002,129 of JBAIAA010000173.1, forward strand.
CCAGCGAGTAAACTGTTACAATAATCGAGATGGGATGAAACAAAGGCGTGTACAAGACGTTCAGTAGCGGTTTTGTCGAGGAATTTTCGGATCTTTCCAATTTTGCTAATTCCCCATGAAGCAGATCTACATGTGTTGCGGATGTGTTGTTGGAGTGTGAGGTTGCTGTCTAATAAAACTCCTAGATTGCGTGCGCTCTGAGAGCATTTGACTTGTCCTGTGTTTAGTTGGAGGTCGGGTAGCTGACTAGAATTCCGGAATTTCGAAGTAATATGAAGCATATCAGTTTTCAATTCGTTTAGCTGAAGCTTGTTGGATATGGACCACTTCTTTACATCCTCAATGCAGTCCTTGAGACGATTCATGGCCTTAGACTGCTCATTGGGATTCAAGATTAGGTAAACTTGGGTGTCATCTGCGTAAACGGCATGCTGGATTCCGTTGTGATTTTGTATAACCTCTCCTAGTGGACCAGAGTACAAAATGAACATGAGGGGTCCTACAACAGAACCCTGCGGGACGCCATAAGGGATGGGAAATGGTTTGGAAAGTGACTTATTTATAATGACTTTTTGACTTCGACCATTCAAGTATGATTGTATCCAGTGTAGCACTGTTCCCGCGATGCCATATTCAGCCTCCAAGCGTTGACAAAGTGCGACATGGTCTAACGTATCAAATGCTGCAGAATAGTCCAATAGGATCACAACGGCTTCCAGTCCTTTGTCGATTGCAAGCAGGAGATCGTTCAGAACCTTCACCAGAGCTGTCTCGGTTGAATGATAATGGCGATATGCTGACTGAGCGCATGGAAACAGATTGTGCTGGTCCAGGTATGTTCTCAACTGGGCAGCCACAATCTTTTCTAAGACTTTCCCGATGAAAGGTAGGTTGACGATTGGCCTGTAGTTTTTAAGGTCATTCTGGTCGAGACTTGGCTTCTTCAGTATTGGTGTAATATGGGCAGTTTTGAAGGACTCTGGAACAATGCCAGATGATAGGGAGAGGTTGATGATATGAGTTATCGAAGGAATCAGCTCATCTAAACAGGACTTCACAAGCCAAGTTGGAAGGGGGTCTAAACCGCATGATTTATTGGGAAGTAACTTGATTAGATGTTTAACTTGAGTTTCGGATATGTGATCAAAATCTGAGAGATTGAAGTCCTTAGAGCTTGCTAGTTGTGAGGGCACCGGCAAACTAGTGACAGCGGAAGATGCGAATGAGGAAACAATTCTACTGATCTTATTGATGAAGAAGTTGCCAAAGTCATTTGCCAGTTCCTCGTCAGACGTATGATCAGGAAAGATGGCTGCTTGGTTAGGAGAAGACAGTTTCTTGATGATGTTAAACAGCTTCTTTGTATCAGCTTCTGCTATTTCATCCTTCAGATATTTGGATTTAGCATCAAAGAGTCCTTGGTAGTACAACTTGCATTCCAGCCGGAACAGATCCTTGTCGATGCTGAGACCAGATTTGAGCATCCGACGCTCAGCCTGACGTCTGCGTCGCTTTGCCTGCTTCAACTCATCATCGTACCACGGTGCATGAGGTCTAATGGTGACAGTTTTAGTCTGGACTGGGGCATGTTTATCCAGAAGTTGGGCCAAGCTGTCATAATAGTGAGCAGCAGCATCAGAAGGATTTGTTTCAGGTATGGAGAGAGTTGAAGACTCAATAATGTCTTGTTTGAGTGAGCAAATATTAATACTCCGAAGCTTACGGAAAGTTACTTTCTCCTTTGGGTTCTGCGGCTTGACAAGTTTGACTGTAGTAATAATTGCAGAATGGTCAGAGGGCAGGCCTGATTGGATGCTAACTGCAGTGATTATGTCGTCAACCTTCCTACCGAGTACCAGGTCAAGAGTGTGGCCCGCTCGGTGTGTTGGTTTACATACATATTGTTGAAACCCAAGAGAGTCAACAGAATTCAGGAAAGCCTGTGCGTGGTTGTCACGTATGTCATCAACATGGATGTTAAAGTCTCCGACAAGGATGGGGCAGTTGTCAGCAATGGCAGCAGACTCCAGCAATGTAAGGAATTCTAACGAAAAGGAACTGTTGGTCAATTTGTTCCGGGATGATGGGGGGGGGGTCTGTAAATTGCAAACACCCGCAAAACAGAGGAAGGCGAAAGGTGAAAACTGATGTCCATGAGCTCAAAAGATGTAAACCTGTGCGTTTCATTTAATGATACACTGGCTGAGGAGCGATAGAGCACAAATAGGCCTCCTCCTTTTGAGCTTGTTCTTGGGCGCTGTAAAATGTTGTAGTTCGGAAGAGTTGATTTGATATCGGCTATAACATGATCATCTCTGCGGTCACCCGTGAGCCAGGACTCGGTTATAACGAGTATGTCGAGATCACTGTCAATAACCAGATCGCTGATACAGGCTGTCTTATTGGTCATGGAACGAGCATTCCATAAGCCAATGTGGGTTTCTTTGTTTGTTAAGTCCCTGGATGTCTGGTTAGTCTTATGGTGTACAGGTGCAGAGGCTGCAGGTACAGGTGCAGGGGCTGAAGGTACAGGTGTAGGGGATGTAGGTACAGGTGTAGGAACTGCAGGTTCTCTGGCTCCATCAATGTGCGAGACATCTACTGGAATAGGTCTAAAATGTCGGGTCCTGTTAACTTGCAGTCCGGCTCTTCTCCCCCGTCTTGTTCTCTTCCTACATGAGATCCGAAGAGAGGTAATGCTCCTCCATAATGTAGGGGGCAGTCGTTGTTTACAATCGGTGTTGTGACCAATATCAAGCAGTTGATCTCTGTGGTAGGTGATGCGTTCTCTTACTTGTAATCTTGGTTGAGCATCCGGACCAGGATTCGGGCTGATATCGCCGTCCAGTAGAAGGAATGTTCGGAATGATGCATCTGCATTCGGGTGGTAGGAAATCCGGCTTCCACAGTATTTGGTGCGCGATGTCCAAAGTTGAGACCGCTGTTGAAATACAGACCACGTAGGACTGTATACAAATGTTAATGAATGGTCATAGTCACTCTGTGTATGAGTATTGCTTTTCAGCAAGCACAGCCAAAGTAGGAACACAATAGAGCACTTCACTACTTCCATTGTCGCTAGAGAACCGTCTATTGTTCATCACAAAGGGCTACTTGACATGCAGGCTTGAGTGCTCAGCAACAATCTGTGTACAAATACATGCTGCAAGATGGCTGCATGTAGCTCAAAGTATGCAATAGCGATGGGTTGGTTGACAAATTCTGGATCGGTTTAACTAATGGCATTAAACTGCCATAAATTGTCCAGCACGGCGAGAAGGTCTGAATAAAACAACTGTTAGGAGTTAATAAACAGGTTTTAACAGAAACAGCTAAGATAAAGCTTAAAGCAGGAGCACAGAAAGAGAGAGCTGCCAGTAGGGTAGGCGCTCTCCTATTAACTATATAATAGGAGAATAAGACAACCCAAAAAACCTGGCCACACACAATCGAAGACGTCACTAGTAACAACAGAATGTATATAATACTGCCCCTTTAATTCTCCGACAGGTTTATTGAAACCTCATTTAAATACAAATGGTGATGACTAACCAAACGTGATGCCTTTTTGTGGTAGCATTGATACAATTTACAATAAAGCATAAAATAAAATACTTGCTGCCACTTAACAAAGATATACAAAAACCAGTCACCTTTAAATTTTTTATTTTCTTCAATTTAACTAAAAATAAAAACATCAATAAAAACGGCAAATGAATAATTGTCATGCCCGTGCAAGCCTTTCTGTGTGATTCCCACTGTTTATCCCTCCCACAAACCAACCTGTCAAATTTTGACTGTGGAGGTAAATGCACAGTTTGAGTTGTACATCTTTAAAAACCAAAACGTGCAAGGGGGGAACTCGGGGACTACCAAATGTATACAAAATAATAAGTCGAAAGTCATTTTCTAGGCCTCCTAGGATTTTCAGCTCACGGCCTTACCACTTAACAACACGGACATCTATCGTCGTCAAGCATCCAATTGCCTGTTGATATAAAGAATAAGACAACCCAAAAAACCTGGCCACACACAATCGAAGACGTCACTAGTAACAACAGAATGTATTTCCTGCCACTTACATGTAGCCTCTCTTTATTAAATTATGCAGTCGCATGAAAACGTAGCCAAACACAACAAAGTAATTACCATGCGCGAGAGGAGGCATTGGGGCAAGTGATGTACATATAGCAGGCAGGTTATCTTGCCCTAGATTGGTAATGTTTAATATAAGTCCATGAAAAAGACAACGAAACAAAGTATTCTGCAGATGGGTATTCACAGCGTACTTGATGTGAGAGAAGCTTTCGTTGTCTTCTTGCTACAAATGGGCAACAACTATTGATGGTGATGACTGACTATAACCAAGTAGTTTATTTTACAAAAAACACAATTTTTGTCTCTGGTTGTAGTAAAAGCAACTCGGTGCATTTTCGTTGAACAGAACTCGATAAGGCCAAAAAAAATAAGTCTCCGGTTTCTGGTATGGAGCTTGCCTAAAAAGTGGTGCGGCGACGCGGCTTTTTTTTTTTTTTTCCCTTTCCTTTTTTTTTCCAAACAGGTGTGTTTGGGCTACATAACATGTGACCCTGCTATGAGATGCACGAATAAGCCACTTTGTAATACATGTATAATGAATGGACAACTGGGGGCATATAAAAAGAGCAAGAGTGTTGGATTAATAGTGAAAATAACATGGAAATTTTGTGGCATCTAATGTTTGATGAGAATAAATAAAAATGCCAAAGTATGATTTGTCTCTTGTATGCTCTTTATTTCACAAGTCAAAATGGGAAACTTGTTGAGTTGAAACTGCAAAGCGAATGTCATGCAATTCATATGGGGTGAAGAAAAAAATATTTTCCATTTCCAACAGTTTGTTCACCTCATAGTAATATTTATTATATTGCACTCCACATAAAACAAACTTAAAATAAATAATCCTGGCAATAAGGTCTATTGTCGATCGGTTGATTTCAACAGGTGGCGCCCTGCGCTACGCAAGAAAGGGAGCATCGCGCGCACGGCGAACCACTCGAAAATATGTCGTCAACAAAATTCCTAAATCTAAAAAGAAGACCAACTCTCATCGTATTTGAGGGCCAGAGGTGTTGTAATAAATAATGAAAAGCACAAAGAGCTTTCCGAGAAGTCATACCGGGCCGAAAAGCTTGGTTTAGTCGCAAAACAGCTATCTACCCATCATGCTTTGCGCTATACTTTGGGATCGCGATCGCTAGCAATAGACCGTACCGCGACTTCGACATCGTGCACATGTGTGCCGCAATGCTGATATTAGTCTGCTCCCTTCATATGGCAGTTATTAAAAGCGGTTACAAGTTCCAGATACACGACCTTCGCTTCCACCCACGTCTGGCTTCTATACACAAAATCACGAAAATACAACGCCGTCTGCAAATGGTGCCCGACTATTCTGTGCAAAATATATGGAAGCCAAGACAGGCCACATAAAGCCTATACCCGATGGTAACCCCATCTAAATACACGTTCAAATTGTGCAGCAGCAGAAATCTAGACGAACCAGTGAGTTTGGCGTTTTTGAGTCATCGTCTTACATTAAAAAAGAATTTTTTTCATTTTGCCGACGCGCATGGCTACGGCGACGCGCGCGCATACCAGAAACCGGAGACTTTTTTTTTTTGGCCTAAGGAAAAATGACTGATTCGTCACCGGATCCTTCGGGCGTGTCCCAGATCGTTGTCGCTTTCCGTACTTGTTTCATCAGCTTACTTGGATTGTTAATCCAAGTCACAGTTTACTAAATGTGAGAGAAGCTTTCGTTGTCATCTTGCTACAATGGAAAACAATTGATGGTGATGACTGACTATACACAAGTAGTTTATGTTACCAAAAAACACAATTTTCTTCTCGGCTTGTAGTAAAAGCAGCTACACGTTCAACTATTCAATCTGCTATGTAGGCCTACTATCTGAAGTCGGGATTAGGCGATAACTCAGTGCATTTTGGTTGCACGGAACTCGATAAAGAAACTTTGGTGAATTTAATGTTATATTAAACTCACTCTGTACTACTACTAACCTTGTAGTCCGGCTATTCCGACAGCTATTCCGACGACGCGACTGGCCCGGGGCCGAAGCGCACGGCACCTGGACGGTGGTAAACACACCGCTGAATGTTCGGTGCTCCGCGTGCTTCGCGAACTGCGGAGTCGCGTACTTGTTCTATTTACAACGTTCACACACACAAGGACGAAGACAGACGAAGACAGAAGACTTGACGAGAATGACGATGACGACGAAGATATTATACACAAAGAAACCCGCTAAACTACGACGATATAGTCCAAACGTGGACGATGAAAACTTGGTGAGCTAAACGAACTAACGAGTCCGACAACGTGGAGAAACAAGATGGATGCCTAAAATCCCCCTCGTGGAGTCGCACCAGTTAAAACTGATACGAAAAGTCGAGCTAACTAATATACAGGGTACCAACAGGCACCCGTGTGCCAATTGGTTAAAATGGCCACGTGATGACTGTACTTATTTACATATTGTTATTTACAAGTACTGCAGTTGACCTTTGTCGGGCGGGTCAACCATTAAAGGAGATAGACGCCACATTATCTCCCCCTTAGAGAGCGAGAAGAGGAAAGCGAACGATGATCTGTAATGTTCATCCGCAGTCAAATTGTGTGAACTTGGCAGGCCAATGAACGCGTCGGCCTGAACGTGTTTGCTGCTGTGGCATTGAGTCCTGGTTTGCATGTGTCGAATCCTCTCCAACGACTGTCAAGGCGGGTTGGTGTTGGTCAGAATCCCGACGATTTGGGGGCTGTTCGACTGGGGGACCGTCAGAAAGGTTGGAATCGGTATCCAAGTACGCAACCTTTAGTCTATACAGGCTCACTGTGTCCGTTTTGCCGTTAATGTCAAGCGTATAGTACTTCTCTGCTCTATTCAATACGCGATACGGGCCTTTATAAGGCAGGTCCAGGGGTCTTTGCACATGATCGCATCTTACGAAAACATGGGTGCAAGACGACATGTCCTTGTGAATGTGTGTAGTACGCTCGTGCGGTCGAGGCGGTTTTGGTTTGAGCTGTTGCATGGCTTGTCGCAGGCGGTGGACGTAATCCTGGGGGTCCAACCCAGCGTCGTTCCCGGGTGCCACAAATTGTCCAGGTAGGCGGAGAGTGGTACCAAAAACGAGTTCCGCTGCCGTACACCCAAGGTCTTCCTTTATGGCTGTGCGGATGCCAAGTAGTACCAAGGGTAGTGTCTCAGTCCAGCGGTGAGGTTCACTTTGTGCTTTGAGAGATGCTTTAAGCTGCCGGTGAAAACGTTCCACCATACCGTTTGCAATTGGATGGTATGCTGTGGTGCGTACGCGTTTGCTTCCCAGTAACTGTGCGAGGGATGTAAACAGTGCGGACTCGAACTGCCGACCGCGGTCAGTTGTGATGGTTGACGGTGCACCATAGTTTGCGACCCAGTTACTGACGAACGCCCGCGAAACCGTCTCTGCGGTAATGTCTGATATGGGTATGGCTGTTGGCCATCTCGTGAATCGGTCAATGCACGTGAGAAGGTACCCGCAGCCGTTCGATGGCGGTAGTGGACCAACAAGGTCTATGTGGACGTGGTCGAATCGCGCGTCTGGCGCCTTGAAGGTTCCAAGTGGTGTGAAGGAATGCCGATGGACTTTCGATTTCTGGCATGGCATGCATGTCTTTGCCCAGGAGCGCACCTCCTGGTTCATGTTTGGCCACACGAAGCGCGTGCTGACCAGTTTGAGTGTCGCTCTGACTCCTGGATGAGACAGCATATGTAGGGAGTCAAAAACTGCTCGTCGCATCTGCTGGGGTACAAAAGGACGGGGTGTTCCGGTTGTCATGTCACATGTGATGGTACCGTCGTTTGTAGCCAACGGAATGTCTGCGAGTTGAAGTACCGATTTTGCTCGGTGTAGATGGAGGTCATCGTCGGTGTGCTGTTGGTCTGCCATGACTTTGAAGTCGATCTGAGGAGGCGGTGTCTGAAGTAGGGCACTCAGGCTGATGCGTGAGAGCGCGTCAGCGACCTCGTTGTGTTGCCCTTTCACATATCTGATGTCCGTGGTGTATTGCGACACATAATCAAGCTGTCGGATTTCGCGTGGGGAGTACCTATCCGAACTTGCTGCCAGTGCGTGCGTTAGTGGCTTGTGGTCTGTCATGATGAAGAAATCGCGTCCCTCGACACTGTGACGGAAATGACGAATGGCCAGGTATATCGCTAGCAGCTCCCGACCGAACGTGCTGTATTTCATCTCTGCTGGTTGCAGCCGTCGGGAGAAGAAAGCGAGGGGCTGCCAATTACTGTGCGCCAACTGCTGGAGGACACCACCAACTGCGTAGTTGGAAGCATCGACCATCAGACACAACTGTGCATCTGGATCGGGGTGTGTCAGCCGGGTCACTTTCACCAATGCTGCTTTTGCCGCCACGAAGGCAAAATTTGCGGTGTCAGGCAGCTCTAGCTCCTTCTTGGGCTTACCACTGAGTAAGTCTGTCAAAGGCTGTAGCAACCGAGCACACTGTGGAATGAAACGTCTGTAAAAGTTCACGAGGCCGAGAAATTCTCGCAACTTCGTTGTAGAATTCGGAATCGGGAACTCTTGGATGGCTGCGATCTTGGTGTCGAGAGGTTGAATGCCGTGGCGGTCGATGTGATGTCCAAGAAACTGCAGGGACGGGACACCAAATTCACATTTGGCCGGGTTGACTACCACTCCGTACTCGTGGAGACGCTCAAATAGCAAACGAAGGTGAGTCTCATGCTCTTTCTCGCTAGTGCTGGCGATAAGCAAGTCGTCGATGTAGGCGAAAACAAAATCCAAACCACGGAGGACCTGGTCTATGAATCGTTGGAAGGACTGAGCTGCGTTCCGGAGTCCAAAAGGCATCCGCAAAAATTCAAACAGGCCGAACGGTGTAGTTACAGCTGTTTTTGGGATGTCACTCGGCTCCACGGGGATCTGATGGTATGCCCTAACGAGGTCTACCTTCGAGAAAATAGTCCGCCCATGCAGCGATGATGTGATATCGTGAATGTGCGGGATCGGATAGCGGTCCGGCACAGTCGCATTGTTGAGGGCACGATAATCTCCACAGGGCCTCCAGTCCCCTTGAGTTCCTTTGGGCACCATATGGAGCGGGGATGCCCAACTACTGTTAGAGGGACGAACAATTCCCAGCTGGAGCATGTGCTCGAACTCTGCCTTGGCGGCCTTAAGTTTGTCCGTTGCGAGTCGTCGTGGTCGTGCAGCGACTGGTGGTCCTTTCGTTTCGATGTGGTGGGTTATGTCGTGTTTCGGAACCGCGTCGCGAAAACTAGGTCGGGTGACATCTGGGTATTTGTTTAATACCGCAGAAAAACGCGTTTCGGGCTTTGAACTTGTGAAAACCGGGGCGAGCGACCTAGCACTTGTTGTTATGCCTTGAATGCTCAGTTTAGTCGTAGAGTCTATCAGCTTGTGGTTTTGCATATCAACAATTAACCCGAAATGTTGAAGAAAATCAGCTCCCAGAATTGCTACTGGAATGTCCGCGATGGTAAAAATCCACCTGCACGTGCGTCGCAACCCGAGATCAACGGTCAATGAACGTTCACCAAACGTTGGTATCTGCGTTCCGTTGACGGCTTCAAGAACGAAATCTGTTCGGCGATGCTGCTTGTCCTGTGGTGATGGTGGAAGGATGCTGACCTCGGCTCCCGTATCAATTAGAAACTTAGTGCCCGAGAGTTTGTCAAACACATTGAAAAGGCGACGTTGAGTTGACGGGCCAGCGGGACATGTCGCCCTTACACGCTGGCGTTGGAGTTTCCCTGTGCTGGGCTTAAATTGGTCGTGGTCGAGTACTTGCACGGCTCTTTGCAGTTCATAGCCTTGCTTCCATACTTCCAATGGTACCAGCAGGTGTCGGAATTCTCGGTGTATGATGGCGAGCGATCTTCTCGCTTGAGAGACCGGTCGCGATTCCCGCTACGGCCACGCGAAATACTCCGCTGGTTGCGACCTTGCTTGATGAGGACCGCCATTTGTGCTGTCAGTTTGTCCACTTGTGCTCGCAACACAACGGCACATGATTGGAAGGCGGGTTGAACCTCCACAATTTTGTCCGCGAGTTTTGCCAGCTGGGTGATGTCCACCCCATCGCTAGCAGAAGCCAAAATCAACTGCACGTTGGTTGGTAGGCGGGTCACAAACAGTTGCTTGAAGATCGATGGTTCTAACTTACGATCACCGAGATGTTGTTCCATTTTTCGCAACAACTGTGAGGGTTTTTTGTCTCCCAATTCCTCTGTAGTAAGGAGCTTTTGCAGGCGTTTTTGCTCAGACTCGCTTGTACGCTTTATGAGTTCCTCTTTGAGTTTTCCATAGGGATGATCAGCTGGTGGCGAAATTAACAAATCTCTGACCTCTTTAGCGATAGTAGGTTGGAGTGAAGCTATCACATACGAGTATTTGGTAAGCTCAGTTGTAATTCCCCGCGTCAAAAACTGCGCTTCCACTTGAGCAAACCAAATTACTGGGTCGTTTGGCCAATAAGGTGGCAGTTTCAGGGCCACTGCAGCGACTGGTGCAATAACTGGTTCAGGGTTGTTTGCCATGTTGATCACGTCAGGGTCACCACTTTGGTGAATTTAATGTTATATTAAACTCACTCTGTACTACTACTAACCTTGTAGTCCGGCTATTCCGACAGCTATTCCGACGACGCGACTGGCCCGGGGCCGAAGCGCACGGCACCTGGACGGTGGTAAACACACCGCTGAATGTTCGGTGCTCCGCGTGCTTCGCGAACTGCGGAGTCGCGTACTTGTTCTATTTACAACGTTCACACACACAAGGACGAAGACAGACGAAGACAGAAGACTTGACGAGAATGACGATGACGACGAAGATATTATACACAAAGAAACCCGCTAAACTACGACGATATAGTCCAAACGTGGACGATGAAAACTTGGTGAGCTAAACGAACTAACGAGTCCGACAACGTGGAGAAACAAGATGGATGCCTAAAATCCCCCTCGTGGAGTCGCACCAGTTAAAACTGATACGAAAAGTCGAGCTAACTAATATACAGGGTACCAACAGGCACCCGTGTGCCAATTGGTTAAAATGGCCACGTGATGACTGTACTTATTTACATATTGTTATTTACAAGTACTGCAGTTGACCTTTGTCGGGCGGGTCAACCATTAAAGGAGATAGACGCCACAAAACAAATGAATGAATCGTCACCAGATCCTTCGGGCGTGTCCCAGATCGTTGTTGCTTTCCGTACTTGTTTCATCAGCTTCCTCGGATTGTTGATCATAACTGGAAACATTTTTTCCATTGTCGTGACTCGTCGCGTACCAGACTTGGCAGACAGTACCAAGATCTTGATGACATCTTTGGCAGTGTCTGACCTCACGGTTGGCTTCTTAACAGCGTTCAGTGTCGTCGCTTCAGCTATGGACCGGTGGCCCTTCGGAGATATCACTTGTCAGGCTTATGTCTACATTACAGATGTGGCAATTGTGATGTCAGAATTTTCCCTCGTCTGTTTAAATGTTGAACGCTACATTGCCGTTACCAGGCCGTACAAGTTTCCTATTTGGTGCACTCGACGTCGTATTATCAGTAGTGTCACTGTAGCAGCCATAGCAGCTCTGAGTTTCCAATTTGTGGCATTAAAAGTTCTCAATGTTTCTGTGACATATTTTGAAGCTCCTGCGGTTTGTTATTATGCAAACACCTCTGCAGCATTAAAAATTGTATTCCTTCTATTAGGTGATGTAATTCCAGTGTTAACAATGATGTGCATATACTATCGCATCATTAAGATCAGCCGAGAGCATGAGAAACGAATCAACCGGAATGACCCCAACAACAAAAACTACATCCAGGACAACAAAGCTTTCAAGACATTTGTCGTCGTCACTCTGACGTATGCGGTTTGTTTTTACACCATCTGCGATTATGATAATTATTGAGGCTTACACCCACGTGAAGACTGCACACTGGCTTCAGTTTATGTGTCATGGCTCGTTACATCTAACAGTGTCTGCAATGTTTTCATATACTGCCTGTTCAATCGCTCCTACCGTCAGAAGGCCAAGCAAATCACCACCAACAGATGGCCCTGTTGTAGAGGGTCGGTGGAGCCTGTGAACATTTGAGATGTTGTTGTCTAGGTCATTGTATATAAGCACACTCTACCTATCCAGCACTCAAATAACGCAACCCAAATAAAGAAAGAGGTCAAAAGAAGAGCCACCTAAAGACTACAAGGAGGACCCTAGACAGACTAAACATCAACAGTTGCTGATGCAGTCCTTTAAAGAAACTCCTTGTTTCCTTTAATAATAATGGAACTTAATGTCATTGGTTTACCTTAGCTGCATTCTCTCCAGCCATCAAAAAACTGTCAATGTGTTAAGAATATAGTGGTCACAATTGGAGACGAAGGCTACTCCCGAGTATCTGTTTTGTTAATGCATGTAGTTTCACCGACTGTAGAGCTTCAACTTTCTGTTCTCTTTCTGTCACTATTGATCCCACTTTAGGCCTAGACAGTTCCTATAACATGTTACTGTTTGCCGTATACAACCTGTCCATTTGACTGTGGAGGTTCATGCAAAACTTGAGTTGTGCATCTTTAAGAGCATCTACAGCCAAAACGTGTAAGTGTGGAACCCGGGGACTACCAAATTCGGATCAGCATCCTCGAATTGTCGTAAATCACCTCTTTGCAAGTTGCCTGAAAGATTTTAGTCGAAAGTCATTTTCTAGGCCTCCTAGAATTTTTAGATCACAGCCTATAAGTAACTACTGCCACGTTGGTGGCTGCGCAGCAAATGGAACTTGTAAAGGCTTCAATAGTAAAGAATGTTGCAACCTGACACTGTTTTTGTTTTCATCCCTATCATCTCAATGAAGGTCAATCAGTGCAAAAATGTTGAACAGACATGAATCTGAGAATGAGAAACATTTCCAATTTTGTTAGAAACAATTTCTTAACTCTTCATAGACTTTGTACACAACCGCTTAAGTAGCGTCAGTATACCAGTACGGTACCATATTCTTTAATCTAGCCTTACAAAGGAGCCACAAACACGCTGTGCATGCAGTAAGTTTGAACTTTGTGCTAACTATTGGGATATTTTGACAGAACATAAATTAAAAGTATTTCGATTAATGGAAGCACCATATCAATTATTACTGGAGCAACTTTACATGTGTACATGTGATTGCTACAATAAAGTTTATTTTCAGACCATTTAAAAAAAAGTTTAGTGAACACAATAGATTTTTCAAATTGAAAGTTTAACCAGTTTGCGCCAGATGATTATATAAACGCAAAGTTTTCCCCAGATTCAAAACGGATGACAAATAAACACGCACCGAGCAAGGCCGGAAATGTCTGTCAGCAACGAGCAAGGTCGTATTAAAATGCGTGTGTGTACTTCCCGGTGCTATCAGCCTGAACCCGCCTCGGATCGAGTTTCGTTAAAAATAATCCCGCGCGTCGGCTTTGTCATGTTAAAATAATCCCGGCGCGAACTGGTTACTAACGTGTTGGTCCACTTTCTCATTTAATCACACAAAGGTGCTTTTTTTCCAGCACTTTGATATGAACAATTTCGTTTATAAAATCATTGTTTACGAGTATGGCTGGAATGATTTTACTCATTATTTGACCGAAAAGTACTCAGTATAGCTTTTATAATATATTAAAACGTAATGGGGGGGGGGGTTCTGTTTTGGTTGGGTGTATCTAGGCTTGTACATGCATGTTTACTGAACAAAGTAGAAGACAGGTTGGTAAATGAAAAGTTGCATGGCCGTCCGTGTTGCATATGGGTTATCACGTCCGTAAATACTGTACATCCATTCAATTAATGCATCGTCATGATATTATATGGGATCTCGTATATCCTGGAGGCTCATTGCAAGTGCTTGACTGGACAGCATGTGACAGATTGTTGTAGATAACCGAACTGACCTGGACCAAAACTTACATGTACTTGAGCTTTGACAGTATAAATCCCAGTGTATCAGGTGTAATCTCTATTCTTTAGCATGAGAGTTACACTTTAAACAATTGTATACCATGATGCTGAAGGTAGGATACACCATTTTCAGATAATCAAAAAGTGTTGCTATCGAATTATTAAAGGGAAATTCCAGTCTCAATAATATTTTACCTAGTCTAAAAGAATATATGGTAACATACTGATTCCGCAGAGAATTTGTTTTGATTTGTTATCGAGAACGACACACGCGTCTATTATATTCACGATTTCTTGCCATTCAGGAGTACAAGGGCGCGGCTATAATGTTCAAATTTCCCACCTCTCCCGGAAAATTATGACGTAGTGTCTGCACCTCAATGCACATCGCTTTAGTGTTCGCACTGGTATCCCACCTTGACGCGGCCAACTACATTATGCAGACGTATGTTGTACGGCGCCCGACTATTGCGAGTACATGTATTGCATTTCTGTGCAGAATATTGACTTGACGCGCCACAAACTATCGTTTATTTTTGTATTTTCTGAGAAGAATAGAAAATCTGTGAGCTAGTAATTATGGCACCAGGTCCTTCAGCGTATGATTTTGAGCCCACTTACACATGTACAGTACACATTATGTATACACTATGCCGTACACAAAAGGGTTCACTTGCATTCCTTGCGCGTGCAGGGCCGCTATCGGTCGGGCTTCGAGAACGATGGTGCAGACACTACGTCACAATATCTCATATGGACCGATAAACCAGAACAAAATGGCGGCTCGCATGACGGTAAGCACAGTGCGAGAAAATCTCTGTTTTATATGATTACCGAAACCGATAAAAATGAAATAAAAATCAAGTCACAATGGCAATTGACACTCTTTAATATTATGCAATTATAAACTATGGGTGGAGTTTCCCTTTGAGAAATATCTTACTTATTTGAAATGAAATAATGATTCTAGGCATTCAGCAAAATGATTGCGCTAGATATCTTGTATTTGTTTAGAAATATTGGATTTTATTGATGCCTTTTAGGCCGAGGCGGTTCCTATAACATGTTTCTGTTTGCCGTATACTGTAACCCATCATATTTCAGGTTGAATGCCTAGGAAGTACTGTTCCTTTATATCTTTAAATGCTAGTTTTAATTAAATTCAACCTGATATAACCAAGAATTTAAATTTAATTGTCCCCTTTAATTATCTGGTACGCGCAGCTTCAGCACACTTATCGTGGTCAATAGGCCAGCGTGGGACCCAACACGTCATTTTTGCTGTCTACATGTATTGTTTTGTCTTTTGTATATTGAATGCATAACGAACCAGTACTGCCCCTTTAATTCTCCGACAGGTTTATTGAAACCTAATAAAAATACAAATGGTGATGAATAACAAAACGTGATGCTTTTATGTGGTAGCATTGATACAATTTGCATACAATAAAGCATAAAATAAAATAATTGCTGCCACTTAACAAAGATATACAAATGCTAGTCACCTTTAATGTTTTCAATTTTCTTTAATTTTACTGAAATATAAAATATAAATAAAAAAAAAAGGCAAATGAATAATTGCCATGCCTGTGCAAGCCTTTCCGTGTTATTCCCACTGTTTATCCCTCTCCCATCCCAACCTGTCAAATTTGACTGTGGAGGTTTATGCACAACTCGAGTTGTCGTCTTTAAGAGCATCTACAGCCAAAACGTGCAAGTGAGAACCCGGGGACTACCAAATTCAGACTCAGTGCCCTCAAATAGTCTTAAATCACCTTCTTTGCAAGCTGCCTAAAAGATTTGTAATAGTCGAAAGTCAATTTCTAGACCTCCTAGGATTTTTAGCTCACGGCCTTTAACACTTAACAACACGGACATCTATCGTCGTCAAGCATTTAATTGGCTGTTGATATAAAAAAAATAAGACAACCAACAAAACTGGCCAGAAAAAATCGAAGACGTCACTATAGTAACAACAAACTGTATTTCCTGCCACTTGTAGCCTCCCTTTATCAAAGTATGCAGTCACGTCAAAACGTAGCCAGAAACAAACAAGTAATTATCATTCGCGAGAGGAGGCATTGGGGCAAGTGATGTACATATAGCAGGCAGGTTATCTTGCCCTAGATTAGTAATGTTTAATATAATTCCATGAAAATCAAAACGAAACTAAGTATTCTGCAGATGGGTATTCACAGCTTACTTGATGTGAGAGAAGCTTTCTTTGTCTTCTTGCTACAATGACAACAAATGATGGTGATGACTGACTATACCCAAGTAGTTTATGTTACAATAAAACACAATTTTCTTCTCGGCTTGTAGTCAAAGCAGCTACACGTTCAACTATTTGATCTGCTATGTACTATCTGAAGTCGGGTTTAAGCGATAACTCAGTGCATTTTGGTTGAACGGAACTCGATAAGGAAAAATGACTGATTCGACACCAGATTCTTTGGGCGTGTCCCAGATCGTTGTCGCTTTCCGTACTTGTTTCATCAGCTTTCTCGGATTGTTGATCATAACTGGAAACATTCTTTCTATTGTCGTGACTCGTCGCGTACCAGACTTGGCAGACAGTACTAAGATCTTGATGACATCTTTGGCAGTGTCTGACCTCACGGTTGGCTTTTTAACAGCGTTCAGTGTCGTCGCTTCAGCTATGGACCGGTGGCCTTTTGGAGATATTACTTGTCAGGCTTATGTCTACATTACAAATGTGGCAGTTATGATGTCAGCATTTTCCCTCATCGGTTTAAATGTTGAGCGCTACATTGCCGTTACCAGGCCATACAAGTTTCCTATTTGGTGCACTCGACGTCGTATTATCAGTAGTGTCACTGTAGCAGCAATAACAGTTCTGAGTTTACAATTTGTGGCATCAAATGTTCTCAATGTTTCTGTGGAATATTCTGAAGCTCGTGCGGTTTGTTTATATACGAACACCTCTGCAACATTAAACATTTTATTCCTTCTATTATGTGATTTAATTCCAGTGTTAACAATGATGTGCATATACTATCGCATCATTAAGATCAGCAGAGAGCATGAGAAACGAGTCAACCAGAACGATCCCAACAACAGAAACAACATCCAGGACAACAAAGCTCTGAAGTCGTTTGTCGTCATCACTCTGACGTATGCAGTTTGTTTCACACCAGCTGCGATTACCAGAATTATTGTGGCTTACACCCACGTGAAGACTGCACACTGGCTTCAGTTTCTGGTGATCTGGCTCATTACATCTAACAGTGTCTGCAATGTTTTCATCTACTGTCTGTTCAATCGCTCCTACCGCCAGAAGGCCAAGCAAATCATCACCAACAGATGGCCCTGTTGCAGAGGGTCGGTGGAGCCTGTGAACATTTGAGATGTTGTTGTCTAGGTCATTGTACTAGCACACTCTACCTATCCAGCACTCAAATAATGTTCCGTTAAATGAGATTAAACATGGTTGTAATCGAGTTATATTTCCCGTATCAACTATTCCAAGGCTCTACTATATGGTAACCCAAATAAAGAAAGAGGTCAAAAGAACAGCCACCTAAAGACTACAAATAGGACCTTAGACAGACTAAACATCAAAAGTTGCTGATGCAGTCCTTCAAAGAAACTCCTTGTTTCCTTTAATAATGAAACTTAATGTCATTGGTTTACCTTAGCTGCATTCTATCCATCCATCAAGAAACTGTCAATGTGTTAAGAATATAGTGGTCACAATTGGAGACGAAGGCTACTCCCAAGTATCTGTTTCATTGATGCATGTAGTTTCACCGACTGTAGAGCTTCAGCTTTCTGTTCTCTTTCTGCCACTATTGATGCCACTTTAGGCCTAGACAGTTCCTATAACATGTTACTGTTTGCCGTATACAACCTGTACATTTGACTGTGGAGGTTTATGCACAACTTGAGTTGTACATCTTTAAGAGCATCTACAGCCAAAACGTGCAAGGAAGGAACCCGGGGACTACCCAATTCGGATTCAGCGCCCTCGAATTGTCTTAAATCACCTCTTTGCAAGTTGCCTGAAAGATTTTGGTCGAAAGTCATTTTCTAGGCCTCCTAGGATTTTTAGCTCACGGCCTATAAGTAACTACTGCCACATTGGCGGCTGTGTAGCAAATGGAACTTATAAAGGCCTTCAATATAGAAAGAATGTTGCAATCTGGACACCTGGACACTGTTTTTTCTTCATCCCTATCATATCAATTAAGGTCAAGCAGTGCAAACAATTTTGAAAAGACATTAATCTGGGACTGAGAAACATTTCCAATTTTGTTAGAAACAATTTCTTGACTCTCCAGAGACTTTGTACACAACCGCTTAAGTAGCGTGATCAGTATAGCAGTACGTACGGTACCACATCCTTTAATCTGAGCCTTACAAAGGGGCCACATACACGCTGTGTATGCAGTAAGTTTCAACTTTGTGCTCCGAATCCTACCCGAGTGGAAAACGTTTAACTATTGGGATATTTTGACAGAACATAAATTAAAAGTCATTCGATTTATGGAAGTACTAGGGCAATTCCACGCAAGTGCGACACGAGGGTCAATTTTGTTAATGCTTTTTAATTAATAGAGTATATTCTGAAGTTTCTAGAAATGAAAAAAAATTGTTCTAAACCAATTATTGTGTAAGTTACAGCACTCTGAAGTTGACACTATGTTTATGCTACCAATCGTAGGTAAAAACACTATTTTTAATAGTCTAATGATATTTAATGTGTTTTGTGTTAAAATAACAACTCTCAGTGTCTATTTTTAGGAAAATAACTTTTATTTATATGAAATTTATATTTGATACCCAGGATGTCAGTCACAAAAAAACAATGATTTTTCCCATAAAAAACATACATGTGCAGGATAACAATTAGCATGTGCCATAATATTATGAAGTGGGAAAATAATGTTATTTATAGATTTGGGGAGTTGAAAAAAAGTGTATTGTCAGTCACACTGCAATGTCAGTCACGATATAGCCTTGGTCAAGGCGTTCATCGTTACCCGTCCGTACGTACAGCGCAGCGGTAATCTGAGCTCAAACAACGACCTCACGCGGCCACTATTATATGCAAACTAACTGAGGCTACTTGAACGCCTTGGATCATTAGGTTTTGGGGGCGGTGCTCATTATGCTAATAGATTAAGCTGACCTTTATAGTCGTTTTCTTATTGGTCGATCGTTGCGTAGAAACTGCATAATTTGAGCTAGCGGTGAAAGGTCATAGCTTGCTAGCAAGTGTTTACGAACACCGCCATCGTTGACATATTTTATCGGAGAAAGTTGAGTGATTTTTACGAAGGCTTGTAGGAATTACACATGAAGATTTGAACCGTCTTGCTTGATTGGTGAGGGTCGCAGTTATTTTGCTCGTTTTGCTGGGTATTTTCTTGAATGTTGACAATGTTATGGTCAAAACTAGTTGTGTTTAGCTGCTTAGTTTTGAGTTTTTGTCGAACTCGGCCCTACATTATATCACACGCATCTAATCCAGCTGATCTGAAAACAGTGGCTCGGTAAAACGCGGAACTCTGATAATTAAATGCCTTGCCGGCTGAATTTTTCAAAGAAAATAATCTGAGAAGTTATTGAGGATATAAGACACTTGTCCCTGTTTAAATTACGATATTGCGATCACTTTGAAGGTTGGTCCTGCAGCCGTAAACATGCCCCCTCCCCACAGCGTTGGACCATGCTTGGACCATACAATGTGGCGTTAACGCACAGACCAGCATGCCTGGGTTAATGCCGATTATGCGGCGATAAGAAACTGACCGAACACGCTGAAAACTGACGCCGAGTACCTGGTCGTACGTGCGAGCTCCGAGCAAAATGGGGCTCAGGCTGCCTGAAAAATTACGGATTTCCCATAACCTGTCGGCAAATCCACAAAAACACCGTGACCACGAAGAAAGGATTCTAATGGCCTTTCGCTGCTCGGGTCTAAAATCTTCGAGGGATAATATTTTCGCTGCAAAATTCAAACAACATGACAGATCTTCGGACGACAGACGACGCTGAATATCTGCCATTTTGTCTTAAATGTCATGCTGCATCAAATTTGATGACGTCGGGATTCAACCGCGTTGTGATTGGACACTTCACATCTTAGCCCCGCCTATACTTATCTGTATTCGCCTACGAGGTCATGCGCCACAAATGTGGCGCAAAATATAGGAAAAACATAAGATTTCAAAAACCCAATGATCCAAGGCGAAAAAGTAGCCTCAGTTGATTTGCATAAATAGTGGCCGTATGAGGTCGCTGTTCGCGCTGTATCTTTGCACGGGGCGCAAGCTAGTCTAGTCCTAGCCTTTTGACAAGGCCTCGTGACTCTGGCTAAGCGGCTGAGATGAGTCTAGATACCCGGGGTGAACGCGCGACCGAGTGACGAATGTCACGAGGCCTTTTGCAATGTAGGTTTCACTGCTCGGCATGAATTATTCATAGATACATATTAGCATGCCAATACGCCCAATCAGAACGGCGATCTCCCAGTTGGCTTCGTTCGTGATTCGTTCAATATCAAAGCATGTAAGAAAAGGTACAAAAACGTATATAAATTTTGCTTCTGAGTTGAATATATAAATGATAAATACAAGATATCACATTTAAATCTATTTTACATGCAAAATTGCAATAAATTAGGAAGCAACTAATGATTTGAGCTAAATATTGTGAGTGACATGATTGGACATTCCCTGTTTGTAAAATGAACTAGTCCAACTCAAATATAAGCTGACGTCACGCGGAGATACGTTCGCTGATTGGACGCTACCATTTCGGTAGCGAATTCCAGTCGGAAACAAAGGTTAACATAAGAAATCCAAACCAGATTGATAAAGGCCACTTGTCTGGGCAATTCGCACTGACGTCACTCAGGTTTTCGCGATTAGTCTCTTTTTAGTCGCTCGGCGTTTATCAGACATATGGCCTTGTTTAAAGGCTAGTCTAGTCCTAGACCCTTGTGTTATTTCGGCGCCCACGCGCGCAGATTCGTTAACGCCGTCTCTTTTTCAAATCCCGACTTCGTGTGCGTTGGTGTCTCACGCATGCGTAGTTTACATAATGCAGCTGGATCCATACTCGGACTGGAGCCGACGTTTGACAAACGTACATGATTTTGGATTCCCCAATGGGTCTAGCGCTAGTCTTTAACCTTAGTTTTCGACGAATCTCCCTCGCTTTTCCGAGGGATCCAATCAGCGACCGAGTTTGAGCCTCATCATGAATTATTCATTATACACAAATATAAGATGTGTGTGTACACAAGACATTGTACATGTACAATGTACATTTATGTGATGGTGACTGTATGCGCGTGCATTGCGCGAAATGTGCCGACTTTTAATAGCATTGTACATGTACGTGTGTCCGATCTTCCGGGGCATGGCAGTGCAAGCTAGCTACAGCCACCGGTACCGTACCGCGGGTCTGCCCGCTGCAGCATCGCTATGTTATGGTGCTTCAGCGCGGTGCGTTTTTTTGTATTCCAGTGTATCGAACGTACAGTACGTCAGTATTAGCCTCAAATCTAGTGAGGTCGTGCTTTATTTGGCAAACAGTTAATTACCTGCAAAAACTACCTTTCCCTGAAATAAAAGGGGAAATTTCTGGTGGCTCTGCATGGAGGGACATAAAAGTCGTGAATTTGTTTGCGAGTAGTTGTGAAACTATTCGCGACTTGTCGTGAATTTATTCGCGACTGGTTGTTAATATTTTTGCGACTGTTCGTGAATATTTTTGCGACTAGTCGTATAATTTGTGATTATTAGTGAATATTTTCGCTACTAGTCGCGAATTTTTTTCGCGACTATTGAAAATATTGACGACTATTCGCGAAAAATATTTACGACTAGTCGCAAAAAACAAGTCGTAAACAATTCGAGGACTCAAATTTGCGACTTGTCGTTAATTTATTTGCGACTGGTCGTAAATATTTTTGCAACTAGTCGCAAATAATTTCACAACTAGTCGTGACAAAATTTGCGACTAGTCGCGAATTTTGTCACGACTATAGTTGTGAAATTATTTGCGACTAGTTGCAAAAATATTTACGACCAGTCGCAAATAAATTAACGACAAGTCGCAAATTTGTCGCGAAAATGTTCACGACTTTTGATATCCCTCAGGGCCACCATATAAATTAGTAGCCCCAGTCCCACTGAAGCCGGATATGCTACGGATCGCCCCGGATCGCCCCGGATTACCGCGGATGAAACTACGTTTGATTCGGGGTGGTCCGGGAAGGCAATCAAAAACAAAGTGACATGTTCCCCGATCCTACTACGGTTCTACTACGGTTTGACTACGGTTCTGCCACGAATGGGCCCGGATCACCCCGGTTCAAGCCTGTTTTTCCCCCATGACCCCGGATGGTCACGGATTCACTACGGTTCCGCCACGGTTTCACTACGGATATGCGCCACGGTTCATCCCGGATGTGCCACGGTTCACCCCGGATGACCCCGGATACACTACGGTTCATCCCGGTTCATCCGGGAAATACCGTGGTGACACCGTAGTGAATCCGTGGTGATCCGTAGTGGAACCGTAGTGGAACCAACTCCCGTTTCATCCCGGATAAACACGGTTACACTACGGTTACGCTACGGTTTATCCCGGATACACTAGGGATTATCACGATCGCACTACGGTTTCACTACGGTTCTTCGCCGCCCCCCTCTCCCTTCCCGGATGGCCCCGGATCACTCCGGATGCTAGATGCTGATCCAGGGTGACGCTCGACTTCCCGGACTCACTACGGATGTCCCCGGATGGTCCCGGATGGTCCCGGATGCATGGCCCCGGATATAGTTCCGGATAGTCCCGGATTATCACGGTTTGACTAAGGTTCCACTCCGGATGACCCCGGATAAACCGTAGTGCATCCGGGTTGATCCGTAGCGTATCCGGCTTTCGGTGGGACTGGGGCTTTGGAGGTTTTCACCATAGAGCAAAGTTGTTTCAATCAACAAATTCACCCGCAGTCACAAATAAACGCCGGGGCAGCTATGATTTGCTGTGTCAATGTACATGTAAAGTACATGTACATGTACATATGTACATGTACTGTATGGTGCGAAATACGGTACCTCTGGAGACGCGAACACAATGGGGACAATGGGAGTAAAAAGGTCTCCAAAGGGTGATTTATATTTAGGTCTCCATTAGGAATTTCACGAATTAGATTTTTGGATTGTACTTCAATTACTCAAAAGCTAGGGTTAGGATGTGGGTTAGGGCATGGAGAAATAAGGTTAGTGTTTGGGTTAGGGTATAATATAGGGTATATATTGGTTGGAAATTTCAACCCAGGAAAATAATTGTGGTTAAAATGGGAGCATTTTGAAAAAAGTGCTCGACTTTCTAACCATTTTGTACACGAGAACATGTCATGTTCGGTAAGGGAAGCCATGTCTCCGTCCACAGTGATACAAAAATGCGAATACATGTACAGTATAGTACATGCACATCACGGCCGGGTCAATCGCGGCGTGTACGTGTATTAACGTTTTGCGTAACCCTCGCACGAATTTGCCTATAACCGTCCATCATTATCACGTGATATGAATAATGCATATATTACAATAGTCTGACCACGCCCCCTGTGTGCCAACTTGTCCAAGACCTTCGAGTGAGTCCACTGAGTTCGCGGGTGCGATTCGTCTGTAGATAGCGCCCTCTATAACATCGGTGCATGTTTGTGTCATCGCGGAATAAACAACACGAAGGTCTTGGAACCAAGACTAGGCGCAAGCTAGCATGCAGCATATGCGGGGCGCGCGTACAGTGTATTTCTGGACGGATAACGACGGACGGATAACGACGAACTCGCCTTGACCAAGGCTAGTCACGATATTGTAATGTCAGTCACGTTATTACATAAGTCAATGGAAGAAATGTTGAACAGTGGGTGGACTGATAACTTGTATATTACCCACAATAAAACTTAATAAAGCTTGTGTAATCCTGAAACAATGCTCTAGGATCCCCTTATAATTTGTATTTTTAATCCACTACATTGTATCATCCAATATACAGGGACAGATATAAAGTGAATGATATGGATTTTTTTTTAAAATATACCTCATTTCAGGCACACTATTTAACATGTTTAACACGAATATTTGTAGTTCATTAAAGTACATGTAAAAGAAATGTTAGACAATATTTTTTTCTTTTTTAGAATATTGGCATAATTATTGCAAAAGTCAAATAAGTTAAGAGGGCCTAATATTTCGATCTTAACAAGATCTTCTTCAGAGACTAAATGACTGTGTACAAGAAACAAACATATATAGGGCAATATACAGCATGATGCACATCATGGACGCTGAAAAAACACAAAAGAAAAAAGCACAGAGTTCAATGGAACAAACAACAAAAGGAGGATTAGGCTGAGGGATTAAAGGGTGAGGTCAGTGTGGGTAGGATCAAAGGCGGGGTAGGAACAAAAACAGAAGGGGTAAAGCCACAAGGAAAGGGGTCCAGGGTGGAGATCAAAGGGAAGAACTAACAAATAAGTGTGAATAGGAGTAATGAGGAGGGGGGGGGGGGGGGGGTTTGAGGAAAACCAGAGAAGTGAGAACAAACAAAAACAAAATTCTGGCAAGGAATGAATCTGAAACAGATGACAAATGGAGAAAAAATAAAAGTTAATAATTTCCTAGTTGGATGTTAAGCCCATGTGGTTGAATAGTCCGAAGACGATTCATCCAGACTTTCTCCCGGCTGAGGCGGACTGAGTCTTTCCGATGGCCAAGTGATTCTATGCCCTGACGAATCATATCAGAAATGCAATGGTTAGGCTGGTTAAAGTGATGTCCTACAGGGGTATCCAGTTTCTTGGTGTTGACAGTCGATCGATGACCGTAGAAACGCTTTTTTAGGGCATTTTTGGTCTCTCCGACATACTGAACTCCACAAAACCTGCAAGAGATGAGATATATGACATTAGATGTACTGCAAGTGATGTTACCAATAATTTTATGAGTAGTACCAGAAGAGTGGCCAGAAAAGGAGTCAGACTCCTGAATGTGGATCTGGCAGACCACACATCTAGAACTGCACTTGAAAATTCCGTGCTGGATGGGGGGAGATGCACCCAAGCTGGGAACTTCGGCTCGAACAATGAGGTCTCGTAGATTTTGAGGGCGTCTATAGGCTAATACAGGGCTGTCGGGGATGGCCCGGACAAGGCGATCTGAAGTGTGGAGAATGTGATGGCTGTCGTTGGTGATTTTGCGAAGGGAAGGGAGACTGGGGTGAAAGGTAGTCACCAGGGGGATCATGGGTTTGGCATTAGCCTGGGGGGCCTTTACCTTTAGAGCCAAATTTCTGGGTACGGCTTTGGCTCTGGCAATGGCACGTTGAACTTGGCGGGAACTGTGACCCCTGGCAACCAAGTTGTTCTTCAGTATCTGTGAATGGCGGGAGAAATCATAGTCGTTAGAACAAATCCTTTTGAGTCTGAGGGCCTGACTAAATGCTATACCAGTCTTGCAATGCCTAGGGTGACAGCTGGAGGAGTGGAGATACTGGTGTGTGTCTGTGGGTTTAGAATACAGATCAGTGGTTATTAAGTTGTCCTCCTTGCGGATGGTGACATCCAGGAAGTGGACCTGATGATGTGAGTACTCTGATGTGAACTTGATGGTCCTGTGGAAGGAATTCATGTGATTAGTGAAAGTCAGCAGACTGTCCTCATCACTGGTCCATATGAAAAATACATCATCAATGTATCTCCACCAGATCCAGGGACGGCACGGTGCTAAGGCAAGCATGCGTTCCTCGAGGTCACCCAAAAAGAGGCATGCAAAGGAGGGTGCCATGCGAGTACCCATTGCAGTGCCATGTACCTGTAGATAGTGCTTATCTAGGAAGGAAACATTATTCTTCGTTAGTACAAGTTTCATGAGGGCGCGAATGTCGCTTATGGGAGGGGTCGTGTGTCCTGCCCTAGCTAGGGTTATGGAACAAGCACGAATACCTTCTTCGTGTGGTATGTTAGTGTACAAGGATGAGACGTCAAAGGTCCCAATGATGGCCGTTCTGGGAATCTGGTCCTTGATTCCTTCGAGCTTGCGCAGGAAGTCCGGGGTGTCATGGATATATGATGGAATCCTATGGACAAGGGGTTTAAGAAAACTGTCAATAAACATGGAGATGTGTTCCGTGGGTGAGCCATTACCCGAGACGATATGCCTACCAGGGTTACCAGTCTTGTGAATCTTGGGGAGAAGATAAAACCTGGCAGTTCTACAGTCAGTGGGTGGAAGAAATTTGTGAGCTTTCTTTGACAGTTGGTCACGTGATCGCATGTCATCAAGCAACTGCTGTATCTCTCGAGAGAATGTACCTGTGGGATCAGAGTCAAGGCAGATATAGTTAGTACGGTTGTCCAACTGACGGTGGGCCTCGTCGATGTACTGCTGACGATCCATGATGACCACGGCTGAGCCTTTATCAGCTGGCTTGATGATGATGTCAGTACGAGAACGCAAAGCAGCAAGTGCAAGGCGCTCTTCCCTGGGGAGGTTATCATGGGTCCTGTAGGGAAAGTTACCAGGGTTAGTGACTTGGGTATTGACAACTTGAACGTATGTTTCGAGAGCTGGTACACGATTCTTGGGGGGTACCCATGCGCTCTTGACACGGAAGGGTTCTGGGTCACACGGGTCAGAATCGAAAAAAATCACGGAGACGGATCCTACGATAGCATTCCGTGAGATCTTGGCTGAGCTGTACCTGGTTCACAGTACGGGGAGTGGGACAGAAGTTCAGACCCTTGGAGAGAAGTTTGTGTTCAGCATCTGATACGGATGAGGAGGAAAGGTTAATAACAGTATTGGCAGGGGGTGTTGTCGATTGGGGCTTGGGACGTCTAAAACGTCTCTGTCTGCGTTGATGCTGCTTGGCAAGCAAGCCACCAATCTTCTTGTTTCTCCTGTTGATAAGAACAGAGTCAAGGTTAGATAGGCCCCTATCAATCTCATCATGGAATTCCCTGTACCTAGTGTCTGTACAGCTGGATCTGAGTTCTGAGTCAAGGTGGGCTATATTCTGGTGGAGGTCCTGAAGAATAAAATGACACTGTTGAGAGAGGATATTAATTAGTTTAACAGATGCACCATGCAGAACTTGATTCCACCTCCTTTGCAGGTGTGGTGAGAGGGTTCCTAAGCACGGAGAGGGAGATAAATCGAGAAAGGGAGAAGAAATTGTAGTTATCCTGATGGTAGGAGTAGCGAAGGGCCTTCTCCCTATTTTTTCTGAGCTGTTGGAAAATACAAATAGTGTTACTCATATCTGTAGCGAGGGAGAGAAATTAAAGTTAATGTACAGACAAAACAACAAAACAAAAACAAAACAATACTTACAAGCCAAGAAGGAGGATCACCAATATACAGGGACAGATATAAAGTGAATGATATGGATTTTTTTTTTAAATATACCTCATTTCAGGCACACTATTTAACATGTTTAACACGAATATTTGTATTTCATTAAAGTACATGTAAAAGAAATGTTAGACAATATTTTTTTCTTTTTTAGAATATTGGCATAATTATTGCAAAAGTCAAATAAGTTAAGAGGGCCTAATATTTCGATCTTATAACAAGATCTTCTTCAGAGACTAAATGACTGTGTACAAGAAACAAACATATATAGGGCAATATACAGCATGATGCACATCATGGACGCTGAAAAAACACAAAAGAAAAAAGAACAGAGTTCAATGGAACAAACAACAAAAGGAGGATTAGGCTGAGGGATTAAAGGGTGAGGTCAGTGTGGGTAGGATCAAAAGTCAAACACTGCACACATTTTACAAGAGTGTTTAAGCAGGATCCCCAAAACAGCAGCAAAGAGACAGGCTGAGTACAGGGGAAACAAATGAAAAAAGGAGATTGTATGAGGCATACATGTTCAAGGAAAGAAATGTAGAGAAACAAAGACAAAGTAGGCCAAACAAAAAAAGGAGGAGTAGCTACATGTATCTAAGACTGATTAGAGGAAATTATAGACAACGAGGGCATTATACATTTGATGACTATGTAATGTAAGTCACAAAAAATAAAAACTTATAAAATACTGATTTGCTACTACCGGTATACACCAGGCTGTAGATTTACAAATTGGTGTGTTAGGTAGAGAGATAAGCAGAGGTTGGGAGGGGGGGGGGGGGGGGGGCGGTAAGCCTAGTTTGCTGTACATCATGTGGTATCTATTTAGACTGTTGCTGTGAAACTTTTATAGATCGATTTCTAAACTTAAAAAAAAATTACCAACAGTATATCCACATGGTGTACTGCAAATTGAAAAAACAAAATCAAGTTATACCTAAACCACGTTGAATGTTGGTCACTGGCTAGGATGGGAGAGTATTGTATGTAGGCATGTATTTTTAGCACATCTAAGTTTTACATATGTGACCCGGCACATCAAAATCAGGAATAAGTCGGAAAATGACTTTTTGGGATATGCACATAGTAAAATTGGAAATTCTATAAGCTTTCTAATAATATTCACCACAAGCCTGTAGCTGAGAAGTTATTGACTATGAGGTACAGGCTTATGGTGGGTATCATTAGAAAGCTTATGGAATTTGTAATCTTACAATGTACATACATGTATCTCAAAAACCAACATATCAACATATTGCTGATTTTGATGTGCTTGTCACATATCTTTTTCTCTCTAATTTTTTTGATGCACGTGTAAAGCAACACGTTATTTTACTGACAAGACTATTTTACTGAAATGGGAGTAACCATCTCTTCCTTTCCATTTTCTTTAATGAAAACTGACTCCTGAATTTAAAATGACAACAAAACTGTGATACATAAATTATGCATATGTTAGTGTTTTTATATATTTTACATATTTTGTGACTTTTAATGAATGATCTCAAACTTATAAATATTCCTTTAAATATAGCATAAACAGTTAATTGATACTTCTC
Organism: Crossaster papposus; assembly: GCA_037893245.1. NCBI lineage: Eukaryota > Metazoa > Echinodermata > Asteroidea > Velatida > Solasteridae > Crossaster > Crossaster papposus. The sequence continues at coordinate 1,031,127 of JBAIAA010000173.1, forward strand.
TTGTTGACAGAACATTCATTGTTTTCACGTCAAATCCGTGTTGCTATACAGGCATTATAAATCTAATGCGTAATGTCAGTCACTGTAATGTCAGTCACGGAGGATAATTTGCATATTTGTTTAAGAATTCAATTGGAATTTTCCCATCTTACAACATGCGTAACTTACCCTATTAGCTATAATGTTCTTATGGGTTTATATCTGAAGCTCTTTTAACTTGAAAAGAAATTTCCAAAACGTGTTTCACACTTTTTGGTTGTGTGGTCGCTTTTTGTCACGGCAATAAAAACAACCCCCCTAGTCGGAAAAGCGGAACATCAAATTTCAAAGTTTCAATACTATATTGTGTATTTAGTTCCTAGTATCCCCCATGTCTAACATGGTTTAGCTGGCTGTAATTGTTTAGGCATTAGAGCTGATTTCATATAGTCAGGACCACTATGTTATTTCGCTCGATTTTTTTGGGGAGTTGCTAGTTTTTGCTTTTAAATAATGTTTAAAGACCACTAATACCAGAAACCAATGTTTCCAAAAAAATTTAATCCCCGATGGCGGCCATATCAAAATGGCGGCAAAAATGTAACATTTGTAACAAAACATGACATGTGGTCACTTTTAAAGCGGATTTGTTGGTAGAATTGTCATATCTGTTGCCTCCAAAGCAGCACTAACCAGTCCACATCTTAATTAAAAAATGTCGACCATGACGGCCATTTTGATTTTCAAAATGGCTCCCATTGGATTTTCAGCATTATTTAAAATTAATTAAACAATGAAACCAATTATTGTGGCAAATTTTGTATGTTAAATTATGAGTTCTTCACTAATACACATTTAAAAAAATGTTAGACAGCTGCCATTTTGAATTTTAAAATGGCGACCACATATTTTTCAATGAGTACTTGTTTGTTCATACAGTATGTTTGTATATTGTTCAATACAGAAGTGATGATTTTTCAGGTGTCATTAAAGGAACAGAATGTAATTAGCATGCTATACAAATCTAGCTGACACCTAGTTATCATCATATTAACAAGATGTCCAAACTCAGCAAGAGCAAGTCCAGTAAGAGCAAGAGCAAGTCCAGCCAGCCGCCTTCGTCTCCATCCACTTCAGCTTCAAGCATACCCTGCGAGCAACGCACACCCTCATGACACCGATAATGAGTCTCTACTCTGTCCTTAGAACTAGACGACCAACCCCGCCCATCCACATCAAGTAAAACACCACCGGTTTCTCACCGTTCACCAGAGGCAAAGTTCAAAGAAGTGAAAACCTTAGCAGAAAAGATCAACATTTTGACTTCTGCTAAGGATCACATCACTCGACAAATCAAATCTTTGTCCCGATACCTAGAGACCTCCAAACCACCTCCATACCTGGAAAACAAAATAAGGCAACCAAGAACACACCGATCGGTAAAACTTCAACCATCGTTCATAGAGCGTTGGAATAAGTTGCAGAGCCGAACATCGCTACTCTTCACAAGAGTCGCACTAGAAGAATACGAGCATCAACTCAGCTTCACGGAGGCGCAATACACCAACACAATACAAGCTGCTCAGGAAAAGCTTGCTGAATACCAAGGCCGAGACCACCAAACAGCACAACAACTGCTGAGTTGTTTACAAGGCCCCGACAATCAAGAGGCATCAAGGGGAAACATCCCTGCTAAACATCTCATCAACCAAAACAAACCAAACGAGTTTCAAGACCACCACAACTTCTCAAATGAGACAAATTGTTTTTCTTGTTTACAATGTGCCCCACAATCCGAATATATTCATTATATTCAAATACAATTTCCGCATAGAAAAGCCATGGCAAGAAGAAAACTGAATAATGAAACAAAGAGATCCCTTAGCCGACAAAAACAACAACAACAACAACAACTATTAGCAGAACAATGCGAATCATTCATAACCAACTTATCCAAAGCAACGCTATCGCATACCGAGACAATTGCTTTAGGAAAGGCCTCAACTTCGTCCCTACTCCTGCTAAACCAAACCGCACATCACTCGTGAATGAAATAAACACATTAAATCGAAAACTTCGAGTTGCATTCCTAATGCGTAACAAACGCTCCAAAAACCATCCTTTCAACCCACCATCCAATTTGCATCCAAATCAACACCTAGTGCAACACTAGAAGAATACCTGGAAGCCACCTAATTTGAATTCGCCCACATAAGGCTAACAAAACAAAAAAGAACTTGACTAAACAAGCTCAAAAACAACCCCGACATCGTAGTCAAACCATATGACAAAGGTAGAGGCATAATATATAATGAACCTCGTAGACTATCTACAAGTGGGTTACCGCCATCTTGAGTCCCATCATTACACCCAACTGGACAAGGATATTACCCATCGAACCATAACCCATCAAACCAACACATCGACAACAATACTCTGAAATACCTCGACCCACTTCCACAAAACTGCCAATGCCCAACAATGTATTTTCTCCAAAAATTACACAAAACTCCACCAAGGGGAGAACCATTTGTTGGACGTGGACCAATCAAACGTGGATGCACAAGCCCTACAGCCACAATTTCAGAATACATAGACTATTTTCTCGCACAATCCGCACAATCCAAACGTCCGCGACGCCGCAGACATTTTGCGCAAACTAGAAGGAAGAACATTATCACGAAATGCTCTAATCGCTAGCATAGACGTTGTTTCCATGTAGACAAATGTCCAACAAGCGGAAGCAATCGGTTGTGTTTGCAATGCCCTAGACAATACCAACCACAACTATACCATTACAAAGCCACCATCAACCTATATGTCCAATAATTTCAGGAACTCATCCTCGGCCGAAACTACTTCCAATTCGGAAGATTGGTTGTGCAACTGGCTCCAAGCCTTAAAATATGTGACATCACCCTACACGACTTCGAGAAGAAAATAACCCCCAAAGCGGACAACATTCTAACAGGACGAATTCAAAAATCTCGTCACATAAATAAACAAGATGCACTCAACACTAAACTAACGGAAACCGTTCAATATCTCCACAAAACATCATCCCACCCACCCTACGTTTTCAAAGCGTTCATCTTCGGAGAAACACTCCGATACGCTAGAAACACCACCAACACAGATAATTACCAAAACAAAGTCAAATCCTTCTCAGAGAAGCTAGTCACAAGAGGATATAGCCTCACTGAAATTGAAAAAGCAACAACCAAAGTATCGCATACCGACAGAACAAGATTGGTACACAGAACCAAGGTTGAAGACAAATCCAAACAAATTTCTCCACTACATACAACCCAGCCATAAACCACCGTGACATACATCAAGCAGTAAACAAACACTGGAACTTAATCCAAGGAAATAAAATACTCTCGGAAATATTTCCCGAACCCCCATTCATTGCCTTCCGAAAAACAAAAACAAGAGCTTAAACCACTCCCATCCGACTCAGGCTTTGTTGAAGAGACTGAAAATGATGAAACCCTCAACATACTGCTCTCTTTACTAGAGGAACAATACGAAACCAACTAAAATCAGATGTGATGCGATCAAGCAATATCAGTCTGAGCTCGGCATTTTTTTTTTTAGATAGGGCCAAAATATGTTCGTAGGGGTGGACAAATCCAAATTGACTTTTTTATTAAAAGAGATGGGGAAAATATTTTGTTTGACATGAAAATACTCTTTTAACCAAATTTAGAAGGGAAGTGATACAAAAACTGTATTTTCTCAGTTTCTTTATTTTTAACGTGCTGGTGTTCAAATGGTTGTAATTTTTTAACCAAAGGTCGTATTCACATGGGGTTTTCACTGAAATGGAGCCTAAAGTACGCTACAAAAAAGAATATATAAAAATTGAGTTACGAGTTATGGCCGATTCCTCATGGAATCCCCCATCTGCAACTGACGAGTGCCACGACAGCAGGCACGGAAGCATGCTATTGCTCACAAGAGGATTTGCGAACACAATCCTCTTCTCGCACCCCCCCAAAAATCACATGTGATTAACCTAAAACCCACAACGGTCATTCGGTCTATTATGTCCGCCCATTCCATTTATTTCGGACATAACTGGCAATGAAAAAATAAATCACGCTTAATTAAGCCATACAAATTACCAGTCACCAGAGAAAACATCTCACTGAATAGGAAAGCGCCATCATTTTCTCAAACTCATGCAAAATAACAGTTGCAATGTTAGGTTTAAACATTGGTAAATTTCATTACATTAAAAAGTCAAGAGATTCTCAGTAGGAAAAGAGTGCACATTATGTAGATGTTTGTAAATAAATGCAAGTGTGTTTGTCATATCGTTATGTTGTGGAAGTCTGCTCACAATATTTTTACCATTCATACTTAATTTTCATGACTTAAATGATGGGTAAAATGTTACACAACTGTCCATTTGATTATAAATATTAATGAAGAAAAGAAACAAACGTGACTTTTTGAGAGTCAGTGTGTACGGAAGGTACCTCATTCATATAATTAAAGTGTTGTATACAATTTTACACACACTTTTTACAGTGTAATAACGTGTTGTGGTGATTTGGGCTCTTCATAAGTAAGTTATTTGGATTCAGTACCCCTTAAAACCTAAAAAAAGACACCTTATGTTGGAATATATGTAGTTATAAAGTCACAATATTGGACATTTACGGTGAATATTGGCGGCCATTTTGAAATTCCAAAATGGCCGCCATAACAGATTTTAGAAATGTGGAAACATTGGTTTTCACTTTATGTAGACCTTTACCTTCATGAAAATGCAAAAATTAGCAACTCCCCACAAAAATCCACCGAAACTACTGCAAAGTACATAGTGACCCTCACTAATATGCCAAAATAGTAAAAAACGTAATGTCAGTCACGGTGGAATTGCCCACTATATCAATTATTACTGGAGCCACTTTACATGTGTTCATGTGGTTGCCATAATAAAGTGTATTTTCAGAACATTTAAAACAACAGTTTAGTGAACAAAATAGATTTTTCAAATTGAATGTTTAACCAGTTTGCGCCGGATGACATATATTTCCCCACATTCAAAACAGACGAGCAAGAAAGGTTATGTCTGTCAGCAGCGAGCAAGGCCGGAAATACGTGGCTGTGCTTCCCGGTGCTATCAGCCTGAACAGGCCTCGGATCGAGTTTCGCGCTTCGGCTCGGTCATGTTAAAATAATCCCGGCGCGAGCTGGTTACTAACGTGTTGGTCCACTTTCTCATTCAATCACACAAAAGTGCTTTTTTCAGCACTTTAAATTGGAAAATTGTGTTTATAGAATCACCGTTTAAGAGTATGGCTGGAATGGGTTACTCTATTAATTGACCGAAAGGTACTCAGTATAGTAGCTTTTATAATAGATTAAAACGTAATGGGGGGGGGGGGCTTTCTGTTTTGGTTGGGTGAATCTAGGTTTGTACATGCATGTTTACTGAACAAAGTAGAAGACAGGTTGGTAAATGAAAAGTTGCGTGGTTGTCCGTGTTGATTATGGGTTATCACGTCCATACATACTGTACATCCATTCAATTAATACATCGTCATGATATCTGGGATCTCATATATCCTGGAGGCTCATTGCAAGTGCTTGACTGGGCAGCATGTGACAGATTGTTGTAGATAACTGAACTGACCTGGACCAAAACTTACATGTACTTGAGCTTTGACAGTATAAATCCCAGTGTATCAGGTGTAATCTCTATTGTTCAGCATGAGAGTTATACTTTACACAATTTCATACCATGTAAAAGGTAGGATACACCATTTGCAGATATCAAAAAGTGTTGCTATCGAATTATTAAGAAATATCTTACTTATTTGAAAGTAAATAATGATTCTAGGCATCGAGTAAAATGATTGCGCTAGATATCTTGTATTTGTTTAGAAAAATTGGATTTTATTGATGCCTTTTAGGCCGAGACGGTTCCTATAACATGTTACTGTTTGCCGTATACTCTAACCCATCGTATTTCAGGTTAAATGCCTAGGAAGTACTGCTCCTTTATATCACGATCGCCGTCGACGATAGCAAAAACAAAAACAAAAAACAGGCCAACAGTCAAACCCGTACCCGAGTCAAACCCGTACCCGAGTCAAACCCGTACCCGAGTCAAACCCGTACCCGAGTCAAACCCGTACCCGAGTCAAACCCGTACCCGAGTCAAACCCGTACCCGAGTCAAACCCGTACCCGAGTCAAACCCGTACCCGAGTCAAACCCGTACCCGAGTCAAACCCGTACCCGAGTCAAACCCGTACCCGAGTCAAACCCGTACCCGAGTCAAACCCGTACCCGAGTCAAACCCGTACCCGAGTCAAACCCGTACCCGAGTCAAACCCGTACCCGAGTCAAACCCGTACCCGAGTCAAACCCGTACCCGAGTCAAACCCGTACCTATCCAACACTCAAATAATGTTCCGTTAAAAGAGATTAAACATGGTTGTAATCAAGATATATATCACGAATCAACTAATCTAAGGCTCTACTCTGGCAACCCAAACATAGAAAGAGGTAAAGAGGACAGCCACCTAAAGACTACAAGAAGGACCTTAAACAGACTAAACATCAACAGTTGCTGATGCAGTCCTTCAAAGAAACTCCTTGTTTTCTTAATGAAACTTAATGTCATTGGTTTACCTTCAGCTGTATTCTCTCCAGCCATCAAGAAACTGTCAATGTTTTAAGAAAATAGTGGTCACAATTTATTAGAGACGAAGACTACTCCTGAGTATCTGTTATATTGATAGTTTCACTGAGTGTAGAGCTTCAGCTTTCTGTTATCTTTCCGCCACTATTGATGCCTCTTGAGGCCTAGACGGTTCCTATAACATGTTACTGTTTGCCGTGTACTCGTATTTTAGGTTAAATGCCTAGAAGTACTGCTCCTTTAAATCTTTAAATGCTAGCTTTAATTAAATTTAACCTGAATATAACCTAGGATATAAATTAAATGTTCCCCTTTAATTACAATTTGCATACGGTAAAGCATAAAATAAAATATTTGCTGCCACTTAACAAAGATATACAAATACCAGTCACCTTTAATTTTTCTATTTTCTTCAATTTAAATGAAATATAAAATATAAATAAAAACGAAAAATGAATAATTGCCATGCCGTTGCAAGCCTTTCTATGTGATTCCCGTTGTTTATTCCACTCCCATGCCAACCTGTCAAATTTGACTGTGGGGGTAAATGCACAGCTCGAGTTGTACATCTTTAAGAGCCAAAACGTGCAAGGGAGGAACCTGGGGACTACCAAATTCAGACTCGGTGCCCTCAAATAGTCTTAAATCACCTCTTTGCAAGTTGCCTACAAGTTTTGTAATAGTCGAAAGTCAATTTCTAGACCTCGCAAGATTTTTAGCTCCCGGCCTTTAACACTTAACAACACGGACATCTATCGTCATCAAGCATTCAATTGCCTGTTGATATAAAGAATAAGACAACCAAATAAACTGGCCAGACAAAATCGAAGACGTCACTATAGTAACAACAAACTGTATTTCCTGCCACTTACATGTAGCCTCCCTTTATCAAAATAACAGTCGCATGAAAACGTAGAATATCGACTTGACGCGCCACAAACTATCGTTTATTTTTGTATTTTCTGAGAAGAATAGAAAATCTGTGAGCTAGTAATTATGGCACCAGGTTCTTCTCCGTATGATTTTGAGCCCACTTACACATGTACATCAACACTATATGCCGTACACAAAAGGGTTCACTTGCATTCCTTGCGCGTGCAGGGCCGCTATCGATCGGGCTTCGAGAACGATGGTGCAGACACTACGTCACAATATCTCATATGTACCGATAAACCAGAACAAAATGGCGGCTCGCATGACGGTAAGCGCAGTGCGAGAAAATCTCTGTTTTATATGATTACCGAAACCGATAAAAATGAAATAAAAAATCAAGTCACAATGGCAATTGACACTCTTTAACATTATGCAATTATAAACTATGGGTGGAGTTTCCCTTTGAGAAATATCTTACTTATTTGAAATGAAATAATGATTCTAGGCATTCAGCAAAATGATTGCGCTAGATATATTGTATTTGTTTAGAAAAATTGGATTTTATTGATGCCTTTTAGGCCGAGGCGGTTCCTATAACATGTTTCTGTTTGCCCTATACTCTAACCCATCATATTGTAACGAAACGCTGTCTTCTGGGGTCGACACACACACAGGAAGGAAACTGACACAAGTATTCTGTGGTTTCGGTGATTCTAAGGTCGTTTTAATGCACTCCTTCTCTGGTCACAAACACTGACATGACGCTTACCGCTATCGCGCGGCCCCGGAACTGGTCTAAACCAGTTCGGCGTATGCGCTATCCAGAACGGGTTTCCCTGGCGTACCGTCAGGGGATTACACCATGGAATCGCTCTAGTGCCCTCTATCGGCCAACCGGCACAAACGTTACACAGCCCCCCACGAAGACCTTGTTTGCCCCCAAACAAGACGGTGCAGGGCTCTGCCGCCGCACACCCGGAAGACCCGCACCGGAAAGCGCACAACGCCAACATTTATACAACAATTTACATTACAACAATTTACATTACAACAATTTACATTACAACAATTTACATTACAACAATTTTTGGGGTAAGCCCCTGGCCCCGGCACACCCCTGGCCCCGGCACACCCCTGGCCCCGGCACACCCCTGGCCCCGGCACACCCCTGGCCCCGGCACACCCCTGGCCCCGGCACACCCCTGGCCCCGGCACACCCCTGGCCCCGGCACACCCCTGGCCCCGGCACACCCCTGGCCCCGGCACACCCCTGGCCCCGGCACACCCCTGGCCCCGGCACACCCCTGGCCCCGGCACACCCCTGGCCCCGGCACACCCCTCTAATGTTAAGACTTGACTGCGACTGTGACTGCGACTGGCTCCTCTGACTGCGACTGGTGCCTTCGACTGCGGCTGGCTCTTGCGACTGCGACTGTGGTTCCTGCGACTGCGAATGCGGCTGGCTCCCGCGACAGCGACTGGCTCCTGCGACTGCGACTGGCTCCTGTATCTGTTGTTATGGCTCTTGCGACTGTGACTGTGGTTCCTCCGACTGCGACTGCGCCTGGCTCCTGCGACTGCGACTTGCTCCTGCGACTGCGACTGGCTCCTGTGGCCGCGACTGTGACTGCCTCTTGCGACTACGACTGGCTCAGAGAGCGTGGGCGTCCCGGCGAGGCCCCGCCCCCGCTGAACCGACGGACCCGGCTCGGAATCGTTCCGAGTGGAACAAAACGTCTGCCGCGCCGCCGTTCACAGCATGGGCCGGGCCCCCCCCGGACTCGGTTTAATTCCTGCAGAAGATCCAGAGAATGTCTAGACGAGGCCCCGCCCCCCACTGCATCCACAGGCACAGCTCGGAATCGCCCCGTGTGGAGCAAGACGTCTGCTGCGCCACCGTCTACAGCATGGGGCGGCCCCCCGACACAAACCTGGTAGCGGACCCGGACAAATATGGGGAAGGGCGCCCTCTCTCCAAATCGGAGTGGACGCACTGAAGCCCCCAGCCATAGGCGCATGTCCCGAAATTCCCCGCCATCCTTCTCTAACTCCTCCCCCAGGAAACATCCAGACTCCCAGGTCCCCATAACCTCCCTAGAGAAGGCCTCTAACTCCGCCAGCGTGATGTACGGAATGCACCGGCTCCTGGACCCCACTCCCCGGGCCCGCACTCCAGCTCGCCTCCCCGCCGCAGGGCGAGTCGGCCGCCACACCACCATGGTTTCGTGAAAACATGAAACAACTTCACCTGGTTTCCTTAGTCCTCCTGCATGCCAACCGCTGCCACCAATGTAACGAAACGCTGTCCTCTGGGGTCGACACACACACAGGAAGGAAACTGACACAAGTATTCTGTGGTTTCGGTGATTCTAAGGTCGTTTTAATGCACTCCTTCTCTGGTCACAAACACTGACATGACGCTTACCGCTATCGCGCGGCCCCGGAACTGGTCTAAACCAGTTCGGCGTATGCGCTATCCAGAACGGGTTTCCCTGGCGTACCGTCAGGGGATTACACCATGGAATCGCTCTAGTGCCCTCTATCGGCCAACCGGCACAAACGTTACAATATTTCAGGTTGAATGCATAGGAAGTACTGCTCCTTTATGCTAGTTTTAATTAAATTCAACCTGATATAACCAACAATTTAAATTTAATTGTCCCCTTTAATTATCTGGTACGCGCAGCTTCAGCACACTTATCGTGGTCAATAGGCCAGCGTGGGACCCAACATGTCATTTTTGCTGTCCACATGTACTGCCCCTTTAATTCTCCGACAGGTTTATTGAAACCTAATAAAAATACAAATGGTGATGAATAACAAAACGTGATGCTTTTATGTGGTAGCATTGATATAATTTGCATACAATAAAGCATAAAATAAAATAATTGCTGCCACTTAACAAAGATATATAAATGCCAGTCACCTTTAATGTTTTCAATTTTCTTTAATTTTACTGAAATAAAAAAAAAATAAAAAAAAAAGGCAAATGAATAATTGCCATGCCTGTGCAAGCCTGTCCGTGTTATTCCCACTGTTTATCCCTCTCCCATCCCAACCTGTCAAATTTGACTGTGGAGGTTTATGCACAACTCGAGTTGTCATCTTTAAGAGCATCTACAGCCAAAACGTCCAAGTGAGAAAACCGGGGACTACCAAATTCAGACTCAGTGCCCTCAAATAGTCTTAAATCACCTTCTTTGCAAGTTGCCTAAAAGATTTGTAATAGTCGAAAGTCAATTTCTAGACCTCCTAAGATTTTTAGCTCACGGCCTTTAACACTTAACAACACGGACATCTATCGTCGTCAAGCATTCAATTGGCTGTTGATATAAAAAAATAAGACAACCAACAAAACTGGCCAGAAAAAATCGAAGACGTCACTATAGTAACAACAAACTGTATTTCCTGCCACTTGTAGCCTCCCTTTATCAAATTATGCGGTCACGTCAAAACGTAGCCAGAAACAAACAAGTAATTATCATTCGCGAGAGGAGGCATTGGGGCAAGTGATGTACATATATAGCAGGCAGGTTATCTTGCCCTAGATTAGTAATGTTTAATATAATTCCATGAAAATAAAAACGAAACTAAGTATTCTGCAGATGGGTATTCACAGCTTACTTGATGTGAGAGAAGCTTTCTTTGTCTTCTTGCTACAATGACAACAAATGATGGTGATGACTGACTATACCCAAGTAGTTTATGTTACAATAAAACACAATTTTCTTCTCGGCTTGTAGTCAAAGCAGCTACACGTTCAACTATTTAATCTGCTATGTACTATCAGAAGTCGGGTTTACGCGATAACTCAGTGCATTTTGGTTGAACGGAACTCGATAAGGAAAAATGACTGATTCGACACCAGATCCTTCGGGCGTGTCCCAGATCGTTGTTGCTTTCCGTACTTGTTTCATCAGCTTCCTCGGATTGTTGATCATAACTGGAAACATTCTTTCTATTGTCGTGACTCGTCGCGTACCAGACTTGGCAGACAGTACTAAGATCTTGATGACATCTTTGGCAGTGTCTGACCTCACGGTTGGCTTTTTAACAGCGTTCAGTGTCGTCGCTTCAGCTATGGACCGGTGGCCTTTTGGAGATATTACTTGTCAGGCTTATGTCTACATTACAAATGTGGCAGTTATGATGTCAGCATTTTCCCTCATCTGTTTAAATGTTGAGCGCTACATTGCCGTTACCAGGCCGTACAAGTTTCCTATTTGGTGCACTCGACGTCGTATTATCAGTAGTGTCACTGTAGCAGCAATAACAGCTCTGAGTTTACAATTTGTGGTATCAAAAGTTCTGAAAGTTTCTGTGAAATATTTTGAAGCTCCTGTGGTTTGTTTTTATGCAAACACCTCTACAACATTAAACATTTCACTACTTCTATTATTTGATGTAATTCCAGTGTTAACAATGATGTGCATATACTATCGCATTATTAAGATCAGCCGAGAGCATGAAAAACGAATCAACCGGAATGACCCCAACAACAAAAACAACATCCAGAACAACAAAGCTATCAAGATATTTGTCGTCGTCACTCTGACGTATGCCGTTTGTCTTACACCAGCTGCGATTATGAGAATTGTTGAGGATTACATCCATGCGGACGCTGCACACTGGCTTTGGTTTCTGACGGTCTGGCTCCTTAAATCTAACAGTGTCTGCAATGTTTTCATCTACTGCCTGTTCAATCGCTCCTACCGTCAGAAGGCCAAGCAAATCATCACCAACAGATGGCTCTGTTGCAGAGGGTCGGTGGAGCCTGTGAACATTTAAGATGTTGTTGTCTAGGTCATTGTATATAAGCACACTATACCTATCCAGCACTCAAATAATGTTCCCTTAAAAGAGATTAAACATGGTTGCAATCGAGTTATATTTCACGAATAAACTAATCCAAGGCCAGGCTCTACTATGGCAACCCAAACATAGAAAGAGGTCAAGAGAACAGCCACCTAAAGACTACAAGGAGAACCGTATAGACAGACTAAACATCAAAAGTTGCTGATGCAGTCCTTCAAAGAAATTTCTTGTTTCCTTTCTTTGAGGGCGCTGTTTTGCTGCTGCCATGTCTGCAAAACTATACTCGTCTGATTTTTATATTTTTGAGTCTTTGTTGTCGTTTTATCTTTCCTTTAACTGTTTTGCTGGATGAGCTAGCAACCATACCATACATGCTCTGGAGCAGCAAATTGATCTTCAAAAACGATCTTAATGAGGTAAAACTGCCACATCTTGCTGTCGCCAACAAGCCTCTTTTACTATACTGAAGACAAAGGCGGTATTTCCGACACTTGCGTGGTATTTCCGACACTTGCGTTCTATGATATAACTATGTGCATTTTTACCGGTGAAGCAGTTTGTAGTAGCGGCTCTGTTGGAAGACTTCGTTATGACAGAACATGTATGCTTCGCCTCAAACCTACCTCATCCACCCTGAGGAGATTGCCTAGACATTCTCTTGAGATTCTCCAAAACCTTGGACTCCTTAAGCCAAGGCGTGGCCGCCGTGGGGGCTGCCACATACGTCGACAGATCCCAGTTGTTTGCTCTGCAAGCAGGGAATATGTCTTGCATGTCAATTCCACCCGGTCAGAGCATACATAACCTTGTTAAGCTTAGAGCCTCACCAAACCCACAAAAGACTCTAGAGCAACCCTTGTTACCTCGCATGCTCCTTACTAATGCACGATCACTCAACAACAAGATGGAGGAACTTGAACTGGTTCTGCACTTCAACAAAGTGGACATTGCAATTGCAACAGAGACATTGTTCACCGATGCAACTATCCAGGTAGCTAATATTCCTACATTTACTACCATCAGTAAATCTCGTCCAAACAAGCGAGGAGGTGGTGTTGCTATTTTTGCCAAGGATCATCTATCTGTGCATACATTGTCCGACCATGTTTGCGAGTTTGAATGTATGTGGCTGAAACTCCACGTAAAAAAGGCTAGATGCTCGGTGGCAAGTTTGTACATAGGTGTCATTTACTATCCAACTCAACATCTGAATGCGAGATTCTGGATCACATATGCAACACTGTAGATCACATTCATGGGTTACCAAGGGTTACCTTCATATCTACCAGCCAAGTCACCACCCCCTCTTATATACAGGGGGCAAGTGCTTAAGACCCTCAAGGGTCTGAAGCCAACTAAAGCTGGCCATCCCTCCGATTTGCCAGTACGGCTGATCAGTGAGTTTGCTCATGAATTGGCTGACCCTCTCACCGACTTGTACAATGCCTGCCTATTTGAAGGAAAATTTCCCTCCGTTTGGAAGACAGCAACTATTGTGCCCATTCTTAAGGAGAGGAATATATCAAGCCTTGACCAGCTTCGGCCAATCTCCCTCACACCGATTTTCGCAAGAGTGTTTGAAACCTTTCTTGCAAAGTGGATCCTCGAAAACATTTCTTCAAAGCTGGATGTCAATCAGTATGACAACGTCAAAGGCAGCTCCACTGTACACTATCTTGTGGACATGCTTAACTTTGTGCATGAGGGTCTTGATCGATCTGGTCATTTTGCTAACCTTTGTGCCATAGATTTTACGAAGGCTTTTGATCGGGTGAACCATAATATTGTTATTCGAAAGCTCATTCAACTTGGGGTTAGACATTCTATTGTTCCCACTGTCTGCAGTTTTCTCACTGAGCGTACCCATAATACTAAGCTCTGTGGTCATCTGTCAAAGACTCAGGGTCCAATTGGGTCCAATTCTGTTTCTGATTTTGGTTAATGATGCATCTGTTGAAAACTGCAGACATTGGAAATATGTTGATGATTTAACTATAGGTGAAATAGTGAAGCATGGCCAACCATCTCACATGCAAAGCTATCTTGATGATTTGTCAAGTTGGTGTTATGACAACAGTGTACTTCCAAAGCCATCTAAATGTCAGACCATGACAGTAAGTTTTTTGAAGCGTGACATACCTAGGTCCTCATTTAAACTTGATGACATAGCTTTGAATCCTGTGACCTCTATGAAGTTACTCGGTGTTACTGTACAAAACAACCTGAAATGGGACATCCATATCACAGATATTGTCTCTAAGGCATCCCGTAGGTTGTACACTCTGTGTATTCTTAAGAAGGCTAATATACCCACCTCTCACATGGTTGCTGTGTACACTGGCTACATAAGGCCCATTTTAGAGTATGCTGGTCAGGTTTGGCACAGCTCTATTAGTGTTCGCCAAAGTGATGCCATTGAAAGCATACAGAAACGTGCAGTGCGTATCATTCTTGGCCATGGCTATGATTCCTACACCGCAGTACTCAGTGTGCTTGGTTTGCCTACCCTTAAAACTAGGAGGGAGAATCTGCTGCTTAAGTTTGGTAACAACTTCTTAACTCTAATAGATTTAGAAACATGCTGCCACCACTTAGGGAAAGTGTGTGTAGCAGAGAGCTTAGATCAACCACCATCACTGGCATGCAGGTCCCTAAGTGTAGGTTTGTTAGATACAACAAGTCCACCATTCCATCATTAGTTAGCATATTAAATAGTATCAACTAGTGGTTTAACTTGGGTATGTAGTACATTTACACTTGTGGTTTTATATATTTCCAGTGATACCAGTAATGGAATGTAAATTTTCACCTTTGGTGTGTGAATTTTATGCTTTGTATCATGTCTGTTTGTTAGCTTTTTCCTTTAAAATTTTACTGTAACTGTGACGATATGAACTTTTAGCCTGATTTTGTAAATATTGTAATTGTCAGCATTTATGCTGTTGTGTACAATATATTTTGTTGGTTTTTTGTTTTTTTAATAATAAACCAGAATAAATAAATAAATAAATAAATAATAATGGAACCTAATGTCATTGGTTTACCTTTGCTGCATTCTCTCCAGCCATCAAGAAACTGTCACTGTGAAACCTGACTGTGGAGGTTTATGCACAACTTGAGTTGTGCATCTTTAAGAGCATCTACAGCCAAAACGTGCAAGGGAGGAACCCGGGGACTACCCAATTTGGATTCAGCACCCTCGAATTGTCTTAAATCACCTCTTTGTAAGTTGCCTACAAGATTTTGGTCGAAAGTCATTTTCTAGGCCTCCTAGGATTTTTAGCTTATGGCCTATAAATAACTACTGCCATGTTGGCAGCTGTGTAGCAAATGGAACTTGTAAAGGCTTCAATAGGACACTGGTTTATTTTCTTCATCCCTATCTTCTCAATGAATGTCAATGATTTTGTTAAAAACAATTTCTTGACTCTCCATAGACTTTGTACACAACCGCTTAAGTAGCGTCAGTATAGCAGTACGGTACCACATTCTTTAATCTGAGCCTTAACAAAGGAGCCACATTACACGCTGTGCATGCAGTAAGTTTCAACTTTGTGCTCCGAATCCTACCCGAGTGGAAAACGTTTAACTATTGGAATATTTTGATAGAACATAAATTAAAAGTCATTCGATTTATGGAAGCACTAGGGCAATTCCAAGCAAGTGCGACACGAGGGTCAATTTTTTTTAATGTTTTTTTCTTAATAGGGTATATTCTGAAGTTTCTAGAAATGAAAAAAAATGTTCTAAACCAATTATTGTGTAAGTTACAGCACTCTGAAGTTGACACTATGTTTATGCTACCAATCGTAGGTAAAAACACAAAACTTATTTCTTTTGGTATTTTTCATTAGTCTAATGATATTTATTAAATTTTGTGCTAAAATAACAACTCTCAGTATCTATTTTTAGGAAAAGAACTTTTACTAATATGAAAATAATGTTTGATACCCAGAATGTGCCGTCAAAATAACGCTTTAGGCTTAATGTAATGTCAGTCACTGTAGGCTCCACCCTACAGATCGTCAATTATTCAAAGGGAGTGTCGGGTTGTCAAATAAACTCAGCAATGAGACGCATGTGGAACAATAACTGGTGTATTAAATACATGTAGATGATGACATAATGTTGCTTGACATGACGTTACATACATTGCTTCACGGTAGTTACATGTAGGCCTACATGGTTCATGGTTTTCGTGGTTCGACTATAAAGAGAACAAATAATGTAATTCACTAAATACACGTTACCAAATATTTGTCACTAAAGCTTTCAGTTTCACATGTAGGTTATAAGCAACAAAGAAAATAAAACTTGGCACTTAATGCATGAGTAAGCTGTCTCATTGGCAATACATGTAATACTACTTATTAATATTATATTTAAAGCAAAGATTCAATGAAATCGTCCAACAAACGGTTCCATAAACAGCGCCACCAACGGCTTCGAAAGATTTTTCCTGAGGCGGCATGGTCTCAAAACAGGTTTGTTTCATATAAACCAAACTTTAATTCAATAATGTCTTTATACATTAATAAAGAAAACTTGATTACTCACTTTGCTGAGCTGTCCAAGAAACATACAAAATAATGACGTTTTTGGCTGATTAATGTGTCAAACTTATAACGTTGCAAAATGACAAGGTGAAATGTGTATGGCACCCTCTGGCTTTATACACACACAAATAACTACATGTGGCTGTACCATAAAAGTGAAATAGCGCCCTCTGGCTGCAACACTCTCAAAATACATACAAGTATATTCTGGCGATAACATCCCGGCCCCTAATGCCTATGACCGGGAGGCGGCATTACACAAAATTAACAAAGACAGAATATAAAGGTAGCAAAATGTTCAAAAATGTTCTTTGGCGAGACTTGATCTAAGATCTGATCACTGGGGTTGCATCTCTTCTCCATCCAAGCGGCACAGCTTGTCCACTGGTCTGTCGTACACTCCAGACTGTGTCTTTACCCGTACAGATCTGACTTTCCCATCCTTGGCCGGGTAGGTTTCCGTAACCAGTCCTAGAGGCCACCGAAATCTAGGTGAGTTCTCGTACTTCACAAGCACAAGATCGCTGACGCGTACGTTACGTTGCGGGTCGAGCCACTTTTGTCGTTGTTGCAGGGACGGCAGATACTCTTTCACCCAACGCTGCCAGAATATGTCGGCCATATATTGTACCTGGCGCCATCGCTGCTTGTGGATGTCTTGCTTCACGAAATTCCCAGGGGGAAGCTCGGGACCTGACCTTAGAAGCAACAGGTGATTCGGCGTGAGTGGCATCGGATCTCTTGGATCGTCTGACAGCTTAGTGATAGGTCGACTGTTTACAATGCCTTCCACGATACACATGAGAGTCAGAAGCCCTTCATCATCAAGCGTCTGCTGACTGAGCAAGTTGTTGAGAACAGCACGTACAGTCCTGATTTGTCGCTCCCATACACCCCCAAAGTGGCTGGCCGCTGGCGGGTTGAAGATCCATTGAATCTCCTTTTGGGACAGGAACTTGTCAATCTTGTCCTGATTCCATTCTTGGATGGACTGGCGTAGCTCTCGCATTCCTCCAACAAAGTTGGTACCGTTGTCCGATCTGATCTCTACAGGCTTTCCCCGGCGACTGATGAAACGCTCAAGGGCGTTAATGAATGAGCTAGTATCTAAACTGTGGCAAACCTCCAAATGAACTGCTCTTGTAGCGAGGCAAGTAAAGATGCACCTGTACCTCTTCAGCTCGCTCCTAGCTCGCTTGACTATAAATGGGCCAAAGAAATCCACACCAACCACACTGAAAGGTGGAAGTCCAGGAGTTACTCGGTCCTTCGGTAGGTCAGCCATACGTTGTGTCATGATAGGTGCCCTCCTCTTTCGACAAAGGATGCAGGTGTGAATGATGCTTTTGACAGCAGCACGCCCTCTGATGATCCAAAACTTCTGGCGGATCTCAGCAAGGGTGCGTTCACTTCCAGAATGACCAGTTGTGGCATGGTAGTGTCGGATTACCAATGTTGTCACCGGGTGTCTTGTTGGCAGTATCCAACGATGCTTGATGTTGTCATATGGGGTGGCATTGGCAAGACGTCCACCAACCTGAATGATGCCATCACTGGACTCAGTCGGTGCAAGCTTGCAGTAACCGCCAGACTTAATTAGTGTGTTGTCAAAGTTTGTCTTCTGGACATACTTGACGATTTCCTTCTCTGCAGCTTGGATTTCATCAACCATCAGTGGCTGTGTAGGTTTAATGTTGACATCGCTCTTCCGAACCTTGGCGAGAAGGAAAGACTTGACACGGAGGATCCAGGCAACTACTCTCTTCAGGCGATGCCAAGAGGAAACTCCTCCCAGTAGGGCGTCTAACACATCACGCGTGTCCCCTTTAGCTTCGATCTTGTAAACCTGGACAACTGCTTTGAGTTCCAAGTCCTTGGGTGTTGCCATCTTGTCAAAATCAGGTTGAGTAGGCCAAGTATCTTCTTGTTGGCATAGGAACTGTGGTCCACAAAGCCAACGGGAACTCTCAACTAGCTCACGTGCGGTGAGGCCTCGTGAAACATCATCTCCTGGATTGGAACTACTGTCAACGTGACGCCACTGTCGTGGGGTAGAATGCTCTAGAATTCTCGTGACACGGTTAGCAACAAATGTTTGGTATCTCTTATCTTCATTCCTTAGATACTGAAGAACTATCATACTGTCGCTCCAGTATACTGACTCCTGAAGCGGTAGTGTCAGATGTTGACACATCATCTCGTCAAGCTTGACTGAGACAACTGCAGCAGATAACTCCAGACGCGGGATGGTTGTTGTCTTCAAGGGTGCCAACTTGGCTTTGGCCATGAGCAGCACACCGTGTATCAGTCCACTCGTGTCCTGAAGTCGCAGGTAAGTAGTGGCACCAAATCCACGTTCAGAAGCATCTGAAAAATGGTGTAGCTGTGCTGAGGCAATGGTATCAAAATTCCAAGGCTTGACGCAACGAGGAATTGACAGGTCCTGAAGGTCTGGTAAGTCGTTCACCCATCGGACCCACTGCTCTGCGATGTCGTTAGGAATTTGTTCGTCCCATGGAAGTTTCATCCTGCATAGCTGCTGGAAGAGTATCTTTGCGGTGAGCACAAATGGACTCGCAAACCCGAGTGGGTCATACACAGAACTTATTGTGCTCAACAGGCCTCGTCGTGTCAGTGGCTTGTCTTTCACATGCACGTTGAAGGAGAATGCATCAGACTCAATGTCCCACAGCACTCCTAGGGCTCGTTCAGCAGGCAGCATCTCGTCATCACAATCCAATGAAGGGACTCCCTTGGCTCGTTTGCTTTCAGGAACTGATTTCAGCACTTCACGGGAATTACTTATCCATTTTGTAAGACGAAAACCCCCAAGGGCCAACGCCTCACAAAGCTGTCCGACTAGCTTGATGGCTTCTTTCTCAGTCGCAACTGATTTAAGGCAGTCATCGACGTAGAAATCTTTGTCAATTGTGTTGATGGTCTCTGCATCGAAGTTGTGCATGTTATCTTGAGCTGTGCGTTTCAGGGCGAAGTTTGCACAGCTGGGCGACCATACCCCGCCAAACAGGTGAGATGTCATCCGGTATGTCGTTGGTGTGCTGTCAATGTTGTCATCCTTCCACCACAGGAAACGTAGAACGTTGCGGTCAGGCTCGTTTACGCGGACTTGATGAAACATCCCTTCGATGTCTGCCATCAGTGCAATCCTCTCCTGTCGGAATCGAACTTAGGAGCACACCGACGAGCTTGTTCGTCAAGTCTGGACCCTGGTGTACTTGGTCGTTTAGTGATATACCCTGATGTTTGGCAGCACAGTCAAACACTATACGGATCTTGTCAGGTTTGCGGGAATGTACCACAGGATGATGTGGTAAATACCACACAGTTCCATCTGCTCTGTCTAGCTGTTCTCCAGACACTTCTTCTGCATAGCCCTTGGCAAGCAGATCTGCAACTGCGGCAGTGTATTTCTTCTTCATGTCAGGGTTTCGTGTCAGTCGCTTACCAAGCAGACGCAGTCTGTGTTCGGCGACGGCTCTGTTGTCGGGTAGGTAGGGTGGTTTGGCCTTAAAGGGAATACCCATGGTGTAGTGACATCCATCTCGGGACAGAGACCTTTCCCAAGTTGTGATGACCTTCTTGTCGTTGATAGACATACTCGGCTCACTGCCTGTGCCAGCATCGTCTAATCTCCAAAATTTCTCCACTTGTCGCTGCAAATTGGCGTCGGTGTCAACGAACAGTGAAGTTGTGCGGCTTACAGGTCCTGCTGCAAACGATCCATTTAGAGTCCATCCCAGAATAGTCCTGGTAGCAAAGGGTGCTCCAGCTTCGCCCTCACAAACCTCCTTTGGAATGAGAGCAGTTGTGTTGTCTTGTCCAATGAGAAGATTGACTTCTTCGATGTCAACATCTGGCAAAGTAATACCAGACAAGTGGGGCCATTTGTTCAGCTCATCTTGGGTGACGAGACTCTTCGTGTCAATGTGGAGCTTTGGTCTAGTCATGACATGCGGCATGATGATTAAATTCTCATCGTTCAGGTCAGTGACTTCAAGCTTCACAATGTAGGTGTCAGCAATGGTGTCACATTTGTCAAGGGTAGTCAACCTCATGGTGTCAGGTTTTCCATCGACTCTAAGCTTCTCAATAAGCTTTTCAGAACAAAAGGTCTGGGTGGAGCCGCTGTCTAGTAAGGCATACGTGGTGACAAAGTCGGTAGAGCTTTGATGACCTCTTACTCTCATTGGTACTATGAGTAAGGCGACTTTTCCAACCCCGGCCCCAGTGGTACTACAGGTCACATTGGCTTGGGCACTCGCAGCTGGATAATGGACTTCAACAGCAGGTGATGCAGTAGTGCTTCCTGTCTGGTTTGCTCGCCCCATGACAGTAGCACCTGTGGATGTCTGAGTGTTCCCTGTGCGGATGAGGTGCAGAAACTTAGTGTGCTTCAGCCCACATCCTGGAACCGTGCACACAGTGTTTCTGGTACAGTCTCTGGCCTGGTGTCCTGGCTGAAGACAATTCACACAAAGTCGCTTACTCTGCGCGAAGTTCAGCCTGTCATTAACCCGCAGTGCCTTCCAGCTGTCACAGTTAAACAATCCATGTCCTTGACCGCAGTACAGACACAGATATGATTGTCTGCCCTTTCTGGAACTTGTCTCTGTTAATATGGTGGAATTCTGGCTTGATCCAAAAGTTGGCTTGAATGAGGGTGTCGGCACAACCTGTACGTTAAAGTTGGCTCGCTGTTTTAACTTTGGCTTGTCCTTTGGCTTGAAATCCTTGTGAAACTTGTCAGTGTGTTCTTTGCTCATGAGTTTGCCGAACACTGGGTCATTAGCTTGTTCAGCAGAAGTTGTAACGAACTCCAAGAGTCATCAATACTAGGCGCTCGTCCATCAACATTTTTGATGTGATGAACCCTTCTGAGCCAGGATTTGCGGAGATCCCAGGGCAACTTCTCCACAATCTGTGACAAGCTTTTGCTATTGTTAAGCTCGA
This sequence comes from Crossaster papposus, assembly GCA_037893245.1. Taxonomy (NCBI): domain Eukaryota; kingdom Metazoa; phylum Echinodermata; class Asteroidea; order Velatida; family Solasteridae; genus Crossaster; species Crossaster papposus. The sequence continues at coordinate 1,052,984 of JBAIAA010000173.1, forward strand.
CTAGCTTGCCCATGGTGTCCAACGTCTCTCGACAATTCCGCAGGTCATCTGCGAAATCCAGCAATGCCTTGTTGTCTCGGATGTCAGGTCTGTTGATGACTTTGTTGACCCACGCCTCTGCGATATCATACTCGTTCCCAAAGCGGTCTTTGAGTAACTTTCTTGCCAGAGCGTAACCCACACTCGGTGTCTTAACCACGCAGCATTGGATGAGTTTTCTGGCTGGCCCGATGCAGTACTGTTGCAGACGGGCGAGTTTGGCAGCATCACTGACAGAATCCTTGTCTACAGCATTCTCGAACGCTCGAATAAACACCCAATACTTAACTGGGTCACCATCGAATGTCATCAGTTCTGTCTTTGGTAGCTGTAGGCTTTCCACAAGGGACTGCTGCTGAAGTTGGCTATTATTCAGCATTTGGGACAAGATGTCGCCTACTTGGGTGCTTTCCATGACAGCTGATGGAATGTTAGATGCTGGACGAATGTCCCCTTTCTCCATTGCATTGGTGTCTTGACCAGGTGTTGTGAGATGGCAGGTGATAGGCTGATTGTATGGCGTTGAGTTCTTGATCAGTGAAGACTGCATTTCGTAATTCTCTGCCTCAGCGTATGTCTTTTCTGTGGCTGCAGCCTTGGCTATCTGCATTTTCAATTCCAACTGACGGCGCTTTTGGCGAAGTTTTAGCTCCTCTACCTCGAGAGCTTGCATATTTGTCTCTGCCGCTGCTTCGGCTTCCAACTTGGCTTTCTCGGCAGTTGCACGTAGCCTAACACTCGATGTTGTAGATATGCCAGACACAACACTTTCTGGTCTCGAAGGTCGTCTCCCAACTTGGCTTATTGAGTCACCGTACTCAAGAGTTTCCGCAATAAGGTCCTCGATATCAAATTCGGCTTGTTTGCCCTCCATACTAGATGCTGCTGACCTTTGACCTCAAGGCCTCAAAGCAAACGAATGTCCTCAAGCTGATGTCAAAATAATGTAAGCTCAAATCGAACTAATGTAGGCTCCACCCTACAGATCGTCAATTATTCAAAGGGGGTGTCGGGTTGTCAAATAAACTCAGCAATGAGACGCATGTGGAACAATAACTGGTGTATTAAATACATGTAGATGATGACATAATGTTGCTTGACATGACATGGCTTTCAATGGTTTGGCTTGACATGGCTTCAAGTTGACGTTACATACATTGCTTCACGGTAGTTACATGTACATGGTTCATGGTTTTCATGGTTCGACTATAAAGAGAACAAATAATGAAATTCACTAAATACATGTTACCAAATATTTGTCACTAAAGCTTTCAGTTTCACATGTAGGTTATAAGCAACAAAGAAAATAAAACTTGGCACTTAATGCATGAGTAAGCTGTCTCATTGGCAATACATGTAATGCTACTTATTAATATTATATTCAAAGCAAAGATTCAATGAAATCGTCCAACAAACGGTTCCATAAACAGCGCCACCAACGACTTCGAAAGATTTTTCCTGAGGCGGCATGGTCTCAAAACAGGTTTGTTTCATCAATAAAATTCCTGATTTTATGAACTTGATATAAACCAAACTTTAATTCAATAATGTCTTTATACATTAATAAAGAAAACTTGATTACTCACTTTGCTGAGCTGTCCCAGAAACATACAAAATAATGACGTTTTTGGCTGATTAATGTGTCAAACTTATAACGTTGCAAAATGACAAGGTGAAATGTGTATGGCGCCCTCTGGCTTTATACACACAAAAATAACTACATGTGACTGTACCATAAAAGTGAAATAGCGCCCTCTGGCAGCAACACTCTCAAAACACATACAAGTATATTCTGGCGATAACAGTCACAAAAACAATGATTTTTCCCATAAAAACATTCAGAATAACAATTAACATGTGCTCTTCATTATTTTCTTAGTATGGGGTCTGGGCAGTGCAATCATATTATCAAAGTGGGAAAATAATTTTTATTTATAGATTTTGGGAGTTGAACAAAAGTGTAATGTCAGTCACAATGTAATGTCAGTCACGATATTGTAATGTCAGTCACGTTATTACATAAGTCAATGGAAGATATTTTGAACAGTGGATGAACTGGTAACTTGTATATTACCCACAATAAAACTTAATCAAACTTGTGTAATCCTGAAACAATGCTCTAGGATCCCCTTATAATTTGTATTTTTAATCCACTACACTGTATCATCCAATATACAGGGACAGATATAAAGTGAATGATATGGTGTTGTTTTAAAATATACCTCATTTCAGGCACACTATTTAACATGTTTAACATGAATATTTGTATTTGACATGTACAAGTACATGTAAAAGAAATGTTAGACAATATTTTTTCTTGTTTAGAATATTGGCATAATTATTACAAAAGTCAAACGCTGCACACATTTTACAATTGTAAAGCAGGATGCCAAAATCACCAGCAAAGAGACAGGCTAAGTACAGGGGAAACAAATGATAGAAGGGGATTGTAATAGGCATACATGTACAAGGAAAGGAAAGTAGAGAAACAAAGTAAATGTAGGTCAAGAAAAAGAAAACAAGATGAGTAGCTACATGTATCTAAGACTAATTAGAGGAAACTATAGATGACGAGAACATCATAAATTTGATGACTATGTAATGTCAGTCACAAAAAATTACAACTTATAAAATACTGATTTGTTACTACCGGTATACACCAAGCTGTAGATTTACAAATCGGTGTGTTAGGTATAGAGATAAAACATATTTACCAACCGTATATCCCCATGGTGTACTGCAAATTGAAAAAAAAAAACTTAGAATCAAGTTATACCTAAACCACGTTGAATGTTGCTCACTGGTGTTATGGCTATGAATCCATCGGATAATCCAGTGACACTGTACCCTCGTACTAAGATTGGGACTTTTCCGTTGTCAACACGAATGATATTACCAAATTGACCAATTTTGATAACTCATTCGTAGAATGCGATTCTGAACAAGAAAATTACGAGTGTTACAATTCTTCAGGTGAAGTTTTAAAACCAGATCAAAAGGTTCAATTAAACATGCTACTCAACGAGTATTCTGATATATTTCGGATACTTTTGACAACCTTAGTATGCAACGGCCATTATTTTGTTCCACCTTAGACATGGCCTCCGGCTATTGGCAAATCGCTTTGGAAAATGACGCTAAAAAAAGACTGCATTTATTACTCAAGATGGTCTCATCGAGTTCCTTGAACTATTGGAAGGACATTGGAAGGACATTGGAAGATCAACAGACGCGTTGGATTAATCATGTTTATTGATTTAAAACGGTATAATTCGTATTAATTTGTAAAATAAATAGTTATCCTTTATTGTGAAATTGGCAGGAGCCAATCTTTGAAGGAGGGGCGTATGTGATGCACGTATATGTGATGCACCTGGTTATTTACTACGTAACGAGTGCTTTATCATGTATGGATTAACTGTAATCCGATTTGGATTAGGTTATATAACAGTCCAGTTATTTGCTGTATACAAGCCATGGTTTTGCCTTGTATTGGCCGTTCTGTGATCCAGAGTCGTGTGGTCGCAATTGCTCCCTGTATATTTTCTGTTGTCATGTTGGCTACGTAATAAATTATTGAGAGTACGGAAATCCACTCTGTTTAGCGTCTTTATTTCCGAGTTCTTGTTCGTAAGTCGAATCCCGGAATGATAGCCAAACTTCGTCCATCACAATGGCTAGGATGGGAGATCGAGAGTTTTGTGCACAAATGTAGGCATAACATTTTAGAACATTGAACATTTGGAAATCTAAGTTTTACATATATGACCCAGCACATCAAAATCAGGAATAAGTCGGAAAATGACTTGTTGGGATATGTACATAGTAAGATTAGAAATCCTATAAGCTTACTAATGATATTCACCACAAGCCTGTAGCTAAGGAGTTATTGACCATGAGGTAGAGGCTTATGTCGGGTATCATTAGAAAGCTTATGGAATTTCTAATCTGACAATGTACATACATTCATCTCAAAAACCAACATATCAACATATTGCTGATTTTAATGTGCTTGTCACATATCTTTTCTTCTCTCAATTCTTTGATGCACGTGTAAAGCAACACGTTATTTTACTGACAAGACTATTTTACTGAAATGGGAGTAACCATCTCTTCCTTTCCATTTTCTTTAATGAAAACTGACTCCGGAATTTAAAATGACAAAACAACTGTGATACATAAATTATGTATATTTAGCGTTTTTATATATTTTACATATTTTGTGACTTTTAATGAATGATCCAACCTTTTAACATCTCAAATTTATAAATATTCCTTCAAACAATATAACATAAACAGTTATTTGATACTTCTCTTGTTGACAGAACATTCATCGTTTTCACGTCAAACAAATCAGTGTTGCTGTTAACAGGCATGAATCCAATGCGTAATGTAAGTCACGGTAATGTCAGTCATGCAGGTTATTTTGCATATTTGTTTACAAATTCAATTCGAGTTTTTCCCATCTTACAACATGCGTAAGTTACCCTATTAGCTACAATGCTCTTATGGATTAAGATCTGGAGCCCTTTTAACTTGAAGAGAAATTTCCAAAACGTGTTTCACACTTTTTGTAATGTCATTCACGGCAGTAAACAACCCCCCTAGTCTGAAAAGCTGAACATCAAATTTCAAAGTTTCAATACTATATTGTGTATTTAGTTCCTAGTATCCCCCATACCAAACATGGTTTATCTGGCTGTAATAATGTTTAGGCATTAGAGCTGATTTCATATGCAAAAATAGTAAAAAACGTAATGTTAGTCACGGTGGACTTGCCCACTATATCAATTATTATTGGAGTCACTTACATGTGTACATGTGATTGCCACAATAAAGTGTATTTTCAGACCATTTAAAACAAAAGTTTAGTGAACAAAATAGATTTTTCAAATTGAATGTTTAACCAGTTCGCGCCGTATATAAACGCAAAGTTTTCCCCAGATTCAAAACGGACGGGCAAGGCACGAAATGTCTGTCAGCAGCAGCAAGGCCTGAAATGCGTGGCTGTGCTTCCCGGTACTATATACCCAGCACGATATGTGGCAGAGGGGTACCCACCTCTTATCCCTATACTTTATACGCACTCAACACTATTGTAACCTAACCCATCCCCCCTTGAAACCTAAAAGGAATTCCTGAGATTCCGGGAACACAATGGTCAACACAAAATAGGGGGGGTTTTCTCTGCCACATATCGTGCTTCATAATGTGGTACTATCAGCCTGAACCCGACTCAGATCGAGTTTCGTTAAAAATAATCCCGCGCGTCGGCTCGATGATGATAAAATAATCCCGGCGCGAACTGGTTAGTCGTGTTGGTCCACTTTCTCATTCAATCACACAAAAGTGCTTTTTTCAGCGCTTGAAATTGAAAAATTTTGTTTATAGAATAATTGATTACGAGTATGGCTGGAATGAGTTACTCTATTATTTGACCGAAAGGTACTCAGTATAGTAGCTTTTATAATAGACTAAAACGTAATGAGGGGGGGGGGGGACTTTATGTTTTGGTTGGGTGTATCTAGGCTTGTACATGCACGTTTACTTAACAAAGTAGAAGACAGGTTGGTAAATGAAAAGTTGCGTGGCCGTCCGTGTTGCATTATGGGTTATCACGTCCATACACACTGTACATCCATTCAATTAATGCATCGTCATGATATCTGGGATCTCATATATCCTGGATGGAGGCTCATTGCAAGTGCTTGACTGGGCAGCATGTGACAGATTGTTGTAGATAACTGAACTGACCTGGACCAAAACTTACATGTACTTGAGCTTTGACAGTATAAATCCCCGTGTATCAGGTGTAATCTCTAATCTTCAGCATGAGGGTTATACTTTACACAATTTTATACCAATATGTTGAAGGTAGGCTACACCATTTGCAGATATCAAAAAGTGTTACATTTACTATCAAATTAATAAGAAATATCTTACTTTTTTGAAAGTAAATAATGATTCTAGGCATCCAGCAAAAAGATTGCGCTAGATATATTGTAATTGTTTCGAAAAAAAATATTTTATTTTTAAAGAAATCACGATCGCCGGTCGACGATAGCAAAAAACAACCCAACAGGCCAACAGTCAAACCCGTACCCGGGTCAAATCCGTACCCGGCTCAAACCCGTACCTGAGTCAAACCCATACCCGAGTCAAACCCGTACCCGAGTCAAACCTGTACCAGAGTCAAACCTGTACCTGAGTCAAACCCGTACCCGAGTCAAACCCGTACCTAAGTCAAACCCGTACCCGAGTCAAACCCGTACCTATCCAACACTCAAATAATGTTTAGTTAAAAGAGATAACACATGGTTTTAATCAAGATATGTATCACGAATAAACTAATCCAAGGTTCTACTCTGGCAACCCAAACATAGAAAGAAGTAAAGAGGGCAGCCACCTTAAGGCTGGCTCACACTATGACGAATAGGGGGGTACGGCAAGCTACGGTAAGCTGCAAATTTCAATTTTGAATTTGCCGCCACTCATCGTGTGTTGCCGTCAGTTGTCGCTGACAAATCCGCTAGCGACCGCAGACGACCGAAATCATCAGTCGCGTCCGTCGGCAAATTTTCAGCTTGTTGGAAATTTTGTGGCGGCAACAAAATTCGTTGTGATTCCGTTCAGATTTCGTTAGAGACCGCAACCCTCATTTCCTTGACGTTTCCATGCCGTGCGATTCCGTCTCTAGTCGTTTTAAGGTCGTCACAATTTTGTTGGTAGTCGTTGTCAACGACCATTGACGGCAAAACAACGGCAAGTGACGTCACATCTCGAACCCTGACGACACATTGCGGCAAGTAACGAAATTGTAACGACCTTGGTGCGACGATGGATTGCGAATTTTGGCCGGAGGGTGACGGGTGATGACTGTTGATGGCGGGTCGTTTGCGAGTACCTGCGGCATTGCAACGGTGGCCTGCGATGGGTTACGATTTTGCAACGATGGTCCACGATTTTAAACTTTTAGTGCGATTTTTCACGTTTTGTGACGCGCCAAACTCGACTATTTATACGACCCGCACACACACACACGCACTCAAGTGGGTAAATGCCGTCAATAGGGGACGGGGCATTGTCCGACCGTCTTCCCTCTTTTGTTTGTACTCTAACGTTTTCGGATGATCGCCATAGGATTTGCACACGAGTCTGAATCGGGGACCTTTGCGGAATAGGGGACCCCATTGTTCCCTTTGTCATACGTCCCCTATTTCAATCAAAAACAAACGCACCCATCCATATCGACCGCAACCCACCGTCAGCCACCGTTCCTTGCCGCCAGCCAATCCGCTGCTAGCCGTCTGACCTCGTTCCTTGTTGCCGGGCTCCGTCGAGACATCGTCACTCGCCGCCCAGACAACGTCCCAGTTTGGTCGCTAGCCTCCGTTCCCTGCCGCAGCCATTCGTCCCTTGCCGTCGTGTTGTCGCTGGAGGTCGTTCCCAACCGTCAGCGAATCTTGGTTTTCCCCTTTTGCCGTCGCTTTGCCGCCAACATTTTTTGATTTTTTACGTTCGTCGCCCTTCGTTGGGTCTTTGCCGCTACTATGTGAGCCAGCCTTTAAACAGACTAAACATCAAATGTTGCTGATGCAGTTCTTCAAAGAAACTCCTAGTTTCCTTGATAAAACCTAATTTCATTAGTTTACCTTCAGCCATCAAGAAACTGCAAATCTTCTAAGAAAATAGTGGTCACAATTTATTAGAGACGAAGACTACTCCCGAGTATCTGTTTTGTTGATAGTTTCACCGACTGTAGAGCTTCAGCTTTCTGTTCTCTTTCTGCCACTATTGATGCCTCTTGAGGCCGAGACGGTTTATATAACATGTTATTGTTTGCCGTATACTCTTACCCATTGTATTTCAGGTTGAATGCCTAGGGAGTACTGCTCCTTTAAATCTTTAAATGCTAGCTTTAATTAAATTCAACCTGAACATAACCAAGGATATAAATTAAATGTTCCCCTTTAATTACAATTTGCATACGGTAAAGCATAAAATAAAATACTTGCTGCCACTTAACAAAGATATACAAATGCCAGTCACCTTTAATGTTTTCAATTTTCTTTAAATTTACTGAAATATAAAACATAAATAAAAAAAAACGGCAAATGAATAATTGCCATGCCTGTGCAAGCCTTTCCGTGTTATTCCAACTGTTTATCCCTCTTCAGACTCAGTGCCGTCAAATAGTCTTAAATCACCTCTTTGCAAGTTGCCTAAAAGATTTGTAATAGTCGAAAGTCAATTTCTAGACCTCCTAAGATTTTTAGCTCACGGCCTTCAACACTTAAAGATGGACTACAACGGAATAATGATAAAGGCTTTGTTGCTCTTTTTTGTTCGAGAAATGTATAATGATTACTAATATATCATTAGTATTCAATAAATCATGTTCCTTCATGCAAAAAAACCCCAAAATTTATCGGCGTTTTACGACCCAGAAAAACTCAGTTTCAGCAAAAGCCCTTAACTCATGAATAATTCATACTTTGTGTGTGACGTACTACCCATGACGATTTACTCGGGTCAATCGTGTGCGTGCATTTTTACCGTACAATGCAATGCGGAATAACAGCGGACAAGCTAGGCTATATTTTGGTACAACTATTTTCGACCGAAAAACAGCGAAAAATGTCCGAAAGCAGCGAGTATTGGGAAGACCACAGTATAGATGAGGAAGAGGCATTTCGTGGAGGTACTTCTGAGGACAGTGATGGTAGCTCTAGCGATGAGGGGAGCTCACCAGACTTCAAGAGCCCTTGCGACTCAGCACCTGCTGATGACTCTGCGGCCACAGCAGACCCGGCGGTTGCTCGGCCGACGTAGAAGCAGTAGGCCTGGTGGTAGTACTAGTACGAATTATCTCGATGTTTGGCGCTTTCAGTGTGGGGATCGATCTAGGCTTCAAACGAAATTTTGTTGTCAATCCCAGTGATTTTTTCAAAGCACTTGAAGGTTCAACACAGTCCTCTGAAAAATGTGCTGAACAAATCAAAGCCGGCCTACTTCTTGCCGAGAAGGTGAAATCCTTTCGTGTAATATTTACGAACTTCACCCATTCCTTTGATAACGCAGGATCCCGCGGAAATTGCACAAAATGAATCTCTGGATTCTTCGAACAATTTCTCGTGCATCCACCAACAACACATGAAGTTGGCATTATTGTAGCTGATAGTGATACACTATAAAAAAAAATTCGTAAAAACTTCATGCCTCTGCATGAAAACGCATACATAATACACACGGAATAACATGGCGTCTTTTGTTTACTCTCGGTTGCTCATGGGTAGTACGTCATCACTTTTCGCTGGTTTACAAGTCCGCTGGTACTATATCGTGGATTTCATTGTGGTTTTCAGTGGATCTTTGCCGGGAACCAGTACAGGGCGGGAAATTTCAAAATCGAAGAATCGAGGTCTAATTTTTTCGGTCAAATTGCAACAAAATTATTTAGAGAAAAACATGACCGTAACAATAAAGTGTTACCTGAACACAACATAAACAAGGTCCGATAATAAATTTAATGTGTGAGTTTTCGTTGTAGTCCATCTTTAACAACACGGACATCTATCGTCGTCAAGCATTCAATTGCCTGTTGATATGAGGACAACCAACAAAACTGGCCAGACAAAATCGAAGACGTCACTATAGTAACAACAAACTGTATTTCCTGCCACTTACATGTAGCCTCCCTTTATCAAATTATGCGGTCATATGGAAACGTAGCCAGACACAAACAAGTAATTATCATTCGCGAGAGGAGGCATTGGGGCAAGTGATGTACATATATAGCAGGCAGGTTATCTTGCTCTAGATTAATTAATATAAGTCCATGAAAATAAAAACGAAACTAAGTATTCTGCAGATGGGTATTCACAGCTTACTTGATGTGAGAGAAGCTTTCGTTGTCTTCTTACAATGAACAACAATTGATGGTGATGACTGACTATACCCAAGTAGTTTATGTTACAAAAAACACCATTTTCTTTTGGGCTTGTAGTAAAAGCAGCTACACGTTTAACTATTTGATCTGCTATGTACTATCTGAAGTCGGGTTTAGGCGATAACTCAGTGCATTTTGGTTGAACAGAACTCGATAAGGAAAAATGACTGATTCGTCACCGGATCCTTCGGGCGTGTCCCAGATCGTTGTTGCTTTCCGTACTAGTCTAGGCAAAAAATCCAGAAATGTGCCTATTTAAGTTGCATGAGGCATTTTTGAGGAAAAGCAAACAAATATGTGATTCTGAAAGATAATTTTGCGCTGAATATGAATATCCTGTTTGTGTTTCTTAAAATTGCCTAATTAGGTCAGTAATTAGGGTCAAAGGTCATTAAGTGCAAATTTCATTTTTTCACAAGAAATGGTTTATTTTACCTCCTAAATACTATGATGTTAATAATTTTGCAATTTCTTTTTTAATAAATCATACACAGCATGTCAAAATATCGAAATGAATAGAAATTTGTAAAGAATTATTTACTTCTTTTGACAATATCTCCTTAACCATTGGACTTGTCACCACGGAATGAGTTTCTACAGGCAGTTTTTCAAACATATGCACGTTTGATCGGTGTTCTCTGGCTGATTTACATTATTTTGGGTACCGAGGGACAGGAATATGGTATTTGGTTTCATAAATTGTTATAATTAGGACGGTAATTAAAGCTAAGGGTCAATTAGTGCAGAATACCAATTATTAGGAAATTTCATTTTTGTGCATCCCTACAAAATGCTGGTGCTGTAGTAGGCCCCTATATACAATACCTCACATGCTTTTGTTAAATCTACAGGGTGGGAATCCCTACCCACTGTCTGAATCAGTGATGTAGTATACTCGAGACCGGTCTCAGTCTCGCGACCGGTCTCGGGGCCTGGTCTCGGTCTCGGCTAGCCGGTCTTGGTCTCGAATCTTAATGACTCGGTCTTGGTCTCGGATGACTGGTCTCGGGTCTCGGTGCCGAGACCGACCGAGACCGGCAATGGAAATGTAGTAATAAATGCACTAGAATACAAAACAAAGCCCAGTAGTATACTGTATAATGATAGTAGGCCTATGTGGATATGGATAGGCATACATAATGAACATGTAACGGGTTTATTTATGACACCCCCCCCCCCCCCCCCCCCCTACAAATTTGGTTGTATCGGCAATTTCTGTGAAGTTCCTATCAAATAGAGGGCGCAGGAACAGATTAATAAACCTGTTGCATCAAGTTTAGCAAGCTCAACTCACGCAAGAAGAGCAAGTCCAGCCAGCCTCCTCCATCTCCATCCAGCTCCATTTCATCCAGCATCCCCAAACAGCATTACAAGCGACGATGAGTCACTTCTTCTGTCATGTGAACTAGACTCTGGCCCGTCCACATCAAGAACCACACCAACCACGGTCTCACACAAATTATCCGAGGAAAACTTCAAACTGGTGAAACTCCTGGCAGTCAACGTCAACATTTTGACATCTGTCAAGGAGCACTTCACCCGCCAAATACGACCCCTTTCCCGGTCAATCGAGACTAGCACACCACCACCTTATATCGAGGTAAAAATACGGCCACCACGTCCACACCGAGCCCTAAAATTCCAGGGGTCATTCCAGGATCGCTGGAGCAATCTCCAGAGAAGAACATCGCTGCTCTTCACAGGAATTACCGAGGCCCAGCTGAACAACGCCAGACGCTCAGCCCAAGAAAAGCTTGCTCAATATTTCCAGGGTCCAGATTATCCCACCGCTCAACAACTCCTGAGCTTCTTCACAAGACCCTACCAACCTACAAGAGGCATCAAAAGAAACCGACAACACTAGTCGATCTCTAACCACAAAACCAAACGGTTCTTTTCAGGACCACCACACCTTCTCAAAAGAGATAAATCCGTCATCTTGCCTCTATAATATAATAATTATAATAAATAAACTTGAATATAACCCACCCTATACCTTATCCGTTATATTCAAACTACAATTTACAAATCTTGCAACTACCATGGCAAGAAGAAAACTCAACAAAGAAACCAAGAGATCCATAAGTCAATCGAAATCTAACCATTTCTCTAACAAATGCAAATCGAAAACCAAACGAGTCAACTCCAATTATTTGCGCTCACTAGCAGAACAATGTCAATCTTTCATAACGAACCTATCCAAAGCAACACTATCGCAAACTGAAATAATTGCTTTAGGACAAGGTTTAAACTTCGTACCCATGCACTCCTGCGAAACTAAACCGCATTTCACTTGTAAGTGAGTACCTTCAATCGAAGACTAAGAATTGCATTCTTAATGCGTAACAAACGTTCCAAAAACCATCCTTTCAAACCACCACCAAAATGGCAACCAAAATCATCCCCTAGTGCAACACTAGAAGAATATTTGGAAGCCACAAAATTCGAACTGGCCCACATCAGGCTAAGGAATCGGCAGAAAAACATGACCACACAAAAACTTTTCGCCATAAACAAACTTAAAACCAATCCTGACATCGTAGTCAAACCATATGACAAAGGCAGAGGCATCTGCATTATGAACCACTTAGACTATCTACAAGTGGGTTACCACCACCCTGAGTCCCATCATTATACCAAACTGGACCTAGACTTGGTGCCAAGTCGGTAATAGCGGTCCACTCGGTATACAGGGGGGAGGTTGCGGTTGCCTCGTACCCAATGTGCAGAGTTCGAAGTTAATTTACCGACTTGGACAATTCGTTTTCAGTTTTGTACACAACCTATGACAATCGCTAGCGAATTCTATGCGAGCACTCTGATTGGTTCAGATTCCAGAGGGGATACAAATTTATGAGCAGTTTTATACAGCATGTATTCTACGCTTTGCTTCGCGTATTGTACTGGTACCCGGTACCACTGATCTCTACAAACTGAATAATTCGAGCGTACATACATGTACATGTAGGATAGCTAGCTAGCGAGCCGTGAAGTGTTGACTTCGCACGTTCGTGCATGCGTACCGTATCGTAGTACTTAGACCGTCGAGAGTGACACAGTGGCAGCAGCGATGGTGGGTGAAATTGCATTAAAATCTTTTGTAAATAATTAAATTTATTATATAAACTCGCAGACTGTACGATCAGTGAACTATCAGTGTAGAAAATGTCAGAACTGTTTACTACGGTTTTAAGTGAGATTTAGGAGAACATTGCTCTAGGCGAAAATGTTATTTTTGTTTTCAGCGGGATTTGTTCATTACATGTATTATTGTGGTCCTTTCTGAGAGAAAAACTTGAATATTTCGAAAGAACAGTAGAATCAGTTGGTCTAGGCATGGAGGTAGGTGTTTCCTACCTCCATGGTCTAGGGTACCCTTTACAAAGGATTGAATTCCACAATACAGGTATTTTCAGATCAATGTTGTACACATTCCACGAAGACTGTCCCGTTGACTTTGGTTCATGGTGGTAATTTGTGTACACAACATATTGTGTCATGAACTATTTGACGTGCATATAAAATGTAATGTACTGTAGAATTTTCCTAAAATCGCAATGGTCAGTTTTTTCTCTCACAATTCTGGAAGTGTAGAGCCACCTAATGTTGCAACATTATTCCCTTGGCATTTAATTTATACCTGTATATTTTCTTTCTTTGTACACTACAGCTAATTGGTTTACCCAAGTCCACTTCTTGCTACTGAGATGTCAGGCTGTACAGCTTATTAATACGGCTGCACAAGTCACAGGACGAACTGCTCCCATTAATATGACAATGGGATAACAGATGACAGCGAATGTCAAAACTTATTTTGTTTAACCCATCAGTAAACTACGGAAGCTTAATTGACCAACTAAATTTTCCAAGATAAGCTATCTCGGTGTTCCACATTTTTTAGATGTGCTGTAAAAATATCGCAGAACTCTGCATCTTGGCATTTCATGTTTCAACAATATAAGTACAGATAATAAAACAGTCGCAACAGTCACAAAATTATCTTGGAAACATGGAAGTATACATAATATTCTTTTCAGCTTTCGTATAGTGAATACCGTATGTGTTTCATGAAAACCGACAAGTCTGGTTAAAATTGTATTGTTAATATTCAAAGCAAATTATACAGATGTTAAAATGACATAGACTTACCCAGTCAGTGTCCTCCACAATCAATTTTAGCAGGGTAGCCTGCCCTGTGTAAATGTTACGCTGTTCTGCCATATTTTTATGCCGCCCTGTTGAAATGTTATGCCGGCCTGTCAAATGTTATGCCGGCCTGTCAAATTTTGCTTTTCAATCACGGTTTTATACAAAACAGAAATTGTGTTGTACAAATCTTTAATATCGTGTTCATATTGCACAAATATCTAGAAACACTTACAATTCGAAGTTAAAGCCGTACAGGGTGTCCTATCAAAATTTGGCCTGTGAAGAACGCTGCCAAATGTATCTTTGCATGGTATGAACAATTATTATTATAAAATGACATCGCAAGTTTTTATTTTGGTTTTAAATTCATAGAAAGTCGGGGGCTAATTTTGTTTTCGTTTTAGTATTTTGGTTTTATAACATCAGTAAACAATACATAATAAGAATATTAATACTATGGCAGTAGTTATTACATGTTATCTGCAGTGTATCAATGCCAAATAAAAGCAAGCAAAATTTAATCCATTGTGTGACTTGTATGTCATTAGTTACATGTGTGATTGGTATTTTTTATTGTGATTTATTTCAAGTTTCTCAAGTTCATAGTTTAAGCCATAGAGCTATATCTTTATTATACAGCTCTATGGTTTAAGCTCAAACCACATAATTAATTTTTTCTGTCCACTTGTCCAGCAAGAATTGTTGGGACCCTGGTTAAACATTAGGTTGATTCCAAATCTGGACACTGTCCCCACGAACAAACCAATTAATGTGCCAAATACATTTTCCTAAAACACAGACATTTTTCCTTTTTAATTTTATCATAAAACTTGCACTTTTTATTGTCTGGATATAAAATTAAATCAACATTTTCAAAAATGTTCTTAATCAAATAAATCTCGTTTTTCTATGGTTTGTGCATAAGATTATGATGTGGAATTCTTTCCCCCAAAAAAAACTTTTCAATTTTTTTTTTAGAACATCTTCCAAATACGTGCACTGCATTGCATCGTCTCACACGAATGTCTCCTATCTTTTCCCGAAAATAGGTCTACCTAACATTCAAACTTGGCGTATACATGTCATTCTTGGGTGTTTTTATGTTTAACTTAATTTTCCTGATTTTTTTGTGATATTAACTTCGTTTCCTGTGATATTAAATTCGTTTTCTCGGTTGTGCGCTATACGAACATGTGTTAGGCCTGCAGTGTTTTTAAACCACCTTTATAGATCTCGTACAACACATGCGGTTAAAAGAGGTGTTTAGCTACTATTCTTTTTCTACGTAGATCATTCTCATTACTTCAAGGGTTCGTACTTTGTATTGTGTAACATTACAAAAGTAATAATAGAGCCTACACAAGTCAAATAAATCAAGTGTATCACAATGATACATTTTATTGTAACACGCAATTGACCTAGCTGAGTGTGTTGGTCGTTAAACGTCACCAGATATAGAAACATGTCCCCAAAGTATTGAGTAGAACTCCCCATGTAACGGAATGGATGAGTCTTCATTTGCATACCAGTGCGCCATTGGATCTCACCGCAGAAATACATTGCATATGTATTGCGCTGCACGCATATATGAATAACGGTGCGAGAACGTATTGATCAAGTCGTTAGATCTGTCGCAACTCGGCACGTTACTAGTCTTAAACCAGCCGTGCCGATGAATTTCGACTGAAATTCACGGATAAAACCCGACTATCTAACGACTTGTCTTCAAGTCTAAACTGGACCAAGACATTACCCCACAAACTATTATGATGGTTCACAACACACTAATTGAAATGAGAAACAACAAACACATCAACAACGATACCGTGAAATACCTCGACCCACTTCCACAAAACTGTCCAACATGTCCAACCATTTTTTTTCTCCTCAAAATACCCAAAACTCCGCCACCGGGAGAACCTTTTGTTGGACGACCAATTATAAGTGGATGTACCAGCCCTACGGCCAAAATTTCAGATTACATAGACTATTTTCTTCTTTCCACCGTAACCGCACAACCCATATATGTCCGCGACAAAGCAGACATAATTTGCGCAAACTGGAAGAAAGACAATTTCCACAAGATGTCTTAATTACAAGCATGTTGTTTCTATGTATATACACAAATGTCCGACAGACGGAAGCAATCCGATGCGTTTGCAATGCCCTCGAAAACACAAACCATAACCATCCGATCACAAAACCACCCTCGACTTACATCCCAAAACTTCTGGAACTCATTCTTGGCCGCAACTGTTTCCAATTCGTAAATAAGTTCTTTCTCCAGAAAATTGGTTGTGCAATGGGCTCTACATCCAGCCCTGAAATTTGTAACATCACATTGCACAACTTAGAAAAAACATCCTCACATGCGCTATACCATGGCAAGAAGAAAACTCAACAAAGAAACCAAGAGATCCATAAGTCAATCGAAATCTAACCATTTCTCTAACAAATGCAAATCGAAAACCAAACGAGTCAACTCCAATTATTTGCGCTCACTAGCAGAACAATGTCAATCTTTCATAACGAACCTATCCAAAGCAACACTATCGCAAACTTAAATAATTGCTTTAGGAAAAGGTTTAAACTTCGTACCCATGCACTCCTGCGAAACCAAACCGCATTTCACTTGTAAGTGAGTACCTTCAATCGAAGACTAAGAATTGCATTCTTAATGCGTAACAAACGCTCCAAAAACCATCCTTTCAAACCACCATCAAAATGGCAACCAAAATCATCCCCTAGTGCAACTCTAGAAAAAGAATTGGAAGCCACAAAATTCGAACTGGCCCACATCAGGCTAAGGAATCGGCAGAAAAACCTGACCACACAAGAACTATCCGCCATAAACAAACTTAAAAACAATTCTGACATCGTAGTCAAACCATATAACAAAGGCAGAGGCATCTGCATTATGAACCATTCAGACTATCTACAAGTGGGTTACCACCACCTTGAGTCCCATTATTATACCAAACTGGACCAAGACATTACCCCACAAACTATTATGATGGTTCACAACACACTAATTGAAATGAGAAACAACAAACACATCAACAACGATACTCTGAAATACCTCGACCCACTTCCACAAAACTGTCCAACATGTCCAACCATTTTTTTTCTCCTCAAAATACCCAAAACTCCGCCACCGGGAGAACCTTTTGTTGGACGACCAATTATAAGTGGATGTACCAGCCCTACGGCCAAAATTTCAGATTACATAGACTATTTTCTTCTTTCCACCGTAACCGCACAACCCATATATGTCCGCGACAAAGCAGACATAATTTGCGCAAACTGGAAGAAAGACAATTTCCACAAGATGTCTTAATTACAAGCATCGATGTTGTTTCTATGTATATACACAAATGTCCGACAGACGGAAGCAATCCAATGCGTTTGCAATGCCCTCGAAAACACAAACCATAACCATCCGATCACAAAACCACCCTCGACTTACATCCCAAAACTTCTGGAACTCATTCTTGGCCGCAACTTAAAGGAATTCCCTTAAAATTGGGTATTCTGCACTAATTGACCCTTGGCTCTAATTACAGTCCTAATTGTAATAATTTATGAAACCAAATACCATATTCCTGTCCCTCAATAACAAAACAATGTAAATCAGCCAGAGAACAATGATCAAAAGTGCATTTAGGTGTGAAAAGCAGGTACAAACTCATCCCGTGAAGAAAAAGAGAAAGTCCAATGGTTACGGAGATATTCGCAAAATAAGTAAATAATTCTTTAACAATTTCCATTATTTTAGATATTTTGATATGCTGTGCGTGATTTATTATAAGAGAAATTGCAAAATTATTTACACTATTGTATACAAAAGGTAAAGTAAACAATTTCTTGTGAAAAAATGAAATTTGCACTTACTGACCTTTGACCTTAATTACTGACCTAATTAGACAATTTTTAGAAACACAAACAAGATATTCAGATTCAGCACAAAATTACCGTTCAGAATCACCTATTTGTTTGCTTTTCCTAAAAAATGCCTCATGCAGTCATATTTTCTCAAAATCAAACCAGTCTATACTTGTTTCATCAGCTTCCTCGGATTGTTACGAAGCTGTATTAGTGACACTTCAGCTAACTCGTACATACGACTTATATGTCATACGAACGAGTTATATGTCGTACGTACGAGTTATATGTCGTACGTACGAGTTATATGTCGTACGTACGACTTAAATGTCAGACTTATGTCGTACGTACGACTTAAATGTCAGACTTATGTCGTACGTACGACATAAGTAGGCCTACGCCGCGCGCACCTCATTTGGTAGGGCAACCGTGGAGCTACTCCAATGCAAAAATTGCGTAATGAAAAATGTTACACTGCATGTTTCCTTTAAGTAGCGTCAGTCTACCAGTACGGTACCATATTCTTTTTTCTGGGCCTTACAAAAGAGCCATATACACGCTGTGCATGCAGTAAGTTTCAACTTTGTGCTCCGAATCCTACCCGAGTGGAAAACGTTTAACTATTTGGACATTTCTACAGAACATAAATTTAAAGTCATTCGATTTATGGAAGCACTATATCAATTATAGGAGCCACTTTACATGTGTACATTGTGATTGCCACAATAAAGTGTATTTTCAGACCATTTAAAACAAAGGTTTAGTGAACAAAATATATTTTTTCAAATTGAATGTTTAACCAGTTCGTGCCGGATGACGTATAAAATGCAAAGTTTCAAAAGATTCAAAACGGATGACGCATAAACACGTAACGAGCAAGGACGGAAATGTTTGTCAGCAGCGAGCAAGGCCGCAAATGCGTGGGTGTACTTCCCAGTGCCATCAGCCTGAACCCGCCTCGGATCGAGTTTCGTTAAAAAAAGTCCCGCGCGTCGGCTCGGCAACGTTAAAATAATCCCGGCGCGAACTGGTTACTAACGTGTTGGTCCACTTTCTCATTCAATCACACAAAAGTGTTTTTTTTCTTCAGCACTTTAATATGGAAAATCATTGTTTACGAGTATGGCTGGAATGAGTTACTCTATTATTTGACCAAAAGGTACTTATGGCCCTGTCACACCAGAACATTTTAGGCCAACGCGTGAGTAGCGTGAGTAGCGTGTGCAGTCACACGCTGGCTAACGCTTAATTTTTTTAGGTATGTCAGGTTGGCGTAGCGGTTCTTTCCTCGCCTTCCACCACTATGACCCGGGTTCGAACCCCGCCTGGGCCAATATGTGGATTGGGTTTTCAGTCCCTGCCTGACTCCGTGGGTTTTCCCCAGGATATTCTTCTGGGGTTTTCCTCCCACCTCTAAAACTGTACCTTCTTCTCATTGTCTTCTCTCTACTTTGTAGGGTGTCGTATCCGAGTGGATAAGAACACCGAACTCAAGCTCTGGTGTTCTATTCACCAGAGTGTGGGTTCGAGTCCCGGTCGTGACACTTGTGTCCCTGAGCAAGACACTTAACTATAATTGCTTCTCCCCACCCAGGGGCAAAATGGGTACCTGTGAGGGCAGAGGTGGTTATTGTGATTGATTTAGCCTAGTAGCGCATATATTGCAGCACAGGCTGTATACTCCCCAGGGAGCTGAGATGGTTTAAGGATTGAAAATGGCCCAGTGACCAGGGGTATTAATTAATTTGTGATGTAAAGCGCATTGAGTGTTCTCCAAGTTCAGAAATGCGCTATAAAAGAATGTATTATTATTATTATTAGTATGTTGAAAAATGTATTTTTTTCCTCAGCGTGTGACAGCGTGTTCCAGCGTGTGGGTAACGCGCTCAGCGCGTTGCGAACGCTGGCCTAGCGTTGGTCAACGTTTACCCGCGTGTTGCCGAAATTCCAACACGTTGGCCTAAAACGTTCTGGTGTAATGGCCCTGTCACACTAGAACGTTTTAGGCCAACGCGTGAGTAGCGCGTTAAAAATAGTTGATACGCTGGCAAACGCTGAACTTCCACAGAAAAAGTCAAGTGGAACCGTGATTTCAGCGTGTCCACAACGCGTTGTTAACGGGTTCAATGCGTTCGCCAGCGCGTGAGAAACGCGTTAGTAACGCGCTCGACGACTGATGAACGACTGCCCAGCGCGTGAGTAGCGCGTTTCAACGCGCGCCAGCGTACTGCAACGACCACATGGTTAGTTGTATAAAAAGCCGACGCGCTACTACACTAATGGCCCTGTCACACCAGAACGTTTTAGGCCAACGTGTTGGAATTTCGGTAACACGCGGGTAAACGTTGACCAACGCTAGGCCAGCGTTCGCAACACGCTAAGCGCGTTACCCACACGCTGGAACACGCTGGCACACGCTGAGGCAAAAATACATTTTTCAACATACCTAAAATTTTCAGCGTTTGCCAGCGTGTGACTGCACACGCTGGCGGCGCGCAGGATGGTCGTTACTCACGCGTCGAACGCGCTAGACGATCGTTACCAACCCACTACTCACACGCTGGCGACCCGCTGTCGTATTTTTACTATAAATCAGTGATACGTTCCTTACACGCTGAGCGCGTTCCTCACACGATACTTACGCGCTGGCATACGCTATGAACCCGTTATCAATCTGTATGGACAGGCTGAAATCACGGTTCCACTTGACTTTTTCTGTGAAAGTTCAGCGATTGCCAGCGTATCAACTATTTTTAATGCGCTACTCATGCATTGGCCTAAAACGTTCTGGGTGACAGGGCCATAACCAGCGTGTCGCCAGAGTACGCCAGCGTACGCCAGCGTGCGCCAGCGTGTGAGTAGCGGGTTGATAACGATCGTCTAGCGTGTTCGACGCGTGAGTAACAAACCTCCAACGCTCCGCCAGCGTGTGCAGTCACACGCTGGCAAACGCTGGAATTTTTATGTATGTTGAAAAAAATATGTTTTCCTCAGCGTGTGACAGCATGTCCCAGCGCGTGAGTAACGCGCTCAGCGTGTTGCTAACGCTGGCCAAGCGTTGGTCAGCGTTTGCCAGCGTGTTGCCAAAATTACAACACGTTACTCACGCGTTGGCCTAAAATGGTCTGGTGTGACAGGGCCATAACAGGGCCATTACTGTAGTAGCGCGTCAACTTTTTGTACAACTGATCATGTGGTCGTTGCCGTACGCTGGCGCGCGTTGGACCGCGCTACTCACGCGCTGGGCAGTCGTTACTAACGCGTTATTCACGCGCTGGCGAACGCTATGAACCCGTTATCAACGCGTTATGGACACGCTAAAATCACGGTTCCACTTGAATTTTTCTGTGGAAGTTCAGCGTTTGCCAGCGTATCAACTATTTTTAACGCGCTACTCACGCGTTGGCCTAAAACGTTCTGGTGTGACAGGGCCATCAGTATAGTAGCTTTTATAATAGATTAAAACGTAATTGGGGGGGGGGGGGGACTTTCTGTTTCGGTTGGGTGTATGTAGGTTTGTACAT
Organism: Crossaster papposus; assembly: GCA_037893245.1. Lineage (NCBI taxonomy): Eukaryota > Metazoa > Echinodermata > Asteroidea > Velatida > Solasteridae > Crossaster > Crossaster papposus. The sequence continues at coordinate 1,074,527 of JBAIAA010000173.1, forward strand.
GTTTACTGAACAAAGTAGAAGACAGGTTGGTAAATAAAAAGTTGCATGGCCGTCCGTGTTGATTATGGGTTATCACGTCCATACGTACTGTACATCCATTCAATTAATGCATCGTCATGATATCTGGGATCTCATATATCCTGGAGGCTCATTGCAAGTGCTTGACTGGGCAGCATGTGACAGATTGTTGTAGATAACTGAACTGACCTGGACCGAAACTTACATGTACTTGAGCTTTGACAGTATAAATCCCAGTGTATCAGGTGTAATCTCTAATCTTCAGCATAAGAGTTATACTTTACACAATTGTATACCATTTTAAAACACATGCTCCTCTACGCTCGCAGACTGTCGTCACACGTGCTCAGGTGCCTTGGTTTACTGAACAGATTCGAGGGGCAAAGAGACTACGTCGACGTGCAGAGCGGAAATGGAGGCTATCTGCACTTGAGGTAGATCTGAAAGCCTTTAAGTTTCAGAAGAATAAAACTACGTACATCATGAATAAAACACGTTGTGAATTTTATACTGATTTTATTGAAAAAAATTGTGTTAAAAATCAACGGAAAATGTTTTCAGCTGTGAAGCAACTATTCCACAGAATTGTAATAAGCTCAACCTTGCCAATCAAATTGGGTCTTATTTTGTTAAAAAGATCACTGATATACGTGTTGGTTTAGATACATTGAGAATTTCAGTTACTGTATTACCTGATTCAATGCCTGTTAAGATTTTAACGAATAATGCATTCCTTCATGAATTCTAGGCACTGGGCGAATATTCTGTGAGGAAACTTGTGTTAAAGGCGCCCAGTAAGTCTTGCATCTTTGACCCGGTGCCAACGTTTATTGTGAAGGACTGCATTAATGAACTCTTACCATCGTTAACATCACTTATTAACATTTCTCTGCAGAGTGGAATGGTTCATTGTTCCTGGAGGGAAGCCCTTGTAGTTCCAAAATTGAAACTACCTGGTTTAGACACGGGGTTTGCAAATTTCCGTCCTATTTCTAATCTGCAAATTGTGTCCAAGCGAGTTGAACGAGCCGTTATTGATCAACTTTATTCATATCTGGTAAAAAATGAGTATTTGCCTAGCAATCAATCAGCTTATCGTCCGGGGCACAGTACTGAAACTGCATTGTTGCGAATTAAGAATGACATTCTTATGAATATGGACAAACAATGTGTAACTCTACTTGTGCTATTAGATCTAAGCGCAGCTTTTGATACTGTGGATTATGGTATATTACTGGGTCGGTTACGTAATAACTTTGGAATAACTGGAACAGTGTACAATTGGTTTGAATCCTATTTATTGGGTAGATCTAAAAGTGTATCAGTTGTTGGGGTATTATCAGACAGTATCCATCTTGAATCTAGTGTCCCACAAGGTAGTTGTCTTGGTCTTGTCTTGTCCTTTATTGTTCTCGTTGTATTCCAGTAAGTTATTTAAGGTCACAGAGAAACATCCTCTACATGTTCATTCATATGCCGATGATACACAACTTTATTTATCTTTTAAACCCAAAGCTGGTACAAATGAGTCTACTGCTAAGTGTGCCATTGGAAATTGTATCACTGAAATTCAACAACGGATGACGGTAAATAAACTCAAGCTCAATACTGGAAAAACAGAATTTCTTATTTTAGGTACAAAGAAACAGCTGAAAAAAGGGTAACTATGTCTCATTTAAAAGTTGGCAATACTGTTGTTCGTGTGTCATCTAGTGCTAATCTTAACCTTGGGGTTTGGTTTGATTATGAACCTAAATTGGGGTATCGTGTAAGTAAAATAAGTAGTTCAGCGTTTTACCACCTGTATAATTTGCGGAGGATCAGGAAGTTTTTAACTCGACAGTCTATAGAGTCTTTAGTGCATGCCTTTATAACAAGCAAACTAGATTATTGTAATAGTTTACTGTGTGGTCTTTCCAGTACACACATCGGTAAATTACAAAGAATTCAAAATTTTGCAGCTCGCCTTGTGACCGGTTCACCACGTATATGTCACATCACGACAGTTCTTCATCTCCTTCATTGGTTACCAGTTGTATATCGTACTCGGTTTAACATTTGGATTTTAACATATAAATGTTTTTATGGAACAGCTCCAGGGTATCTCTGTGACCTGGTGTCTGTTATTCGTCAAAACAAATATAGTCTTCGTTCAATGAATAGTGTGTTACTGACTCCGGGGAGTGCTAAATGTAAAGTTTCAATAGGTGATTGTGCTTTTCAGACAGCTGCCCCTAAACTATGGAACAAACTTCCAGGTCACATTAGGAACCTTAGGAGTCTAGATAAATCTAGACTAGCTTTTGAATTTGAATCATGATGTACATTTTTAACTAAGTAATAGTATGATGTAGTTAATTTTGTTTTATGTATAATGTACAGCGCACATGAACATATTGGTATGGAATGCGCGCTATATAAATGTAATTATTATTATTATTATTATTATTCTCCAAAAAGAGGTTAATAAAGATGAAAAATACCAAAATACATAAAATACCATAACGTTAGTGACCCAGTTCTTGCAATATATCACAAGTTGCTAAATTCTATATCTTTGCCAAACAGACTAAATAGTGTCAAAGATCGTCATATTTTACAACTTACAACAGTATAAAGACGATTGAGATAACCGTGATGCGGACACAATGACAAGGACCAACACGCGAACGGTGTTCGAGAACAGGATTTTCAATCCCCGCTCAGTGAGTGGGGAGCAGCTGATTAATAACGTCCAGAAGAAAGATGGCGGACCTAGACCTCTCCGGAACTGCCTTTAATATTTGTGCATACAAATTGAAAGTAGTTATTCAGTGCACGAGCAGTAAAAATGATAAGAATTTAATTGTACGTGATCATATTATGTGGGCAGATATTTGTCAGTTTTTACTGCTATTTGTAGATGTAAATTATTTTGTTAAAGATGGACTACAACGGAATAATGATAAAGGCTTTTGTTCGAGAAATGTATAATGATTACTAATATATCATTAGTATTCAATAAATCTTGTTCCTTCATGCAAAAAACAAAATTGATCGGCGTTCTACGACCCAGAAAAACTCAGTTTCAGCAAAAGCCCTTAACTCATGAATAATTCATACTTTGTGTGTGACGTACTACCCATGAAAACGCATACATATGGTGGCCCTGAAGGGACTCCGCAGATCGCGAATATTGACGTCAAATTTGACGTCAATATTCGCGACTTTTGGGGAAAGTCGTGAATATCGACGTCAAATTTGACGTCAATATTCGCGACTTTTTTGGAAAGTCGTGAACTTATTGACGTCAAATTTGACGTCGATATTCGCGATCTGCGGAGTCCCTTCAGGGCCACCATGTATGCGTTTTCATGGGTAGTACGTCATCACTTTTCGCTGGTTTACAAGTCCGCTGGTACTATATCGTGGATTTCATTGTGGTTTTCAGTGGATCTTTGCCGGGAACCAGTACAGGGCGGGAAATTTCAAAATCGAAGAATCGAGGTCTAATTATGTCGGTCAAATTGCAACAAAATTATTGGGAGAAAAACATGACCGTAACAATAAAGTGTTACCTGAACACAACATAAACAAGGTCCGATAATAAATTTAATGTGTGAGTTTTCGTTGTAGTCCATCTTTAAAATAGTTTATTTGATTTTATTTTAATTCCGATTTTAATACGGGGCTGCCATCTTGAATGATGTATTTCAAACGCACTTTAGTGTTCGCAATCGGCAACCCAAGAACAACGTTCGCGGGTCAATCAAGAACAGGGTTTCGAATACACCCACTGTTTCAAAAAATATATATATATATATTTGGCTCCTTGTAAAATGTCTTCTCAGATGCTATCTTCCTCCTCTTTTACGGCAGCATATGTCTCTTTATCGGTGTACGAAGGAAACTTCCAAACAATGAGCATGAGGCCAAAGCTTAGTGTCCCAATCCCCAACGCAACACCATTGAAGATGTAGCGGTACCAGACTTTGTCGTACAGAAGACATGCTCCTTGGCCATAACACGTTTGTTGCCACACCACGCAGGCCGAGTCGATGATAGCGCCAAACATATTAGACGCCGGCACAATAACTAATACAAAACGAGGAGACAGAATTTACTGAGCTGTTTTTTCACTTCAGAAAACCAAATTCCAAAACCCTCGTTAAGGCAGGACATGTCGTATTTTTGCACCATACGATGAAGTTTTGAACATGTACCCCATTGGGGCCAAAGCAAAATAATGTTACACTACACCCAACTACAGTACAAGTTTCAAACAAATGTAATAATTTTATATTATAAACGTAATTTTCAATATAAAATGTATAATCCTGCAAGTACCAGAATACACTGGTGCCAGCCTTGAATTAACACACACCCTCCTTATGCAAACACCTACAATAAAATGTATGCGTACTCACCGATTAGTCCCGTTACATAATGCATCGCCAAAGCTACAGGCCTGTCTTCTGCTGGGACGCATCTGAAAACCAAGACAAAAACATGTGTTTATAAACACAAATATGCCCTGCCAGTGTATAATGCCCAAAGCACGTTGGTCAAAATACCAACTCATAACATGTTGGGCAAATTCTTCCCAACATTTGGTCAACATTCAGTAACTTCCTACCAATGTTGGTTAGATTTTGCCCAAGATTGCAGGCAGTTGGTCAGTTTCGTCAAGCTTAGACAATACTGTACTGTCTATAATGACATACTGACAGATGACATCACGTCCGACCCACATACAAGTTTGAATGCCTGTCTTTGTTTAAGTTATGGCGGTCCAACCATTTGTTTTAACCATAATGACGTAGACCTTTGACCTACACGCGTATTGGTCCAACTCATTGGGATTAATTAGGGAATAGCGAGGACCCGGTCATTACTGCGTGATAATGACCGGGTTGGGGGGTGACCGCTGGTAATGGACCGAGCCTTTTTAACGAGAAAAATAGTGAAAATGCTCCAAATTTCGTGACTTTTCTTTCGGCAATATTTCCAGTGTTTTGTTTTCAGGTTCAGGGGCCATATTTAAGCTTATGCATGTTACATTTCCTCTTCAATATGTGTTGTTATTATTACTCATACTTTAAGACCAGACTAGCTGACTACTGATGCCCATCGTGCATAGCAACGCGCTAGCGTTGACAGACGACACGGGCATTTTGAAAAATGCCGCGCGTATAGAGACAAACATTATACGCGTACATTATTTTATAGCGCGCAGTATATCAAGATTTGACGCGTCCTTGTTGCAAGTTACCGCAGAACTGTTGCATTCGGCCAATCATTGGCTTACATGATGCTTGATTAATGCTGGTTCAGGGGACATTTATTCGCTTCTTCTTATTCGCAATTACATGTACTTAGGGAATAACAGTGCGAGGACCCGGTCATTACTGCGTGATAATGACCGGGTTGGGGGAAGACCGCTGGTAATGAACCGAGCCGAAGGCGAGGTCCTTTACCAGCGGTCATCCCCCAACCCGGTCATTATCACGCAGAAATAACCGAGCCCTCGCACTGTTATTCCCTTTAATAACTACTTTTTTTAACGAGAAAAATAGTGAAAATGCTCCAAATTTCGTGACTTTTCTTTCGACGATATTTGCAGTGTTTAGTTTCCATGTTCAGGGGCCATATTTAGGCTTATGTGTTATTACCAATACCCTGAGACCAGACTAACTGACTACTGATGCCCATCGTGCATAGCAACGCGCTAGCGTGTATAGATACAAACATTCTACGCGTACATTTATAGCGCGTATTGTCAAGATTTGACTCGTCCTTGTTACAAGTTACCGTAGAACTGTTGCATTCGGCCAATCATTGGCTTACATGATGCTTGATTAATGCTGGTTCAGGGGACATTTATTCGCTTCTTTTTGGAAGCCGGTCACTACAAAATAATCAATTAGATCAATTAGAAGCCATCAACTCTCATAGGTATTTATTAATAAGAGTTATAGACACCGACACAAAATTATATAATGTATGGCGGGAAAACTGACTGCAGACGACATGCACCTTAGCTTTGTCGGCTGGGCATAAAAATATCAATACATTTGAATTAATACGGTTAGAGTTGAACAAGAACATAACCTTGCGTGATGAGCTTGCAATAAGACTTACAAGAAAATGTGATTGGGAAAATAGTTACCGAATGACAATATTCAAACGCAAAAGCTGTGCAAATTGAGCAATCAACAAAACCACGGTCAGCACGGCTAGGTATGGTGCATAGGATATGCAGTGACTGCCACAAGCGCCCTCATTTACGTCCAGAAGTGGTCCATATGTATCAGGGCCCATCGTTGTGTTGGTTGGCGGTCCAGCGGCTAATAAGCATGAACAGTCTCCATATTCCTGCGGGTGAATGGACTGAGATAAGTCAAGTTGTTTGTGGTACGTAGCACAATGTGCTAATATTACGAGTTGTGTGGCACTGGGAAAAACTGGAGGGAACTCGACGTTTCGGGCAGTATGTTAAGTCCATCGTCATGAGACTGACAGTGATATCAAAATGGTGAAGCGGGGTAAATGGACATCAGATTAACCCCAGCAGTCATGAATCCTGCAATTTCAATATGATTGTGTACATACTCGGGGAGTTAAGGTTAATGACCGTTTTAAATCCTTAGCCTAGCTTCGAAGATATAACTTATTGTATTTCACCTCTGCGTAATACAATTTGAACTTTGACCTTATTAGTCCAACAGATTTGGCAGAGTAATGATTCGCACTGGTTCTTTTCCTCTTTATTCAATGTGGAAGACAGAATCTACGCGTACCTGCTCAGAAGCTCGTTGACATCCTGCGTGGCACGCTGAGAAAAAGGTAGTTCCATGGCCATCGCAGACAGGCGAGTACACATACAAAGAGCATGCGCAGTCCGAGTTGCAGGGCGCCTTTAAACCAAGGTGGCTAAACAAATAAGCACAAGATTGTATCGTTCGTATAGAAAGAAAAAAATCGTCAAACCTAAACTCGGTCGAACATCCTTAACAAAAAACTTCGACTATTTTTAAATGATACCACCCCACCCCCATTTTGACCAATTAATTAAGTTAGTCCACATTGTCTTTGCAATATGGTTAGGCATACGTGAACGGATACGATTAAGCCAGCAATAGTCCGGTTCCCTAACCTGATAAATGCTCTGTGTTGTCTGAAGTAGGGTCAATGAACCAGACTACAAAGATAACATTTTTGTTCTTGGTTTTTCAAGCATACTAACACAACAACTAATCCATCTAATTTTTTTGACAAATTACAGCAGATGCAAATACATACCATCTTTACGCCCAATGGGTAAAGGTTTGCGCACATTGTGCCGCGTTCATTCTGACCTATTCTACCATAACAAAACACCTAAGGGCAAATGTGCAACTAGACTTGTCCAACATACCCTAGTCCAGCGTATGGCGAGAAAACGCCGACAATGTTTCCATTAGGGCAGCCAATGAACAGATTCGCCGTGAAGCCAACGACGCCAAAAAACAGTCCGACGCACGAGAGGGAGACTAGCCCTCTGTATTGAATGTTGAATCGTTTGACCAGGGAACCAGCCAGTATACTACCAATGGCGAATGCGGGAGCCAGAAGACAACCTGTGGTGGATGGATTGAATGACAACAAAATGTTCCTCGTTTGGACATTGAAATATGCAAAGCTGTACTCAAACATATAGTGTTAAACTTAACAAACACCACAACTATTTAGTTTATAGTTTTTAGTTTTACATTAGCGGCTTTGGCGCAAAATGTGTTAAACAACACACAACCGTGATCTTTAGCCGAGTAATGTCTACCATGCACGACCCATATTTTCCAAGACCGAATACAAATTGTTGGGAAAAACACTGTAGGGCAATATTATCTGCCCAACATTGATATGAAGTTACCTCAATGTTAATAACAATTTATCAACTATCGGGAATAGTTTGTCCGGGAGTGTCGGCAATACCATGAGCAACCTTGGGCAAAATGCAATTGTCGAACTATTGTGTTTACAGTGCCAGATCTATCAACGTATGTACATATTACATTCACTTCATTGAGTTTACCCGTCAGAAGGTCGGCTAATTGAGTTTCCACCTCAAACTGAACTTCCAGGTACTTAGGAACGAAGAGGCCGTATCCATACACAACGACGATGGCGCTTGCTTGGGACAGGCACGTCAGCATGCAGTCACGGTTTTTCAACACCTTCCAAAACGTCAACAAAGTACCTGTTTGGGGATACAATCACGAAATGAATCACTCTACTGACGGGTTTTTTTTTTTTTTTTTTTTTTTTTTTTTTGGGGGGGGGGTAGAAACAAACAAATTCACCCTTTACGAACTTCATGAAATATCAATGTGCATACTGTTACTTGTTAACACGACTCAAAGCTAGACAATTAATACATATACATGGAGCAATAAAATAATGTTGATAGTACATCGGAAGCTCTTGGATCTACAAAACGCCATGGACTACATCGTCACCGCAGACAACAAATTAGTGTTAATAGTGTGTACATAATAATATTCCATAATATAGGCAATCACATTACTCGGACTGTAACCTTTGCCATCGATCATCAGATAGTTAAGAGATAACAAATTTTGCATACAGCCACCTGCCATATTTAGTCATTAGAATGTGAAACAAGTACACTACCTCTTGTAGTCTGTCTTTTGGGGGAATTCAGACGAGTCGTACACTCGTTTTGGCGGTCATCCTCATCTCCACGTTTCGTGTCTTCGGCGTTGGTACGGGACTTTCTCAACACCCTTGGAAATCCATAGAAAAGAACCGCTGGCAACAGATATAAGATCCCAGTAATAAGGTAGCCTAGCCACCAGGCTCCCACCCACACCCGGTCACTGGGTGACACGGGGACGAATGATGAGGGAATTCTGTAGAAGTCTACCCACAGACCAAGCACTGCCGCAGTGACGAAAATGCCTACCGCGGGCGACAGGCCACTCACAGCAGCCCAGATACCTGATAGAAGAGGAATGGAGATCGAAGTAAAATACAGAAAGCAATAATCTCGGGAAAATAATTATATTCGTTATTAATGGGTTTACCGCAAAACAAACCAGTTGCTATGGTGCACTATTCGGGTCACTAAATTGTCGTGGTAACTTGTTCGGCGCCGTGCGTGGTAAGAGTTGTTCGGCGTCGTGCGTGGTAAAAGCTGTGCGGCGTCGTGCGTGGTAAGAGTTGTTCGGCGTAGTCGTGCGTTGTAAGAGCTGTTCGGCGTCGTCGTGCGTTGTAAGAGCTGTTCGCGTGGTAAGAGTTGTTCGGCGTCGTGCGTGGTAAGAATTGTTCGGCGTGGTAAGAGTTGTTTGGCGTCGGGCGTGGTAAGAGTTGTAAAGGCCGGTTCATACTCGGCGCGAAAGCAAACGCGAACGCGAATTTGTGACGTCAGGGGGAGTTTTCGCGATGCGAAATCGCAAAAGTTGAACACATTTCAACTTGGGCGAATGTTCGCAGCGAACGCTTTGTGACGTCAAATTCGTATCGCAATCGCTTTCGCGTGAAGTATGAACCGGCCTTTGGGCGTGGTAAGAGTTGTTAAGACGCCCACAACTCTCACCCAGACGCTCAACAACTGCCCCGACACTCAACAACTGCGTTTATGTCTGGAACTTGTCCAGGATATGAATCGAGTGGTGCCTAATTAGTCTAAATCGATGTCAAATTTAAATATTTGTGAAATTCAAACATACCTATGTATAAGGCTGTATTTTGTAGAGATGTATTTTCTGAGATGTATGTTTGCGCTGTTGGAAAGACGACCATGATACATGCACCTTGAAGTACTGTGCCAAAAAAGAGAATGTAGAAAGCAACCTGATTGGGAGACACGGTTTCCGTTATCTCGTTCTCGGAGCAGAGTTCCGATTCCGATTCCGATTCTACGCACAGCTTCTCCACCTGCTGAAACGCATCGGATGTGTCGTTGCTGGTCTCGAAACCTTCTGGAACGTATGGACCTTGGATTAACTGCGGGATGATTGGGATAACAAGCGAAAGACCGCCCAACAGGGTGGCAACTCCCAGCACATGAGGTCGATGGGTATCCGGCTTGCTGAAGAACAAGATCAGACACGCGCTTCCAATAATGCCGCCCACGCAATAGACTGCCAATAACAGCGCCAGCTGACTGACGCTGAACTGATAGCGGCGTTCAAGGGTGGTAAACGACCCCTGCAACACCCCGCCACCGAAACCATCGGCGAAAAAGAACATGCTGGCAATGACAACGAAGAAGGCCGGCCGTGCAAAGCGTCGAAGAAACGGTGGACTGACGGAGAAGTAGCCGCACTCTAGTACATCTTCGTCTTCGGTAGCAAGCTCGTGCTTGGGTTTTTCAACCTCCATTGTCAACGACATCTGTAAGGAAACAACATGGGCAGTTTTAACCCTAACCCTGCCGAATCCCACAGGATCCAACCAGTCGACAATTCTGTTGGACCCTGTTGGATTCAGCAAGCAAGTTATTTTATTCTGAAACGCACTTCAGAATTGCATTCTGTTTGGTTACTGCATTAGCCTCTGTCATGAAATGACGAAAATCAACCGAAGAGGGCGTTTTGCGGAAATTTGTCAATATGGCTTTCGAGCTCGCGCGTAAAACTAACGTAAATAGCCATACCATGGAGGAAAGACAACAGATAGTTAATGAATTGCGGGGAAATACTTAATAAAAAATGGCCAATCATAAAACTAGATTTTCTTTCCTGCACTTGAAAAGACCCGCCGTGTATTTATGCTCCTTAGAAAACCGGTTAGGCCAAATTAACATTTAAACAAAACAAAAAATTCAGTGGCACTGAACTGAAGCTTTATTTGAAAGCCATATTTGAATGCCATACAGTAAACAAACAACTTGATACATGTACAAGCAATATTATTTTTGTATTTTTAAATATTTACACACAAGCACTTGGTTCACATAATTACTATATGGACGTTAAACCTCACAATTCCTGATCCTGCAATGTTAATTTAAAAACCAGTTTTAAATACTGTCACATTAAATGTAGACGCCTGTGAAATCTAGTAATATTTTATCCTTTTATTGACTGAAACCTGACATTGAAAGAAGTTCGTAAATATTAAACTTGGATTTTCCAAAAATTATTCAATTGCGCCACGACCAATTAGGGAGCACTCGGTCGATTGTGTGCACAATTTCTGGACGCCACCGTTTTGTTTGTTTTTCGGACTAAGCTTACACCTAAATTGTTAACAGAGGGTAAATAGCAAGCATTAATGACATTAACATGGTAAAGGTACAATGAATTTGCAGTTTGTCAACAAAGAAGTATGGCAACATTGCATGAGGAAAGTCGGCCCAACACTAACTGTTTATAAACAATGTAAACGTCGAAGTACAGCTATAGCTCTCCCAAAGGTCGAGTTGTCTCAACGGGCGAGTTGTCTCAACGGGCGAGTTGTCTCAACGGTCGACTTGTCCCGAGTCGAGTTGTCTCAACGGTCGACTTGTCTGACATCCGCAAGCTACGCACGTACGTATATAGCGCAGCACGCTTTCACAAACTGACCATTTTTTCAGTCGCTGTTTCTTTTTCTTTCGTAATTTTACGGTTTTGGATGACATTTAGCCATATGCCTACGGTTTATCCTTTCGAAATAACCACAGCCTTTAGAGCTCCGTCGTAAGCCATAAAGTTCTGACATCGACGACACACGAGTTGCTGTTGGTAAGCGCCGCCATTTTGACAATTTTCCTCGCGTTGACCTTTTAGAAAGGTCATGACAGAGGCTAATGGTAGATAACGCCAAGTTGAATCCAACAGCGAACAAACAAACCAATTGAACCCATGTTGGATTAGGCAGGCTAGTAATTTTATATGTTAAGGTAAAACTTTGCGAGCTGGACTGTGTTGAATTGAGCAGTAAAGTCACGAGTCACTGTTAGACTGTTGTATTTAGCAGTCACGTCCTGGGGAACCACTAGGGGGTTAATGAACGTGTTACAACAGTGAAAATATAATGGTATAATATTTTTACTCACTGTTTTTACTCGGTTTTTTCCGATCTTGCAAATAAGATTAAACTGGTGTCATTTACGATTCGGGACACTCTTGAAAAACAAAACAACCTAAACAGCACACCAAGAGGCGGGCTGTGTAGGGGTCCTGTCGATCTGAAATTCAGTCACGAAAAACTAGATTCTCTGTTATTTGATGGATTTATCTCCCCAGGCACCAGCAGCCGACACTTTGTGTTTTAACTAAAGAGATGGATGCCCACACAAAAAAAATTGTTAAAGACCATAATGCGGTTAGAACTAGAAGTCATTTTGTACTATAGAAGTGTATCAAAGCAAACATAATTTGTTTGGTTAACCTTCAAAGTTGAAAAAAACAGCCTGAATTGTTCCGTAGCTTCGGTCCAGTAGTTTTTATTTTAGTGGGCTTTTTATGGAACCGTGCTTTTTAATTTGCCCTCGAATACATAGACTCATACTCATACATGTAGACATGTCCTTTAACCCATAAAAGTTCCAAATCGCCCAATTTCAATGGGACTTTTGCTATACAGGGTTGTCAACAAAACTGAATGGTTTATTTTCAGTACCCTCCGACCAGAAAAGCTAGTTTGAATAAAGGGGTAACATTTCTTCCTAAACAAATTAAACCAACATCACCCGATTCGGTTAAGTCAGAGGCGTAGCGACTGGAGGGTGGGGTGGGGAGGGTGGAAGTTGGGAGTGGAGAGGGGGGAAGTGGGGAGTGGGGAGGGGGGAAGTGGGGAGTGGGGAGTGGGGAGTGGGGAGTGGGGAGTGGGGAGTGGGGAGTGGGGAGTGGGGAGTGGGGAGTGGGGAGTGGGGAGTGGGGAGTGGGGAGTGGGGAGTGGGGAGTGGGGAGTGGGGAGTGGGGAGTGGGGAGTGGGGAGTGGGGAGTGGGGAGTGGGGAGTGGGGAGTGGGGAGTGGGGAGTGGGGAATGGGGAGTGGGGAGTGGGGAGTGGGAGGAGGAGGGAGTGGGAGGAGGGAGTGGGGAGTGGGGAGTGGGAGGAGGGAGTGGGGGTGGTCACCTCAGTCGGCAACTTGACCACAACAACTCAGTCGACAAAATGGGACACCAAATTAATAATTTGGTGGCCTATTTGCCGACAGAGGCTTAGACTTGATTTGTATATTTTAGGTCATTCCAGCCACTGTAAGCAGTTTGAGGCAGTTTTAATCTTATTCAAAAAAGTTCAACATTATTCTTAGAAGTTTTAATTTCAATAACTAAGAATTGATCTTTTGTATTCAAAGGACAATCAGTACTAACATTGTCCACAATGTTGTAATTATATTATATTAGAAACGAAACTGCCAGACCAAACCAAAGCTTAACTTGATCGTAACGCAAATACCCCTATACTTATAATGAATCATTCCTAAGAAGTCAGATGCACTACCATTGGTCCTCTCTATGGAAACGTGTTGCATATGCAAAGTATCTGCATATATGAATGTTCGGTCGCGTACGTTGGAGTCAAGTCGTTAGAACTGGGACATCGTGCGCTAAGCGACTGTTGCATGGACGGATGTCGCGCTAGCTATACGAACGTTGCACGAATGGCGGCATGAGGATTTTCTATGCATGGCGATATTTGGCGGCGCTGGCTGGCCGACAAAAATCACGACAATCTAACGACTTGTCATCAAGTCTAATCGAGGCTCTAAATGCCGACCGAGGGAAATATTACACAAAAGCCCTCTTAACAATTCTCCACCATACTTTATTCATCGTCTATCGTCAGGTGTACATTGACCCCATTTGACCCTAAGTTGTGAAACTTAAGAGACTATAGGCAGGTCACTGAAAGTTCAACGTTTCCACAGAACTATAAATCTGAAATTGGAACCTTGATTGGTGAAATAGGCATGTACAATGTGTAAACTACAGTGAATTGATAAAAGTAGGCAATTTTGCAGTGAACTGTTTAATAGGCGATGATGTCTTGATGTTTATCACATTTTGATCATGATGCCAGTCACCCCCCGCTCCCTTTACAGGTGCGGATCTAGGATGTATTTTAGACAGGGGGTACACCCGAAACTGGAAAATGCGAGCGCGAAGCGTGGAGTCTGGGACCCGCTTAAGGGCCCCGAAATTGTTGGATTCTATATGCTTTGTGGTGCAATCTGAGGCGATTCCTGGCCTCTTTCCTCTTATTTCTTTAGCAAACGTTTTCAGGATTATATGGAGATAAAATGGAGAATTATGAATATTATGAATATATTATAAATATATAATACATATAAGTTTATATATGAATGTGGGCCACACCCAAAACTGGAACATGCGAGAATATATATATAGGCCTATATTTTACATTTTTGCACAAAAACTGGCCGGGAATCGCCCCAAATTGCACCACAAAGCATATATAATCAAATAGCGGCCACTTGCTTGTTCTGGGGACAAGCTTGCAGCCTTGATCAAGGCTAGCAAGAAACAAAATCTAAAAATAAAAGGAACCGTCAGGTATAAACATATTGTGTAGCTCACCTATTAGCTGTAAACCACTGCCAAAAACCTGCCTCACTTCGGCGACGAAAGCATAGGCTCGCACAGACAAAAAAATGAAGTAGCATAGCAACTTACGACTATGCAAACTTCAATCTCGACACCATTGAAGCTATAACACTGAACTGGGGTATTGATGGCGAAGCAACTGGTATTTCCTAAAGAACAAGCTTTTGTATTTGCATTCTCATCCGCTCTGCTACCCACATTGTGTAACTTTACCTGCTACTAAAGAGCCCCTGTAGGAAAAAAGAAGAACTCTCGAACTGAATAGCAACTGTCTGTATAGTGACCCCGTACCCGGCCCCGCACCAGCCTGTTTCAGGTGCGGCAGGCACAATAGCTAGGAGGTATGGCCATTTTGTCATATGAAGCACTATATGTGGCAGAGAAGCGCCCCCCCCCCCCCCGAAATATATGTGGTAGAGAAGCCCCCCCCCCCCCCCCCCCCCCTCTTTTGTGTTGACCATTGTGTTCCCGGAATCTAAGGAATTTGTTTAGGTTTCAAGGGGGGGTGTGTTAGGTAACAATAGTGTCGAGTGTGTATAAGGTATAGGGTTAAGAGGGGGGTACCCGTCTGCCACATATCGTGCTGGGTATACCAACATTTGACGGAGCAGTCTGACTGGTTAAGAACCATGATATCTGAAATTTCACGATACATCTTTCAGCCGATGCGCTAGAGACTACTCCTCTCATGCACACACGCCTGATTATTGATATTTTCGTTTTTACAAAACAATCTCGATCGTTTCATTGCATTTGTTCTGATTTCTTCGTGTTCAACGTCAAAATGGAGGTGTTGGAGAGAAGCACCGAAATGAATATAGGTTCCAATGACCATGGGTTGCAAAAACGCGGGATTTCAAGTGCTCCGAAACCCCAACAAACTAAGGCAATCACTAGTTTTCTTGACGGCAACGACACCTTCGTTAACCTACCAACCGGGTACAGGAAATCACTGATATACAAGTTAGCCCCCGAACTGTGAACGAGTTTATTTTCCGGGTGTTACGGGCTTGCCCTGGCTTTGTGCGCGGGCCTGGCTCGCATTCCAGGTGTGCATTTTAGACGCACCTGCGGAGCATGTGGCAATTCTAGTTATTTGTTACGCTCTGATGGTCATGGTGGATGAGAGTATTTAAGGGCCGTACAATCTTTGATCGGTCTCGGTTAGTGCTATGTATGTGTTAAGTGATAGGGTATGGCAGTGTAGGCTGGGCCGGCGCCGGTTCCAGTCTTCACATCGATGTCGTGGCCGTGTGGAGTTGCCGTTCCTTCTTGGGATATCGTGGCCTTTCCCGACCGAAGTCTTGTGCAGAGGAAGCATTATCGGTCTACCGATTAGGTGTTTGGCTTAAGGGCTACACTATCGTGGCCTTTCCCGACCGAAGTCTTGTGCAGAGGAAGCATTATCGGTCTACCGATTAGGTGTTTGGCTTAAGGGCTACACTGCCATCCTTTAGGCACTAACCGAGCAGCGGCCTGTAAAAATGGTAAATATGAATTTATTGTATATTTTGCTTGGCCGAGCTTTCTGTTCACATTGTGCCTTTTGCCATTGCTGTTAACTTTGCTCCTGTTTATTATTTTGCATGGCCGCTATATATTTGTGCTTGAGATAAGTTCTATTTATATAACCAGTGTGTTGCTTATTAACCAAGTTTTGTTTAGCCTGCTTAATTGTTTAATTTGATTCATTAAATATTGAATAATCTAATTTGCTTGCTCTGATTTGTTCTTTCAACCGTTTGGTTTCATTCCTAAATTTATCCTTTGCGAGTTATTAAACTTTCTGCCGTCTGTGCGGGACGAAGTTCTAAATTGGCCGCACCAGTACGTAACAGAATTGGGGGCTTGTCCGGGAAATGAAAACCATAACATCTCTAGTAGTATATTGGCAATTGTTTATTGCACTGTTAGCAATCATGGCAAGCAAATTCGATATTAATGAATTCGTGGCGGGCTTTGAAGGTTCTCCCTCGATGGAGAAACTTGATACCCTTAAGCGATCTGAGCTTTTTGATGTGGCTAAGTATTATAAAGTCTCGGTACTAAAAAGCCGACCTAAGAACCGTAATTGTAGAATTCTTGGCAGACGAAGGTATGTTAAAATCGCCAGGTGCAGGGCCTAGTATTCTGAGGATGCCGCAGTTAGACTTAAGGAACTTGAACTGGAAATTGAGATTGAAAAAAGGAAAAAGGCTGAAATTGAATTGGGATTAGCTCAACTGCAACATTCAAAGTTGGAAAAACACATACCTCCGTTTGATCCTAGCAAACACATTCGCTTGGTGCCACCCTTTCAAGATAAGGAAGTTGATAAGTTTTTTGGTCATTTTGAAAAAGTGGCCGACAGGCTTCAGTGGCCATCAGATATGCGGACCTTGTTAATGCAAAGTGTGCTTACTGGTAAGGCTCAGGAAGTGTATGCGGCTCTTCCTGTGGAGCAAAGTAAGGATTATGCAATTGTGAAAACGGCCATTTTGAAAGCCTACGAACAGGTGCCAGAGGCTTATAGGCAAAAATTCAGAAATACCAGAAAACAGGATACGCGAAATTATATTGAGTTTTCTCGTGAAAAAGAGAATCTCTTTGACAGATGGTGTAATTCATGTGGAGCTGCTACTGAGTTTGCCAAGTTGCGTCAGGTTATGCTTTTAGAGGAATTTAAATCATGTGTTCCTGACAGTATAAAAGCATATCTTGGGGAGCACAAAGTAACAGATTTACACCAGGCTGGTGTGTTGGCTGATGATTATACCCTAACACATAAAATGCAATTTTATAAGGGAGATCACAACCCTTTTAAGCGTCAGGTTAAGAGTTATCAAAATTCAAAGTCTGCAGACAGTAAACCTGACAATTGGAATTCAAGGAATAGTGCAAAGAAGGATTTTTCTAAGCCCACTATAGTTTGCTCTTTTTGCAAGAAGTTGGGCCATGTGAAATCCAATTGTTATGCTTATTTAAGGAAGCAAGCTGGTACTAGCGAGTCTAAGCCTATAGCGTTTAGTAAGATAGCACGAAATTCCACATTCCCAGAATTTTTTGATGGACTTGATGGTCCTTTGTCTGAAATTCGAAAAGATTACTTACCTTTCATCATGACGGGTAATGTTTCACTCGGTGAGAGTGAAGCCGAGTCGCCAAAATATCCAGTAGTTATGTTAAGGGACACTGGGGCATCGCAGTCATTGTTGCTTAAAGGCATAGTTCCTTTAAGTAATAGTTCCTATTCAGGTGCTAATGTACTTGTAACTGGTATTGGCAATAATTGTATTGATGTTCCTCTTCATCATGTCTATTTAAACTCGGAGTTAGTTTCTGGACCTATAACTGTAGGGGTAACCCCCAGTTTGCCAAAGGGTTTAGAGGGCATCGCCTTGCTTTTAGGCAATGATATTGCTGGTCATAGGGTAGTTGTAGAACCAGTAATGGATGCTACTGTAAGTAGTGTTAATAATACTTCTCAGCTTGAGAAGGATTATCCGGGTATTTTTCCTTCGTGCGTTAGCACTCGTTCAATGACGAGAAGAGATAAGGAATTTAGCAATAAACTTAGTACTAGTGGAACGACTGATGTTGATTTAGCTGATACTTTTATGGCTGGATTGCCTTCTCTCTAGAGAGAGGTTAGTTGTAAGCCTCCTGAGGATAATCCCGTTAATGTTCAGTTTGATGTCATTAGTGATATTGTGGGTAGTAGAGAGGAACTGGTAGCTGAACAAGTTAAAGATCCGACTCTAGTTAGTATTGGCAAAACGGCTCAGAACGAAACCGAAGCTTCAAAAGTACCCGTATGCTATTACTATAAGAATGGTCTTTTGATGCGAAAGTGGAGACCACCATATGCTCCTGCTGAAGACTGGGAGGTGGTCCATCAAGTGGTTGTTCCTAAACCTTATCAGACGCATATTATAAGTCTAGCACACGATCCACCTATGGCTGGTCATTTAGGTGTAACTAAAACATGCGATCGTATTCAACAGCATTTCCACTGGCCATACCTTAGAAAATCTGTGAGCGATTACTGTAGAACTTGTCACATTTGTCAGGTTGTAGGAAAACCCAATCAGGATCCTCCTAAAGCACCATTGAAACCCATACCTGTGATGGATGAACCCTTCAGTAAGGTCATAGTTGATTGTGTTGGACCGTTACCAAAAACTAGGTCTGGACATCAGTACATACTTACAATCATGTGTTCCAGTACTAGGTATGCTGAAGCCATTTCCTTGCGCTCCATAAAAGCTAAGCCGATCAGTGAAGCACTCATTTCGTTCTTTACTTGTTTTGGCCTCCCGAAAACTGTTCAAAGTGACCAAGGCACAAATTTTACTTCGAAATTGTTTCGTGATCAGCTCAAGACCTTGGGCATTAATGTAGTTACATCCAGTGCTTATCATCCTGAAAGCCAAGGAGCTTTGGAACGTTTTCACCAAACTCTGAAAACCATGATTAAATCATATTGTATAGAGCACGATAGAGATTGGAATGAGGGACTTTCACTGCTTCTGTTTGATATTAGGGAGGTACGCAATGAAACAATGGGCTTCAGTCCTTTTGAATTAGTGTTCGGTCGTAAAGTAAGAGGTCCTTTGACTCTTTTGAAAGAAAAGTGGCTAGACGAGGATCAGACGACTGATAGTGTTTTGAGCTACGTTATTAAACTTAAAGAACGTATAAAGAGCACGTGCGAGTTTGCACAGAACAAGCTTAGAGGAGTTCAAACTGAGATGAAAACTTGGTATGACCGTAAATGCAAACTTCGTAGTTTTGAACCAGGTGATCAGGTTCTGGTTTTGCTACCAATAGTAGGTCAACCATTACAAGCTCGCTACCATGGGCCTTACGTAATTAAACGTAAAGTTAACGAGTTGGATTACCTTGTACTGTGCCCGGATAGACGTAAGAAAAGACGACTTTGCCATATAAACATGCTTAAGCTTTACCATGCTAGAGTAGAAACCCCATCTAAATCAGTGGCAGTAGTGGATCTGAATTCAGCTATGGACCAGACTAATGATATTTATGTCCCTGGTGCTAACATGAAGCTGAATAATTCCCAGATTTTAGATAATTTGGACACTAAATTGTACCACTTGAATTTGACTCAGAACACTGAAATGTCGGATTTAGTGAACAAATACAACTGTATGTTCTCTGATGTGCCCACTAGGACAAATTTTTGTCGAGCACGATGTAGATATCGGAAATGCAATGCCCATTAAACAACATCCATATCGATGTGGGCCAACTAAACAAGCTCTTCTGTATAAAGAAATTCAGTACATGAAGGAAAATGATATAATAGAGGAAAGTAACAGTGCCTGGAGTTCTCCTTGCATTTTGGTGCCCAAATCGGATGGATCGGTGCGTTTTTGTACAGATTTTAGAAAAGTTAATTCTGTTACTAAAACCGACACCTTTCCTCTGCCTAGAGTTGACGATTGTATTGACAAAATTGGAAATTCTCGGTTTGTCAGTACTTATGACCTACTTAAGGGATACTGGCAGGTGCCTCTTACCCCAAGAGCCAAAGAAGTGTCGGCATTTGTTACCCCACAGGGTTTATACCAGTATACAGTATTGCCATTTGGTATGAAAAATGCCCCAGCTACATTTCAAAGATTAATGAATAACGTATGTAAAGGGTTACAGAATATCGAAGTATACATAGATGACATTGTAGTGTATAGTAACACTTGGGAAGAACATATGCAATACACAAGAGCGTTGTTTCAAGAACTTTCGAAGGCCAACTTGACGGTTAATTTGAACAAAAGCCAAATTGGAAAAAGAAAAGTTGTCTTTCTGGGTCATGAAATAGAACAGGGTAAGATTCGGCCTGTTAACTCAAAGGTTGAAGCTATATCGGATTTTCCACAGCCTCAGACTAGGAAACACTTAATGCGATTCTTGGGTATGGCAGGGTATTACCGTAAGTTCTGTCGAAACTTTTCAGATGTTGTATCACCATTGACAGAATTGCTCAAGAAGAATAAGAAATTCATCTGGAGTAATGAATGTATGCAAGCATTTAATAATGTAAAGGCCATGTTGGCCAGTGCCCCTGTTCTCTCTGCTCCAGATTTCACAAAGCCATTTGTGCTTACAACCGATGCTAGTGATGTCGGTATTGGATCTGTGTTGATGCAAGCCGATGATCATGGTATTATGCACCCTGTCAGTTATTTCTCTAAGAAAGTAAACGGACATCAAGCAAAGTATTCCACTATTGAGAAGGAAGCTTTAGCTTTAATTCTGTCAATTCAACATTTCAATGTGTATCTTGAAGCTCCATTGAAACCAGTAGTGGTATTCACTGATCATAATCCACTGACTTTCTTGGCCAAAATGAGAAATAAAAACCAAAGATTACTGAGGTGGAGTCTTGCACTTCAAGAATTGGACCTAGAAATTCGGCACATAAAAGGAAAAAACAACATTGTAGCTGACACATTGTCAAGATGCTACTGAATGATTTTGTGCAAGATAATCTTTTAGCGAGTGTCGAACTAAAATAATTATGTGTGTATATATCAGGTGCTTGATTGATTATAGATTGGCGTGATTATTTTGTATAAATTATCGTATTAATTGTATTGTATATTTAATATTATTCTCATCCACGTGGCTTAACAAATTCAAAATTTCCCTTTTAGGTAAATTATTTTATGGAGGGAGGTGTTACGGGCTTGCCCTGGCTTTGTGCGCGGGCCTGGCTCGCATTCCAGGTGTGCATTTTAGACGCACCTGCGGAGCATGTGGCAATTCTAGTTATTTGTTACGCTCTGATGGTCATGGTGGATGAGAGTATTTAAGGGCCGTACAATCTTTGATCGGTCTCGGTTAGTGCTATGTATGTGTTAAGTGATAGGGTATGGCAGTGTAGCCTGGGCCGGCGCCGGTTCCAGTCTTCACATCGATGTCGTGGCCGTGTGGAGTTGCCGTTCCTTCTTGGGATATCGTGGCCTTTCCCGACCGAAGTCTTGTGCAGAGGAAGCATTATCGGTCTACCGATTAGGTGTTTGGCTTAAGGGCTACACTGCCATCCTTTAGGCACTAACCGAGCAGCGGCCTGTAAAAATGGTAAATATGAATTTATTGTATATTTTGCTTGGCCGAGCTTTCTGTTCACATTGTGCCTTTTGCCATTGCTGTTAACTTTGCTCCTGTTTATTATTTTGCATGGCCGCTATATATTTGTGCTTGAGATAAGTTCTATTTATATAACCAGTGTGTTGCTTATTAACCAAGTTTTGTTTAGCCTGCTTAATTGTTTAATTTGATTCATTAAATATTGAATAATCTAATTTGCTTGCTCTGATTTGTTCTTTCAACCGTTTGGTTTCATTCCTAAATTTATCCTTTGGGAGTTATTAAACTTTCTGCCGTCTGTGCGGGACGAAGTTCTAAATTGGCCGCACCGGTACGTAACACGGGGTACCTGTAAAACTGCGATAAATCCCATTGAACAAAAGAAGTTTTCTTTCTTTGATCCTCAGCCTAATCCTCCTTTTGTTGATTGTTCCGCTGGACTCTGTGCTATTTCTGTTGTGTTTCTTCCGCCATCATGATGTACACCATGCTGTATGTTGCCCTATATACGTGTGTTTCTTGTACAGCCATTATGTTCCGAAATACGGTACCCTATGGAGACATGAACACAATGTGTACAATGGAGACAAAACGTCTCCGGAGGGTAAATTTATATAGATGAATACGTCTCCATTGGGAATTTCACGAATTATATTTTTGGATTTTACTTAAATTACTCAAAAACTAGGATTAGGATGTGGGTTAGGGTTAGTGTTTGGGTTAGGGTATAATATAGGGTATATTGGGTCGAAATTTCAACCCAGGAAAAACATTATGGTTAAAATGGGAGCATTTTGAAAAACGTGCTCGACTTTCTAACCATTTTGTACACGAGAACAAAGCCATGTCTCCACAGTGATACAAAAATGCGAATTGATGTTTCTGAAGATCTTGTTAAGAATAAGATCAAAATATTAGGCCCTCTTAACTTATTTGATTTGTATATTTCAGGTCATTCCAGCCAGTAAGCAGTTTGCAGCAGTTTTAATCTTATTCAAAAGAAGATTACATTCACAGCTGGCGCAAACTTCATTCTTTGAAAGGGGTTCAACATTATTCTTAGAAGTTTTAATTTCAATAACTAAGTATTGGTCTTTTGTATCAATATCAGTACTAACATTTTCCACAATGTTATAATTTGTAAAAACATTATATTAGAAACAAAATTGCCAGATCAAACCAAAGCTTAACTTGATCGTAATGCAAATACCCCTATACTTATGAATCATTCCTAAGAAGTTAGATGCGCTACCATTGGTCCTCTCTATGGAAACGTGTTGCATATGTAAAGTAGCTGCATATATGAATGTTCGGTCACGTACGTTTGAGTCAAGTCGTTAGAACTCGGAAATCGTGCGCTAAGCGACTGTTGCATGAACGGATGTCGCGCTAGCTATACGAACGTTGCACGAATGGCGGCATGCGGATTTTCTATGCATGGCGATATTTGGCGGCGCTGGCTGGCCGACAAAAACCGACAGTCTAACGACTTGTCATCCTAACCGAGGCTTCAAATGCCAACCGAGGAAAATCTTAACGTCAGTCATCCCCCGCTCACTTTACAGGCGCGGATCTAGGATTTTTTTAGAGAGGGGGGGGCACACCAAAAACTAGAAAATGCGAGCGCGAAGCGCGAAGCCCTTAGGGCGCGGGGTCCGGGGCCCGCTTAATGGCCCCGGACAATTTTGGATTCTATATGCTTTGTGGTGCAATCTGAGGCGATTCGTGGCCTCTTTCCTCATATTTTTTTAGCAGAAGTTTAAACAATGATATGGAGATAAAATAAATTTTTTTAATGGAGATTTTAATGGAGAATATATATATAAATAAATATATACTATATATAAATTTATATATGAATGTGGGGCACACACACAACTGGAAAATTCGAGCGCGAAGCGTCGGGTCTGGGGCCCCCATAACCCTTTCAGTACCAAGGCATATTTTGTCACCATGCTTAGGATACCAGAGTAATGTGCATGATATGACCAGTTAGTGACCAAGCACTTTTTTGCCAAGGTTTAGTGTATAGCGCCCTCGCAAGGCAAAGTAATAAAAGGCCACTCTTCTTTGAAGTGGTGTTGAATCATAATGGATTGACAGTACCCCTAAAGCAATGACTATTAGTATTAGATTAATTAAAACAACAATATTGGCCTTTGTGAGAAGGGTGGGAAGAATTCCATATCTAGCCCCCACTTTTTGCCCTTAATATGACTTGACAACTATCAAGAAGTGTAAATCTGATGAAGAAACACTATTTAAGGAGTGAGAAAATTTCAAGTTTTTCTTTGAAAATACCCAATTTTACTTTATATTACTTAGATACTTAGATTTTATTCAAAATGAAGGAAATCTGGACTATGAAGGTAATTGCACAAACATACATCATCACTCCAACATTGAAATGGGGGGGGGGGGGGGGGGGAGGGGGGGAAACCACAATAAAACTTGATCGGGTAAATGCTCAATACAGACTATGAAACTTCTCAAAGCATGGTACTACACACATTGGTTTGTCACACTGTTTACAAATCATGCGAGTTTGTTTCCGCTTGGCTCTGGTACTGCAAACAACACAGTTGCGCTTTTTGCCAGCAGAAATTCTCCCAGGATAGTGATGAGTCGGAAAGCGGCTGGAACCACGTGACACTTGACTGGTATGCTGAGCTGGGATGTGCTTTCAAGTGGAAATAAGCTCTTCTATCACCTTGACCCTGAAATCCAAAGTGGTCAAGTGCTGATTTGTAGGGATGCTGTTGTATACAATGGTAGCATTCACCAAGCAGATGTCAAGAATGGCCACGAGACTTTGTTCCAACATTTCATCGAATTGTGAGGGTGCGAGTAGTACTGACACATTTTGTGCTGCGAGATCACTTCCTCCCATGTATTTATTATAATCATTAACAGAAGGTTTTTTGATCGTACGAAGTCCACTCAAACTGTTTTTGTTCCGAATGTCTTTCGTGTCGATATTGCAGTTTCCAACATTTGTGAGAAGAGTTACACGCTTGGCATCCTGCCAAACGACGCACATGCAGTTGGCCGGCTTTGGTGTAAAACTGGGGGTCAGCACCTTATCATGTGTAACTTGTTTGGGTTTGCACAATCTGGAATCCCCAGTGTGGTGCAGCGTGCAGTTCCACAAGCTCCAAACTTGAATTGTGACAACTTGCAGATGAGAGCTGGGCTGGTATACCAATTGTCCAGGAACATTTCCTAATTAAACGAAATGTAATGCAATGAAATTGAAGTTTAATTATGATTCTACCGAGCAACCACTAGCACTGAAGGGCTTACTTGAGATTGCACCTGCCACCGGTATTTATTCGTCACACTTGAGAGAGTCCTTTGTTAAAAGGATAAATCCCCTATATAAGTGAGCCCCGCGAAGTACGCCTCAGGGCATTTTTGTGGAAGTTTTAACTTTTTGCAGTTCACTGGAAATGGGTGGGAATTAAGCAATACTTCCAAAATTTTAGGGCGGGAACGTAAGCCCTTCAGTGCTAGTGGTTGCTCGGTAGAATCATAATTAAACTTCAATTTCATTGCATTACATTTCGTTTAATTAGGAAATTCTACCTCGCAACCACATAGCACTTCGGCCTTACTTGAGATGTTTAGAGCAGCTGCAAAAAGTAAAGAATGAATGTTACAAGTCGACATTCAATTACAGACAAGTTTCTATGAAACCATAATTTATTCTGCATTAAGCTCTCGACCATTCTGCTGCTTTCATGATAGTTTCTAGTGGTACACCTTTCCTAAATGCTGCACTGCATGAGGCTGATCGTGTACTGTGGGCGGTAAATTTATCCGTCCTAATCCCAGAAACTGAAAGGGTTGACTTAATCCATCGACCTATTGTCTCTGATCCCACTGCTTTGTGGGGCGACACATAACTTAAAAAGAGTCTCTTATTATTACCCCTGAAAGGTTTCGTTTTCTCAAGATAAACCTTTAAGGCAGACATGACACATAACAAATGGTTATGTGGGAATGAAATTAAATTCACTTCTACACGAGGTTTACCTGCTTTACTCGTTTTAGTAGGCTCCTCAATAATAAACTTAACATTATTTGTACCAACTTGTACAGAGTTAAGGTTTAATAATGATAATGTCTGGCAACGTTGCCCGGATGTGAGGGCGACAAGAAGCACTAACTTCATAGTCAAGTTCTTTAATGAAAGGTCCTTGTTGGGTCCTAGAGATTGTAAGTAATTCAAAGCCACCGCCACATCCCACGTATGTGAGTAGCGGGCTCTTGGTGGTCTCAGGTTGAATACCCCTTTCATTAGTCTCTTGACTAGTGGATGAGAACCCACTGTAGTCCCCTCAATTGATGGGACGACTGCTGACAAAGCACATCTAGTGATATTCAGGTTTGAGTATTGACTACCTGACATAAATTGGCTCGCCAAGAAGTTCAAGATTGCTACCAGAGGTGGTCGAACTGGATGAGTCTCTGTCCGAGCGCAGAACTGAATCCACTTCCTAAGTGCCGACCTGTAGCACTTTTTCGTGCTAGATCGCCATGATGCGAGGATAAGTCTGGAAGCTGGTCCTGATACACCTTGTTGTCGGAGTGTCTCCCTGACAAGTAGCATGCCATCAACCTCAGACGATCCCTTAGTGGATGGAGTCTATTTGAGAAGGGAAGTGAGAGCAAATCTTGTTGAATAGGCAAGATCAATGGAGTTCTGACAAGCAGTTTTAGCATTGTCGGGAACCAATTAGCTCAAGCCAATTTATATGGTGAGTGGCCTCGTCTTTAGACCAACGCCCGCCAGTAGTGCGACCATTAAAATGCATCAGTTTCGATCACGTGATCAGGGTCATGTCTGTGCATAGGCGCAAAGGTTACTGGCAGCTCTGTAATCCACCAGTTCAGATCAGAAACTGCGTTTTTGGAAAGGCTCATTTTAGCCTCAAAATCACCACCATGATGTGATAGTGCCTGGTTCTTTTCGTTTTCTACTGTTCTTCTAAACAGAGGTCCATATGGAACTGCTAACTCGCATATCGTATTGTAAGAGACTGATGACGCAACAGATTATTGACTGCAACAATGGTACTTTCTACCTTTAAGTGCGGAATAGAGATCGTCATAAGATCTGAATCCAAATGAAATCCCAAGAAATCAATTTGTTTAGTGGGAATTAGAACTGACTTTTTGTCATTGATTGTAAACCCTAAACTTGTAGTAAGGGTGGTTCGGGCTGTAACATTTTCAATGCATTCTTGAAATGTTCTGCCAACAAGAAGTGAATCATCAATATAATCACACGATTCATGGCCCCTTAACCTCAGTGAGGCAATCAATGGTTTCATAATTTTCGTGAACACACGTGGTGCACACGCTAAACCAAAAGGGAGACAGGTAAATTCGTATACCACATTACACCAAATGAATCGCAAATATTTCCTATGCTCAACAGCAATAGGTACTGCAAAGTATGCATCTTTAAGATCAATACAGGCCATGTAGCATTGAGGCCGTATCAGCTGAATTGCTGTGCGGATAGTTTCCATCTTAAAGTGGAAATATGCCACAAAAGTGTTTTAACACTTTTGTGGCATATTTCCACTTAAAAGCCCCTTAAAATTAATTATGGGGCGAAAAGAACCATCCTTTTTAGGTCTGATGAAAATATGTGAAATAAATTCACCATCAGTGTGGTTCGTCTCTACTATGGCTCCTTTTTCGAGCATTTTGGCAATTTCCGCGGCTATAATTTCAGCCTCGTGGGTTTGAAAACGCAAATCCCTTGGAATGCGCGTTTGGTATGGCATTTTAATGAACTCGATATGGTAGTGCTGTATAGCATCAAGCACCCGATTATCAGATGTAATCTCACGCCATTTGGCTATGTGATTTGCGAATTTACCTGCCAATAAACCTACAACCTGAGTGTTATCACATTGGTGCTCACTCACCGATTTTACTTGGCATCGGATTGGTGCCTTGTCTCCGCTGGCTTTCTTTTGTTCCAACGTTTTTGGCGACCGGAGTTTCCCTGTCGCGCTTGCCCGGTGTGAAAAGTTCTAGGATTTCCACTTCGTTTTGGCCATGGTTTTGGCCGATCCGATTTCGGAGCAGCAGAAAAACTCGAACGTTGGCAAAATTTTTGACCTAGTTTATTTGTCTCTTGAATGTCCTTGCACTGTTGGGATAAATTATCCCCAAACAAGAGCCCCGTTATGGGCACTTTGGCCGAACAAAGAGATGAAAACTGGTGGTTCAAGTCGGGCTTAATGAGCTCTCTACGCCTGTAGTTGAGCTTGGCGACCGGATGGCCAATTATAGCCATTGAATCTAGAAGATTGGTCAGCAGTGCTTTGTTATCCACGCTTTTGCTGCTCATTAGAGTCTCAATGCATGACACAATTGGCACCATATCTTTTAGCGCTGAATTTTCAACTTTTTGTAGCTTGATGTCCATTGATCTGGTCTTGGACTGCAGAGAATTCCAGATTTCTGAATTAACTCTAGTGCCATCCAACTCCGGGATGTTAGAGGGTCGCTTGAAACTATTAAGTTTCTCAGTCACCTTCTCCTCCGAAGTTTTCTTTCGGAGTAGCTTGCTGATGGTGCTTGCTAGTTTGTCGTCGACCTTGTTTCCAGAGTTTTCTCCGGAATAAAACTGCTCGACTATGTCGAGCACCCCGGCTGGTGAATTATCATTGGCCCCGGGTTCTAGGAGGTTGTCAACTAGTTGGCCCATTGCAACTGACTCGTCGCTGGATGAGCTCGATACTTGACCGACAGTTGCATGGCCGATTTTCTGTTTCTTCGCTGGTGGGTTCCCCAGTGAAGTGAGGACTGTAGACTGAAGAGTTTGCATTGCGTCGGCCATCGACGACATCTGGTCTTGAAGAGACGCAAACTCCTGCCGAGACACCTCGTCCAAGCATCTGCTTGCTTTCTTCGACTTCGCCTTGGCTTTAGTGGCCGGTGGATTACCACCGGAGGCAGAGAACGAAGTAGACGGTGTTGGGTCGGCGTGTGGTACAACGCCGCTGCATTCCAGGTCCGACGGACCATCGAGTAAATCCAAGATGTCCGTGGAGAAGTTTGTAGACATTGTTAGTGAATGATACCGGTCACAAAAATGCACTGAGGCGTACTTCGCGGGGCTCACTTATATAGGGGATTCATCCTTTTAACAAAGGACTCTCTCAAGTGTGACGAATAAATACCGGTGGCAGGTGCAATCTCAAGTAAGGCCGAAGTGCTATGTGGTTGCGAGGTAGAATGAAATGTCCCTTATGTTCGAGTCCTGTAATTAGGTCGAGGACTACATGCCCAGCAGATGTAATATTAGGTGGGTGGTGTGTTGAAGCATAACCAACGGAGGGTCGACTAGATTCCTTTGATGTGGGCTGAGAGCCGGTGAACACCTTCCAAGCACATGTATAACCGGTTTCTGACTCGTTCAATGAAAAACATTTCATTCCCCATTTGGCGGACTTTCGTGGCATGTATGTTTGAAACCAAGTCGGCCTTTGAACTTGATCATTGTCTCATCTGGTGAGAGGTTTTGGCCTGGATTGTAAATGCGAGGAAAGGATGGCAGTACAATGTCGAGCAGCGGGCGGACCTTGGAGAGTTTGTCATGGGGGCATCACCTAGTTGAACTCTGTTGTTGGCAAGGTGGGAAATCTTAGGATCTCAGTGAATCGATTGCGAGACATGGTCGCCGAATACAGGGGACTTCGCAGAACTTCGGACCTGGACCATTGCATGCTGTAGCGAGGCCTTTTGTTGATACCCATGCACAGAAGCAAGGCCACGAATGCCATAATTTCAGGAACAGTAGTTGGAGTCCAGGCAGGCTGATGATTGGCAACATCTGCACACATTGTTTGGTCGGCATAGCGATTGGTCTCATCCACTATCAACTCCCACACTGCTTGGCATGCAGAAGAAGAGCTGAAATATTTGCATGGGCGACAGGTGACTGAAATCTCCCTTGCAGCCAGTCTCTTCACTGAATTTCATCGGTGGGCGCTTGCTATAAGAGGTTCTTGCTTTATTCCATCCACACCTGAAATAGGAACACTCAGAAAGGTTAATGGGACACTCTTCATTTCAGGGCACATTTTCTGTTGAGGGTAGTATACAACATTAGCTTTTTTAGGGGGGGGGGTCGGGTCAAACGGATTTATCCGGGGTTTGGTATTTTTTGGGACGACGGTTAGCTAACCATCTTTGGAAATTGCTAAACAATATCAGTTTTGTTAAAACAGAACAGCACACCAGGTGCCCTGATTTCACAGGACGCTCGAGGTTTTTTGGGGGGTGGTCGCAAATGTTGTATTACCTTGAATGACAAACTGTCCTTACAATGCTGTTTGTGGATGCTCTTATTTAGTGTTCCCACTGAAATAAGTCTCCTTTTTTAATAAAATAAAAGTTCATGAAATAAAATCTCCTTTTTAAAGATTATTATATAAGAATAGATACAAATTTACAATCAATAGAAAGTTAAGAATATCTAAACAAATCAAAAACATGTTCAAAAATACAAAAACAAAAAATCAATAAATCGATAATTTTGATGATTTTCCCTGCAAAACGTCATCAAAAAGCAAAGGTTACATTACAGTAGCCTATGAATGTCGGATGCGAAACATTTCGAGAATAGCCAAGTTGAACGATGTGTTTTTAGTAACCTTCCTACCTATAGTTTGGCTTTCCAGACGAAGTTGAAGAGGCTTGTGTTGCCTCTTCATCACTTTCGTCAGATGTTGCCACAGAAGATTCATCATCGGACATATCTGAACCGCTATTTGCGAAGATTTCCTCCAAAATCTTGGAAGCGTTTTCGGCCATGAGGGCAGCTAAGTGGCGTGGGATGCAAACTGCTAGTGCCTTTCGCATGCACGCGCGCGTCCTTTTGAACCAGTTTGAAACCAAAAGCAATAATAAACCACACAGCTGCCAAAAGTGAGGGCGTTGTTCACATTTCAGTAGCAAACAATAGCGACAGAGAACGCTACTGCCAATAATTCAATGACCACATGTCCACCAGGCGCGGGATTATTTATCGAACCTCGATGCCAGTTAGTCCGAGT
This sequence comes from Crossaster papposus, assembly GCA_037893245.1. NCBI lineage: Eukaryota > Metazoa > Echinodermata > Asteroidea > Velatida > Solasteridae > Crossaster > Crossaster papposus. The sequence goes on from JBAIAA010000173.1 coordinate 1,105,267, forward strand.
ATCATACGTTGGTTAACGGAGCCACCACTGATACCAACGAGCGGCTAGATGCGCGCCTGGCGGGTTCAGGTTATCTTCTGCTAACACCAATGTCCGGCCTCGCTCTCCCGCTGCGAGTAGAGACATGAACGGGTGCGGGTCGCAAACTGGGGTTCCATGGATCGACAACCCTTATTTGTCAGTATTAAAGGTAGGATACACCATTGGCAATTGCTTGAATTATCATGAATGGGTGGATTTGGGGGGTTGTATTTTATAGTAAATATCGTTTAACTAACCTGTCCGAAGTTTTACAATCATGAATGCCGAGAAAAGCACAAAAAACAGCGTTTGTTTTCAACCGGCGTCGAGGACGGACGGCGATCGCAAGTTTTTCGCAAAATTGTATTTTTCAGAATATTTAAAAGATATCTAGCGCAATCATTTTTCTGGACGCCTAGAATCATTATTTACTTTCAGATGAGTAAGATATTTCTTAATAATTCGATAGTAATTATTTTCGATATCTGCAAAAAGTGTATCCGACCTTTAATCTATGCCAAAAATAAGACACAGCAGATCCTCCGATCCGATCCTCCTTCATTCTTTTTCTCTCACCCCCTTTTTATATTCAATTTATCCAGGGGCACGTGGCCCCGCTGCCCCTCCCCCCCACCTTTACTTCACCTTTACCAGTTAGTCCAGTCAAAATACCAAATTTTGTATTGTTGACCTCAAACAAATTGAAACAAATCTTTTTTCACCACAGTGAACTTCTATAAGGTCCTAGAATTACATACTAAAAATCTTTAAAAATCCAAGCGGTGAAAATATGTCTAATTTGCATAAATCGTTAATCCCTGCCGCGTAATATGTTTATTTCCATATTTGGGTATATATTTTTTTTGTTTTTTTTGAAAAGTTTATTTTGGTGATTCTACTTACACATCCTTACTTCAATAACATTTTCTAAAGCATGTAAGTGACTGAATAATTTTGAAAATAGAGTAATGGTTCAAAATGACTATAATTTTAGCCTATAATTTGCACGCATTTACCTTGTCTCCAGATATCATCAAGTAGTCAGTATGGACGAGCTTCAAATTCACCAAGTTGCTTACTGGCACCGTTATCCTATTAAAACCTTATGAAAAATCATTATGAACAATGATAACATTGTGATATTCACCCCAGCAAACAACAATTGGGAAAAATCGTTTGTCCATAAATTGGGCTAAAAAGTAGGTGAAGGGTTACCTAAGGTGAGAGACTTAGGTAAACCCCCCAAATTAAAGATGTTTGTTGCTTACAATAATCATATCTACGTTAGAATGTATTTTGAGAATGTTCTTGAACTTGTTCAAGTCTCCCATGTTAGGTAACCCTTTAACTTCTTTTTCGCCTAGTTTATAAACAAACCATTTTCCCCCAGTTTTGGTTTGCTGGGCTAAATATCACAATGTTATCATTGTTCATATGATTTTCCATTAGGTTTTATTATGATAACTGTGCCAGTAAGCAACTTGGTGAATTTGAAGCTCACCAATACTGACTACTGGATGATATCTGGAGACAGTGTAATGTACGCACATTTATAGGGTCACGAAGTCGTCATTTTGGATAATTACCATGTTCTCATAATTATTCAGTCACTTATACGCTTTAGAAAATGTTACCGAAGTAGAGATATGTAAGTAGAATCACCTAAATAAACTTTTCAATTTGTTTAATATATATTACATACCCAAATATGAGAATAAATATATTACGCGGCAGGGATTAACGATTTATGCAAATTAGTCATATTTCCACCACTTAAAAGACTTTTAAAGACTTTTGATATGTTATTGTAGGGACCTTTTAGAAATGCATTGTGGTGAAATTTGTTTTGTTACAATTTGTTTGAGGTCAAAACTTATTTTGACTGGACTAAGTTACGATATGGGCGTACGGTAATGAATTGGTATTATCTGTTAACTCGTGCTTGTATTTGAGCATCAGAATGCCGCTGATGATGACCCAGAATACCCCCTGTATACCCCGGTAAACTGTCTGTAGTATTGGAAGACCTGTGGAACACCCAGTGTGTGTATATTGACGGATGTCAACCCCGCATACGATTTGTGAGTAGCAAATTGAGATGAATTTAATTGAACTGATGTATTTATAAAATGGAAATTATGCCTGTATAAGTGAATTGGAGAAGCCGATTGTTTATTGTAAATGATTTGCCAGTGTTTAAATTGTGTTATTGGTGTGATTGTATTTTTCGAATATAATTTAATATATTTTTGTGAATGTAATTTTCAGTTTCACCTGCCCTCATGGGCCGAGTAATAAAACATCAGGGGAAGGCATCCATGTGTCGCGTACCATCTTTTGTCACACATGCACACGCACCAGGCTTTACCTTACATACGCACTGTGGACATTCCTTTGTATTCGTGTAGTTAACAAACTTTGACTAAATACTCATTTTTCTCGCTTCCTGAAAACAAATTTACCCTCAAATTAGGATTATGGGCCTCTCAGCTGTCCCTTCTATCTTTTCTATATATAACCCTAACCCGTTTTTCCTCTAGCGCTCTTTTTCGGAAACTGAAAAACGGATTGTGGACGTGTGCAAGTCCACACACCGTAACCTCTTCCCGCATCGTGTGGACCTATATTGTTCGGAGGTCCACAGTGCGTATGCAAGACTAACTCACACATACATGTAGACACTACCACACTGAGGGCATACTTGTCATTCTATCCAATGGAGGACACTTGAGTGTGTGTGAATTACACCTATCAAAGTGAGGACACGACACTAAAATGCTGGTTGTCCATTGGTTTCATATTGATGTGCATTCTAAAGTCATCATTGCGATTGCAAATTCTAAATAGTCAAGTACTCTGACGCATCCGTACATGTATGTGAACTGACGAAACACCCTGCTTAGCTTTGATGAAGCTTCATTTTGTTCCGACAAAAGTCTTTGATGTTCCTCCAGGTTCGTGTCTGCAGTGCCACAGGACAGGATGTTTCGATGTCTCGTTTGCCAGGAAGCTTCTTCAGCAGAAAGAATTTCTGCAAACCCTTCGTAACGTCTCCCTTCTCCTCGGCAGTCCAGGGACGACGTTTCACTCGTCTCGAGTTGTTCAGAGATGCCAGACTTCCAGATGGAACACTGATAGGAGCCTGTCGAGTACCTAATGTCAAATAGGAAACAAGTCGATATAAAACAGATATTTAGTCACTTTTAATTCAGACAGCCCGATAGCCAGATGAACAAACAAATGGACAGACAGACAATTGTTTTTTTAAAGACAGCCCGACTTAAAATACAGACACATAAAAGCCTAAACTTACTGTTTTCACTGGGCACATCACAGGAATTGTCACTGCTATCATCGCTGTCCTCGTCACTAGTGAAGCCTTCTGCAAGTCACAAAGAGTAGTTTTTGTTAGATTAATGCACACATACCTGACAGTTGGTCAATCTCTGCTGGAGCTGATGTAATGCAGGAGCAATAGCAAAAGAAATGCACAAAAACACGTATACCATTTGTTATCATATATTGTGAACTGATAACAAAATGTTATTTCTTGCATTTCTTTCGCTAATTACTGATCAAGTATTTTTCAACAAAAGCAATCATTAATGTCTTTCTTTTGCTGTTGAGTAAATAATTTAAAACGACTGTGTCCTTACCACCAGTGACATTTGCCCAGGGATTTGCCCTGCTGGGAAGGCAAGTTTCCCCTCTCCAAGCTGAGAAAAAGTCGAGAAAGTTTGGTGACCCTCTGCACAGTATCTGGCAACTGGTAGTATTCACGATGGACACGCAAATCATGACCCATGAAGTTTGCAAGTGTTTCAAGTTGATGTTCCTTCAAGGCAAGAATTTGCGAAGCGGTTGCCACGTGCTTACGAAGTTTTGTAGACCGGATGCTGGCAGCATTGTCAAGGCCCGCCATATCTGCGTACACTCTTATACAGTCACATCCTCTTATATGACCTGTACCTCCATAAGAACATCGTGCAAATAAGTAGGTGTTGTCGTGGGCGACTCCAGCTTCATTTCTATTTGCAATCAGAGCACTCAACCACGCCACCACCTCATTGCTGAGAAGCACAGGAACAGTTCGACCCCTCTTGCCAACTATTTCGACAACTCTGAACATCTTGCACAGATGCCGTTCAAGATCAGTCAGCAGGCATTCCCCGTTGACACTAGCTGTTGTGTGCTTCTGAAAGTCTTCTAGTTTCATCTTTGATACCTCCCCCTGCCTTCTGCGGTTGAACATAATAAGGTGGCACAGTGCGACTTCATTCAATCTCTTCCAAGCTGCTCCAATTTGTTCGCCCCGAGCATCCTGGACAAGTTCCACTTCCCTGTTGCCAGCTTCATGGAGGAACGCCGACATTTTCACAACATCAGCATTTGTCGGCAGAATTTTAGGTTTGTTGCGCTTTTCTTGGTACAGTGTTCTGTGTGCATGGGTGGATACACGGTCTCGCCAGGTCAGTTCGCACAACTGCAGAAATTCTTCAGCGTGTTGCGCTTTTTGCTTTTGGCCAGACTCTAGAGCATTTCCTTTAAGTATGAGTGCACACTTCTTGATGGAATGTCCAATCTTTAAAGCTAGAGACGGAACATCATACAACTGCTTGTCTTCATTAAAGCCAGCAATACCGTGAACAGCCTTGATGATATCATTCACGTAGTGGGGGTGGACAAATAATTCAAGTGATGCATTTGGCTGGTGTGTATTCTTGCGGAGTTGTATGACAAGACGACCCAATTCCCGTATCTTGTTTCGGATGTAGCCATGTTGATCTACATCGTGCCCGAGTTTCGCGTATTCCCGCTTGGCTACTTCCACAATCAAAGTGTCATTCTTGGCCAGCAGAGTCACCTCATCTCTCTTCATCGGAATAAGAACCTGGTTCAACTGGAAAGACACACCGACAGGTGGAGGCTTTAACAAATCACTCTTGTGAGCAACACGTCTACGCAGAGGAGTTGTGGTAGTGCTACCATGCGAGTGTGCAGGGAGTGCAGGTTTCAGTGGGCACTGGTGACGCCAGAGATCACTTCGCACATAATAGCCATAACAATGCACGGTCCGTATGCATGTGGAGCTACCTTATGATTAGGCCTATATCCTACAATAAGTGCACCCCGGCCTTTCCGAAGGACTTGGCAATTGTGCCTATGATTACCAACATTGCGGATTTTCCACAGAAGTATCTTACGGGCACTTGGGTTGGTCTCAGACGCAATCTCTGCAACTTCGCTCTCTTCTTTGTGACATGACTGGAGATGACGGGGCAACTTAGATTGAGGTACTTCACAGTAAAAGCAGAAGTGTTTCTTGTCCCATTTCCTGTGCCCACTTTCATTGCTGGTCTCCATGACTGTTATGTGACCGGTCTCAGTAGCCTCGGTTGATGATCTCTGTGACTCGGCACTTGAGGCTTCATATGGAGGAGGACAAACGGCAGGTCCTGTACCAGAATCAGCCTGTTGGCCATCATCCCAACTGGAACTGCTTTGTAGACTGTCTGAACCATTTAAGTGCGGACTCGAGAAAAGCGTATGGGCCACCTGGCATAGAAATCAAATCAAAATCACATTTAATTTTAAACAAATAACAATTTCTTTGGGTTATCTCTAAAATATACTAGCCATTTTAACACCATCACAAGCAACCACATTCGCCCTTGATGTGCAACTTAACTGACGACATACCGGTAGTTATCCTCTTCATAAAAAGATATGTAATTCAAATGAGAATTTGTGTCATGTGCATTCATTATATGACTTCTAAGACTAAGCAGTTCACTAATTAAATACTTGTAGTCAGCGTACAATACAGGCGTTGTTCATATTAATAATAATGGTAATTATTATTATTATACCTCCAAATAGGCACTTGGGGAGACAATCCCATAGAGATGTACACAAACTTAAAACAGTCCTAACGCTTTTGTCTAAGATCTTCAAAATTTGCTATTTAGACCAAAATCTGTCGTTCTAGGACAAAAATAACTCCCTATTTTTTTTTTTTAGGGTAGGTAGACACTTAGGGAGACACTAAAATGTCTCCCTAAGTGCCACGGTCTCCTTATTACCTAAACACTTACGCTAATTTGTCTCCCCAAGTGCCTATTTGGAAGAATTACGCATTTCATTTGTATTCTTCCTAACCTGTCTGTTGTTAATTAATGCATTCTATGGTAATTTTCTCACCTGGTGCTCAAATAGGCAGCGTGTCACACCATAAGTGTACCGGACGCAGTACTTTCCTGATAAGAAAGCCACAAATTCAACTAATTAAACTTTAAAGGGATTACATGCAATTGGGAGTGGAATGTTGAAAAGTATTTGTTGTTTAAAGATCATATATTTTTTGGTTCTGAAGGGGGGGGGGGAGGAATCAAGTTTAGGAAAAATGGCATTGTTTATTTACATGTGGTACATGTCATGGGGGGATGTAAGAGGGTATACAGCTGTCTTAATTTATGTGTGACAAATGGGATTCTACATTATGGATTACATTTCTTACCTACGGAACCCCTAATGGGACATATGACGAATAGTAATCACCGTGACAAAATAAATTTAGTTTTGTATTTCTTGCCCACGAAATCATTTCGTGCCCATGAAATCATTTCGTGCCCACGAAATCATTTCCCGTGCGCTCGAAAAAAATAATTTCATGAGCTCGAAATAATTTGTGTGCTCGCAATAATTTATTTTTTGTGCGCTTGAAATAATTTCCTGCGCTCGAAATCATTTTGTGCAATTGTTAGAAATCGGTTAAGTAAATATGTTTTACAGCACGGTCTTGACGCAAGGTTAACGTGAACCCACAAATTACGAGGGCATTCCATTTGTTTTCGTCATATGTCCTTTTAGAGGCTCCGCACTTACCTTTGGTGAAGGAGATTATTACGGCAGGATACCATGATGAATCTGGAGGCCACAGTGCAATTACGTTCTCCCCTTCATGATGCTGGTGATTTGTCAAGGTTCCATCAAGACGACTACTTCGTTTCATGTTTGTTATGGTAGTTCTGTCAGCCACACCTAGACTAGCTAGCTGTAACAAGACAACAATACAACAACAATATATCATTAAACTGATAATACAAGTAAATATTAATAATTGTGGCTACTTATTTGTTTTATTATTTATACAATAACTACAATTAACTATTTCTTGTTCGCACGGTGCTCAACAACTCATGCTTGCGTTGGCAAAATAAAGCAGTTAAATTTGGTTATAACTTCTATATTATTCTGAAATTAGGCATATTCAGTTCCCACATCATCCTATAGACTAGAGTGAGAGATCGAGGCCATGACTACAAATTACATTACAACGTAAATTAGCATGTCATATATGTCATAGTCTGCTACATTCATACTCATAGCGAGTAACATGCAAGCTTCCAAATACAATTGCTCTACTTACCATTTATTCCAGCTCCATGGTACACCTAGCTAGCTGCAAATGACCACGTCTTCGCATAAACTACAATATGCACTTAGGCCAAAACAACGTTATAATAGTTAAGACATGTCTGGGCTAGTTTAATTAGAGACATGTAATGTACATGTAATGTACATGTATACATGTATTTACGTCGTTGTCACACGCGCAACCAACAGAGGGCGCTATGCCATTCAGGGTAATACTGTTTGCGTTTTATTTGACGGGGTAAAAAATGTGCATACTGCCTCACGTCAGGTCTTATGCGTCAACCGAGGACTCCTCCCAAACGCTTTGATATTTAACCAACAGTCAAAAACGGCCACGAAAGTGCCATTTTTCACAATATTTCATACCGAGGACGCGCTCGGTTTGCAAGGTGTCCTCAGTATGTGAGTGTGTACTTACATAAAAGCCCTCCATTTGCGGTATTGACATGTACTGACAACCACCCTTCACAAAAAGTTTGAACCCACACACACCCACAGGTGGGTAAATGCCGACCGGGAAGCACACACTGTCGTGAACCACATAACGACCGAGGATCGATATTGTGTTTTCCTTTCTTCCTTTACTTAACCCAATCCCCATTGCTTTGCGCTTGCACCGTCGATCGAGGACAGAATTCGGACAAGCAAACCGTCGATCGAGGATCCTTTGTTCCCTTTGTTCTCTTTTGTGTTTCGATCCTCGATCGTAATGCAAGACAAGAACACCAACGCACTTCCGGATTTGCTCGCTGCTGGCAGACATTTCCGGCTTTGCACGTGACGTGTTTGGGTGTCATCCGTTTTGAATCTGGAAAAATGTTGTGTCTTTCTACGCCCACCGGCGCGAACTGGTTTTAAAGATCGACAAGGTTAATACATGTAATTATACCGTTAATTACCATAAGTAATTATTATTATTATTATTATTATTATTATTATTATTATAATGTTAAAGGTGGGATACACCATTTGCAGATATCAAAAATTGTTACTATCGAATTATTAAGAAATATCTTACTTATTTGAAAGTAAATAATGATTATAGGCATCCAGTAAAATGGTAAAATAATTGCGCTAGATATCTTGTAACTGTTTGGAAAAATTGAATTTTATTTAAATAAAATTACGATCGCCGATCGACGATAGCTAAAACAACCAACAAAAACCCAACAGACCAACAGTCAAACCCGTACCCGAGTCAAACCCGTACCCGAGTCAACTCGTACCTGGTTTACCTTCAGCTGTATTCTCTCCAGCCATCAAGAAACTGTCAATGTTTTAAGATAATAGTGGTCACAATTGATTGGCGACGAAGACTACTCCCGAGTATCTGTTTCATTGATAGTTTCACTGACTGTAGAGCTTCAGCTTTCTGTTCTCTTTCTGCCACTATTGATGCCTCTTTAGGCCGAGACGGTTCCTATAACATGTTACTGTTTGCTGTATACTCTAACCCATCGTATTTAAGGTTGAATGCCTAGGGATTATACTGCTCCTTTAAATCTTTAATTGTTAGCTTTAATTAAATTCAACCTGAATGAATATAACCAAGAATATATAAAAACCTTTAATTATCTGGTACGCGCAGCTTCAGCACACTTCTCGTGGTCAATACGGGAAGGGACCCAACGCGTCATTTTTGCTGTATACATGTATTGTTTTATCTTTTGTTTGCATTGAATGCATAATGAACCAGTACTATACCCCTTTAATTCTCCGACAGGTTTATTGAAACATGATATAAATTCAAATGGTGATGAATAACAAAACGTGGTGCTTTTTTGTGGTAGCATTGATACAATTTGCATCCAATAAAGCATAAAATCAAATACTTGTTGCCACTTAACAAAGATATACGAATACCAGTCACCTTAATTTTTTCTTTTTTTCTTCAATTTAACTGAAATATAAAACATAAAAAACGAAAAATGAATAATTGCCATGCCTGTGCAAGCCTTTCTGTGTGATTTCCACTGTTTATCTCTCTCCCACTCCAGCCTGTCTAATTTTACTGTGGAGGTTTATGCACAACTCCAGTTGTCATCTTTAAGAGCATCTACAGCCAAAACGTGCAAGGGAAAAACCCGGGGACTACCAAATTCGGATTCAGCGCCCTCACATAGTCCCAAATCACTTCTTTGCAAGTTGCCTAAAAGATTTTATTCGAAAGTCAATTTCTAGGCCTCCTATGATTTTAAGCTCATGGCCTATAACACTTAACAACACGGACATCTATCGTCGTCAAGCATTCAATTGCCTGTAATGAATGGGACAACCAAAATCGAAGACGTCACTAGTAACAACAAAATGTATTTCCTGCCACTTACATGTAGCCTCCCTTTATCAAATTATGCAGTCGCATGAAAAAGTAGCCAGACACAAAAAGGTAATTATCATGCGCGAGAGGAGGCATTGGGGCAAGTGATGTACATATAGCAGGCATGTTATCTTGCCCAAGATTGGTAATGTTTAATATAAGTCTATAAAAAAGAAAACGAAACTAAGTATTCTGCAGATGGGTATTCACATCTTACTTGATGTGAGAGAAGCTTTCGTTGTCATCTTGCTACAATGGAAAACAATTGATGGTGATGGCTGACTATACCCAAGTAGTTTATGTTACAAAAAACACAATTTTCTCCTCGGCTTGTAGTAAAAGGAGCTACACGTTCAACTATTTGATCTGCTATGTACTATCTGAAGTCGGGTTTACGCGATAATTCAGTGCATTTTGGTTGAACAGAACTCGATAAGGGAAAATGACTGATTCGACACCAGATCTTTCGGGCATGTCCCAGATCGTTGTCGCTGTCCGTACATGTTTTATCAGCTTCCTCGGATTGTTGATTATAGCTGGAAACATGTTTTCCTTTGTCGTGACTCGTCGCGTACCAGACTTGGCAGACAGAAACCAAGATCTTGATGACATCTTTGGCAGTGTCTGACCTCACGGTTGGCTTTTTAACGGCGTTCAGTGTCGTCGCTTCAGCTATGGGCCGGTGGCCTTTCGGAGATATCACTTGTCAGGCTTATGCCTACATTACATATTTGGCAATTCTGATGTCAGAATTGTCCCTCATCTTTTTAAATGTTGAGCGCTACATTGCCGTTACAAGGCCGCACAAGTTTCCTGTTTGGTGCATTCGACGTCGTATTATCAGTAGTGTCACTGTAGCAGCAATAGCAGCTCTGTGTTTACAATTTGTGGCATCAAATGTTCTCAATGTTTCTGTGAAATATTTTGAAGCTCCTGCGGTTTGTTTATATGTGAACACCTCTGCAGCATTTAACATTTTATTCCTTCTAGTATGTGATGTAATTCCAGTGTTAACAATGATGTGCATATACTATCACATCATTAAGATCAGCCGAGAGCATGAGAAACTAATCAACCGGAATAACCCCAACAACAACAACATACAGGACAACAAAGCTCTCAAGACATTTGTCGTCGTCACTCTGACGTATGCAGTTTGTTTCACACCAGCTTTGATTCTGAGAATTGTTGAGGCTTACATCCACGTGGACGCTGCACATTGGCTTTGGTTTATGACGGTCAGGCTCGTTACATCTAACAGTGTCTGCAATGTTTTCATCTACTGTCTGTTCAATCGCTCCTACCGTCAGAAGGCCAAGCAAATCATCACAAACAGATGGTTCTGTTGCAGAGGGTCGGTGGAGCCTGTGAACATTTGAAATGTTGTTGTCTAGGTCATTGTATATAAACACACTCTACCCATCCAGCACTCAAATAATGTTCCGTTAAAAGAGATTAAACATGGTTGTAATCGAGTTATATTTCACGAATCAACTAATCCAAGGCTCTACTGTGGCAACCCAAAAAAAGGAAGAGGTCAAAAGAACAGCCACCTATAGACTACAAGGAGGACCTTAGACAGACTAAACATCAAAAGTTGCTGATGAGGTCCTTCAAAGATACTTCTTTTTTCCTTGATAAAACTTAATGTCATTGGTTTACCTTCAGCTGTATTCTCTCCAGCCATCAAGAAACTGTTAATGTTTTAAGAAAATAGTGGTCACAATTTATTGGAGACGAAGACTTCTCCCGAGTATCTGTTTCATTGATAGTTTCACTGACTGTAGAGCTTCAGCTTTCTGTTCTCTTTCTCCCACTATTGATGCCTCTTGGGGCCTAGACGGTTCCTATAACATGTTACTGTTTGCGGTATCTCTAACCCATTGTATTTCAGGTTGAATGCCTAGGGAGTACTGCTCCTTGAAATCTTTAAATGCTAGCTTTAATTAAATTCTAGCTTTAATTAAATTCAACCAGAATATAACCAAGGATATAAATTAAATGTTCCCCTTTAATTACAATTTGCTTACGATAAAGCATAAAATAAAATACTTGCTGCCACTTAACAAAGATATACAAATACCAGTCACCTTTAATTGTTTCTATTTTCTTCATTTCATCTAAAATAAAAAATATAAATAAAAAAACGGCAAGTGAATAATCACCATGCCCGTGTAAGCCTTTCTATGTGATTACCACTGTTTAACCCTTTCCCTCCCCAACCTGTCAAATTTTACTGTGGAGGTTTATGCACAACTCGAGTTGTCATCTTTAAGAGCATCTACAGCCAAAACGTGCAAGTGAGAAACCCGGGGACTACCAAATTCGGACTCAGCGCCCTCAAATAGTCTGAAATCACCTCTTTGCAAGTTGCCTAAAAGATTTGTAAAAGTCGAAAGTCAATTTCTAGACCTCCTAAGATTTTTAGCTCAAGGCCTTTAACACTTAACAACACGGACATCTATCGTCGTCAAGCATTCAATTGCCTGTTGATATAAAGAATGAGACAACCAAAAAAACTGGGAAGCTATAGGCAAGTGATATAGCAGGCAGGTTATCTTGCCCTAGATTGGTAATGTTTAATATAAGTCCGTGAAAAAGAAAAACGAAACTAAGTATTCTGCAGATGAGTATTCACAGCTTACTTGATGGGAGAGAAGCTTTCGTTGTCTTCTTGCTACAATGGAAAACAATTGATGGCGATGACTGACTTTAACCTAGTAGTTTATGTTACAAAAAACACAATTTGTTTCTCGGCTTGTAGTAAAAGCAGCTACACGTTCAAATATTTAATCTGCTATGTACTATCTGAAGTCGGGTTTAGGCGATAACTCAGTGGATTTTGGTTGAACGAAACCCGATAAGGAAAAATGACTGATTCGACACCAGATCCTTCAGGCGTGTCCCAGATCGTTGTCGCTTTCCGTACTTGTTTCATCAGCTTCCTCAGATTGTTGATCATAACTGGAAACATTCTATTGTCGTGGCTCGTCGCGTACCAGACTTGGCAGAGAGAACCAAGATCTTGATGACATCTTTGGCAGTGTCTGACCTCACGGTTGGCTTTTTAACGGCGTTCAGTGTCGTCGCTTCAGCTATGGACCGGTGGCCTTTCGGAGATACTACTTGTCAGACTTATGTCTACATTACATCTGTGGCAGTTATGATGTCAGCATTTTCCCTCATCTGCTTAAATGCTGAGCGCTACATTGCCGTTACCAGGCCGTACAAGTTTCCTATTTGGTGCACTCGACGTCGTATTATCAGTAGTGTGATCCAGTAGCGTACCTACGGGGGGGGGGGGGGGGTGCAGGGGGGGGGGGGGCAGTCTGCCCCCTGACGAGTGACAAGCAAGCAAGCAAGCAAGCAAGCAAGCCAAAAAAAAAAAAAAAAGACTTGTAAAGAGCAATTTCAATACAAAAAGGGTCATCAACTCATCATCACCATGGCTGAAAGGTAGACCAATGTCTCAACGTCTGATTGACAAGCAAAAAATGAAATATAAATTTAAAAAAGGTAATCACTATCACAAGCAAACACAAAACTGACGGAGGGGAAGGGGGTTGCATCATTTTGCATGAACTATGTACAATTTAGATCGTCGATTGCTCGTACAACGACCTGCATACAGACGCCTACAATGTTATGAGCACGGGGCCTAGGCTAGGCTGCGCGGCGCGCGCTAGGGTTCGTAGGCCGGCCGTGATAATTTTATTTGCAGGTAGGTTGGTACATAGTGTACATTTATTAGCCAATCAGAACACAGATGGTGTTGACGTCATCGATGATGTTAGAGTTGTCTGGGATCTGACTGGGGTTAGGGGTTAGGGTTAGGGCATGGAGAAAGGAATTTTCTCTATGGTTAGAGTTAGGGTTAGGGGTTAGGGGTTAGGGTTATGAAAAACTGCATTATGAAAACTAGCGCGCATCCGCTTCCCCGGGTTTACTACACGGAGCTTAAACACGGTCAAACCTCTCAAAATTGAGGCACTTTTGTTCTAACATTGCTGTATCTTTTGAACGGAGCATCGTATTAACTTGGGGTGAACGGAATATGAAAGAATACGTTTCAGGCTTTTTTATCATGTATGTTTCGTAAACCTTTTCGAAAAAACCAGGGATCATTTTGTCTTCAAATGTTTGCACTCCGATGCAGTTGTCTATGGAGAAGCATTGAAAACTGGCCAAACGGCCCGTGTTTACACTGACCCGTCGTCTTTGATTAGACACAGCAAGAGAACCAAAGGTCATCGAACTTTAGGGTGAACGATTTTAGAAAGAGAGAGAACCCCTCTTTCATCCATGTAAACTACATTTAGATTGGCTCAAAATCCACGGATCATTTTTCTTCTAAAGTTTTCTTCCAATAAGCACCCTTCTTACAAAAAAGGCTGTTGTAAGCGTACGTGCCCCAGTGTAGTATGCGGTATGCTAATTGCAAGGTCAATCCTGTGGAGTGGAGTGCATGAATGAGGGCTCTTTCACACACAGGAGCTTTTGCGCGTTTGGGGCCGAACGTTTTCATTATGACAGCTCTAACATCATCGATGACGTCAACATCATCTGTGTTCTGATTGGCTAATGTACCAACCTACCTGCAGAAAAAAATTATCGCAGGCCGGCCAGCCTGCCACTTGTATTCTAGCGCATTATAGCGCCACCACGAGTCAGCGCCATGGCATGCTGATTTGGCCAACGATCTTAAGTAGATCTGAAATGGCACCAAAGAAAGTCAAAAAGGTAAGCATGAATTCATCGGAAAAGGGTCTCTTATGGTGGCCCTAAAGGGAATACGCAGATCGTGAATATTGACGTCAATAGTCACGACAAATTTCACGACTTTCCTCAAAGTCGCGAATATTGACGTCAATATTCACGACTTTCCCCAAAAGTCGCGAATATTGACGTCAAATTTGACGTCGATATTCGCGTCAAATTTCACGACTTTTCCCGAAAGTCGCTGATATTGACGTCAATATTCGCGACAAAATTCACGACTTTATTCAAAGTCGCGAAAATTGACGTCAATATTGACGTCAATATTCGCGACTTTCTCTTAAAGTCGCGAATATTGACGTCAAATTTGACGTCAAAATATACGCATCCGGCGTGATCCGGGAAGGCAATCGAAAAAAAGTGACATGTTCCCCGATCCTACTACGGTTCTACAACGGTTTGACTACGGTTCCGCCACGAATGGGCCCGGATCACCCCGGTTCAAGCCTGTTTTTCCCCCATGACCCCGGATGGTCACGGATTCACTACGGTTCCGCCACGGTTTCACTACGGATGCGCCACGGTTCATCCCGGATGTGCCACGGTTCACCTCGGATGACCCCGGATACACTACGGTTCATCCCAGTTCATCCGGGAAATACCGTAGTGAATCCGTGGTGACACCGTAGTGAATCCGTGGTGATCCGTAGTGTATCCGGGGTCATCCGTAGTGGAACCGTAGTGGAACCGTGTGTGAACCAACGTTTCATCCCGGATAAACACGGTTACACTACGGTTTATCCCGGATACACTAGGGATCATAACGGTCACACTACGGTTTCACTACGGTTCTTCGCCGCCCCCTCTCCCTTCCCGGATGACCCCGGATCACCCCCGATGCTAGATGTTGATCCAGGGTGACGCTTGGCTCCCCGGACGTACTACGGATGTCCCCGGATGGTCCTGGATGGTCCCGGATTGGCTACGGTTTATCACGATTTGACTACGGTTCCACTCCCGGATGACCCCGGATATGAACCGTAGTGCATCCGGGGTGATCCGTAGCGTATCCGGCTTTCGGTGGGACTTGGGCTTTATGAAGTTTTCACCAAAGAGCAAAGTGGTTTCACTCATAACATTTTTAACACCATAGAGAAACACCTCTGCACCCGCAGTCACAAATAAACGCCATGGCAGCTATGATTTTCTGTGTCAATGTACATGTACATGTATGCGGGTACTGTATGGTGCGAAATACGGTACCCTCTGAAGACGTGAACACAATGGGGACAGTGAGAGTGAAAAGGTCTCCAAAGGATAATTTATATTTAGGTCTCCATTATGAATTTCACGAATTCGATTTTTGGATTGTGCTTAAATTACTCAAAAGCTAGGGTTAGGATGTGGGTTGGGGCTAGTGTTTGGGTTAGGGTATAGGGTATATTGGGTCGAAATTTCAACCCAGGAAAATAATTGTGGTTAAAATGGGGGCAATTTGAAAAAAGTGCTCGACTTTCTAGCCATTTTGAACACGAGAACAAATTAGCCATGTCTCCACAGTGATACAAAAATGCGAGTACATGTACATAGCCGGGTCAATCGCGGCGTGTAACGTTTTGCGTAAACACAATAACCCTCGCATGAATTTGCTTATAACCGTCCATCATTATCACGTGATATGAATACTGCATATATTACAATAGTCTGACCACGCCCCCTATGTGCCAACTTCTCCAAGACCTTCGAGTGAGTCCAGTTCGCGGGTGCGATTTGTCTGGAGATAGCGCCCTCTGTAACATCGATGGTTTGTGTCAGTGATCGCGGAATAAACAACACGAAGGTCTTGGAACCAAGACTAGCCAAAACCTAGCTTGCTGGAAAAAAATCGCGTCAAAATATTTGCGACTTTGGGGGCAAGTCGCGAATATTGACGTCAAATTTGACGTCAATAGTCGCGACTTTCGGGGAAAGTCGTGAAATTTGACGGGAATATTCACGATCTACGTAGTCCCTTCAGGGCCACCATAGGCAAGTGATATAGCAGGCAGGATATCTTGCCCTAGATTGATGTTTAATATAAGTCCGTGAAAAAGAAAAAGAAACTAAGTATTCTGAAGATTTGTATTTACAGCTTACTTGATGTGAGAGAAGCTTTCGTTGTCTTCTTACTACAATGGACAACAATTGATAGTGATGGCTGACTATAACCAAGTAGTTTATGTTACAAAACAAAAATCTTCTCGGTTTGTAGTAAAAGCAGCTACACGTTCAACTGTTTGATCTGCTATGTACTATCTGAAGTCGGGTTTACGCGATAACTCAGTGCATTTTGGTTGAACAGAACTCGATAAGGAAAAATGACTGATTCGTCACCAGATCCTTCGGGCATGTCCCAGATCGGTGTCGCTTTCCGTACTTGTTTCATCAGCTTCCTCGGATTGTTGATCATAACTGGAAACATTTTTTTTCCATTGTCGTGACTCGTCGCGTACCAGACTTGTCAGACAGTACCAAGATCTTGATGACATCTTTGGCAGTGTCTGACCCCACGGTTGGCTTTTTAACAGCTTTCAGTGTCGTCGCTTCAGCTATTTGCAAGTTGCCTAAAAGATGTGTAATTCGTTTGTCGTCATCACTCTGACGTATGCAGTTTGTTTCAGACCAGCGGCGATTACCAGAATTATTGTGGCTTACACCCACGTGAAGACCGCACACTGGCTTCAGATTATGGTGATCTGGCTCGTTGTATCTAACAGTGTCTGCAATGTTTTCATCTACTGTCTGTTCAATCACTACGCGCGCATTGACCAATAAGATTACGAGTTTTGTTCAGGTAACTTAGCAACGGTTGCTACAGGCGTGGTCCGCCATTAGCTCGGTCAAACTATCACATGTGGTTAGAAACGTGTCAATCGTGTTAGAAACGTGTCAATCAAAATACGGCTTTATGGGGTTCAAAAAATTGTCAAAAATATGCATAAAATGAGACAAACATAATTTGATCATTTAAATAATATAGACTCAATTCAGTGACGTATCCAGGTTTTTGTTCCATGAAGGGAAAATAACATCCAAATTGTGCTGTCAGGGCTTGATGTGATTTTGATTTCAAAGCGGACACGGTCCTTATAGGGTGGGTTTTCACGGGGCACGCCAACGATTCCCAAAGGATGCGAATGCCAAAAACATGGCAAAGTCGAACATTTGTATTTTAGGTTTCAAACGTTCGCCAAACATGCGCAGGGTTCAGAAGCGTCGTCAATTGTTCGTGAAAGTCGTTTTTAGTTCCGCGGGAATTTCGAAAATGTCAAAAAAGCTTCGTCATATGCGCACGACCTACTCATGATAGTGTAGGCTGTTATGTAGGATTTCAAAGTTGTGCATTTTTGTTTTGCTAAGGATGCTTTTTTTTGTTTCATTGGAAAGAGTAGACATCCAGGTTTCAGAAAAGTATTGGTAACATTTGTTTCCATTAACCATATGGCCGCCATCTTGGATTTCAAAATGGCCGCAATTTTTTAACCAAATATTTAATAAATCAAAGTATTAATGCTATACGAAGTTGATTTTACTGACAATTACTTCAATAATTATGTTAAGCCAAGGAGTTACAGATACAATTAGTATTGATTGATACCATCTCACTGGTTGATAGCCATCTTGAATTTCAAATTTGAGTTTGCCAAGAAGATGCATTATTAATTTGTAAACTCCTTACCATATTCATATCAGATTCTAAAACTTGGTCATTGAAAGGAATCTGTAATTCCCTTGTAGGTTAGCATGGTTAAAATGCTCTCCATCTCAAAGAAGTACTAATACTAATTATCATCTCCCAAGTGAGATATGGAAACATTATTGAAGTTACAATGTAGGCCGAATTTACATTTTAAAAAGTCAAATACAAATTGATGTTTGAATAATTGTTATATTATATATTTTTTTATTTATTATTATTCATTTATTTTTATAATTTTTATATATTTTTTTGGACGGGAGCGTGGGGCTCTTATTTTTGTTTGTAGTTAACCAGAACAACAAAAATAGGGGTGGGATGATTACTGTCAACAATGTTTTACTTTGATAATGCAAATATTATTTTCAGATTTTCAGATATTATTTGGCCTTGGTGCCCTCCATAATGTTGCTTCATTCAAGGCCAAAGTGGTTACGCCCTATTACCAAATGCAAGGCTTGCAGCACCAACTCCAGGTCATTCATTGACCAACGAGGACACAACTACGTCTGCGATGATACTCAGCAAAGTCCACTTCTGGGTATTAACGCGGCTGAATGCAGCTGAATCAAGATCTTTTTAAAGAGCTCTGCATTCATCCATATTGTTAATAGAACGGTGCATAAAACATTCGATGTAATAGAGATTAATACACCATTGGTGAATGTGAGAAATAACAATGGCCCCAACACCGTGCCTTGGGGAACTCCATAAATAACATCTGACCACTCCGAAGCTTCGCCATCCACAACAACTCGCAGGCTTCTTTGGGTGAGGAAGTTGTTGAACCACTTCAGAAGTGAGCCACAAACTCCGTAATGATAAAGTTTTCATTATGAGGAGCCTTGGCAGAGTCGCCTTTGGCAGAGTCTTTATCAAAAGCCTTAGAGAAGTCAAGAATGATGAAATCTGTTTGCTTTCTGTCATCCAGGGCCTCAGCAAGTTCATGGGTTGTAATGATAAGCTGTGATTCAAAGGAGCGGCCAGGGCAAATGCCAAGTTGACTTTCGAATACAAATGTTGTGAGTTTCATAATGATCCATCACAGGGCTACACATAATATGCTCAAGTATTTTACATGATATTGATGCGAGTGATAGGCCTACGGGTCGGTAGTTGGCGGCTTCACTGCGATCACCTATCTTTATTATGGAAACCTTGTTTGCAATCCTCCAGTCATGAGGGATTTTACCAGACTTCAACGACTGTTGAAAGATGGATAACAAGATAGGAGATATTTTTTCTGCCCTGTCTTTAAAAAACGGGCTAGAATGGAATTCGGACCTGTTGCCTTGATGATGCTAATCTTCTCAAGGAGTTTATGCACACCACTCACTAAAATCTTAATGTGCTCCGCATCAGGAAACGAAGACTTGCCCATTGATGGCAGATCAGACAGACTCTCGGAGGTAAAAACAGACATGAATTTCATGTTCAAAATTCTAGCTTTACCTTTGTTGTCTGGGATGATCTTGTTACTGTGTGTAAGGGGTGGGATACCAGTAGTATGTAGCGCCATAAATTGTTTTTATGTTTGTCATTAGGATGCGGTTGGTGTATGACCAGTAGGAGCCTGGGATCTTTCTTCATTGCGGAATGACTTGAAATTATCCCAGTCATCCTTGGAGTTGGAAGTTTTTGCCTTCTTGTACATTCTGGCCTTCTTTCTGGTCATACGTTTGAGGGAAGGTGTAATCCATGGCCGGTGGACACAAGATCCTACAATCTTACTAGGGGTGCTTTTCTTCATTGTCTGCAGAATAGGAGCCAGTTCTCATTGGTTGATCGCCGAGGTACCTCGCTGAATGCCTTCTTGTTGACTGCAGGCTGAGGGAAGTCAATGTCACTCAATACCGCCTCATGATCACTAATAATACCTTCCACTATCCGAGTGTTCTTGATGGAGTTCTGATGCGATCACATGGTTAGATCCAGAATGTTGCTTGCGGGGGAGGGGGGAAGAAGGGGGAGGGGGGAGGTTGATAGCCTGAGGCTGGCATTGGTACCTACAGGGTTAAGTAACCACAACAGCACCATTATTTGACAGCTCTCATATTGTCATGTTATTACAGATTACCAAAAGGGTCAACAATTTAATTAGCATATTATAAAACATCTGGTACAAGTAAAAACAGCATCAAAAGCAAATTATTATTGTCAAGTTTATAATTTACATTTATAGCTGCGTAATTACACCTGCCAGCCTAAGATTGCTGACAACAGCTATAGCTATACATTTTATTGCCACCAAGTTTGACTCCATATGTTGCTCAGAACCAAAGTTATAGGGCAAATTCTTTTAGAAACGGCGGCCATTTTGAAATTCAAGATGGCGGCCATACGTTTGACGGAAACAAATGTTACCAATTCTACTCTAGCCAATGAAACAAAAAAAAACATCCTTAGCAAAACAAAATGCAAATATACATAGCATCCTACACTATGACGTGCGTGATGTTCGCAAAATGTTAGTGAAACCCCAAACAGATTTCGGCCGTTTGGAGAATGTTTCGCGTATGTCTCGCGAAAGCAGCGAAGTTCGTCCGATCATTTCTCGAGCTATTCACGAACTTTTCGCAAGATAATCGCGCGACATATGTACGAATGTCACATGAATGTCGCACGACGTTCATTATTTGCGAAATATGCGCGAAAAGATCACATGTGTCGCATGTGTCGTAAAATGTCCGCATGTTGCCCGAGATTCGTGCACTGCAACATTCGAGTTGTTCGCATTTAGTCGCATGTTCTTCGTGTGTGTGGACTGGCAATAGTTCGGCAACGCTACACACGACATTCGCTCATACGTTGTGAGAACTACGCACACTATACTGCATTGTCGCGACACATTTGGAGAACAACTTCTCCGAATGATGGACTTTGCTATTTTTTGGCATTCGCCTCCTTCGCGACTCGTTCGGATGCCCGGTGAAAGCCCACCCTTAGAAGGATGTGATTTATACAAAAGATTTTCAAAATCACACCCAGATGCTCCAAATTCACATTTTCATTCCAAATTCACATCCTGGGTTAACTCTGAAGTGAAGTTATTATTTTATATATAACATACCTTGATCAGGTCTTTTACGAATATCCAGGCGTAGAGCATCGACTTCAGTACATGTAACGTGTTTGGCAAGTTATGGGTGGCTGTGTGCTACTGCCAGCACCACTTGCCATTACACATGTTTAAATGTATATATTTAACCCTACGTATTAAGCTATCTAAATATACCGATGTATGTGCAAATAATTATCCTACAAGCTACATAAACCTAAAGACTTAATAAATAAAGTAAAGTGTATAAATAAGACTACAGTATATGTAAAGAGTGTGAGTGCTGCATGTACATGATGTGGCCCTCTCTACTCTCACAGCCAGAATGTGGTGGTAAATTAAGGCCTAGCCTACTACATGTAATACTATGGTGCGTACTGATGCACACTAATAACAATAGGTATTGTGATTAATCTAAATAAACTATATACAAAGAATGTGCATGCAGTACTAAGCTAGGGTAAATCCATTTACTGTAGTGGGTGTGCAGGTAAACAACTTTAGATTAAACCACTTCAAAACATGGGGGTGCATACAACATAGGATTGGTCACTACAACTCGTTACTTAAGATTCAAATTAACATCCAATTAACCCAGGATGTGAATTTGGACTGAGGGTGTGAATTTTGAGAATGTTTGTGTGATTTTTGAAATAGTTTGTTAAATTCACATCCTGCTAAGGAGCGTGACCGCTTTGAATGCAAAATCACATCAAGCCCTTTCCTAGTATGACACCTAAAATACAGCCAGGGGAATTGCCTTGTGTCTCCCCCCCCCCCCCCCCCCCCCCCTCTCACCCCCACCCCTCCAACATTTACCTACCACACAGGACTTCAGCATTTCGAAAAAATCTAACAAAATACGAACTAATTCATGTCGAGAAAAACATTGAGAAAAGAAGGCCGCAAGCAACACAATCGCACGCGGTACGCGCACGGTGTGGCGGTGGCATGCATAGACTTGATGACAAGTCGTTAGATAGTCGGGTTTAATCCGTGTATTTCAGTCGAAGTTTATCGGCACGGCTGGTTTAAGACTAGTAACGTAGACTTGATGACAAGTCGTTAGATAGTCGGGTTTAATCCGTGTATTTCAGTCGAAGTTTATCGGCACGGCTGGTTTAAGACTAGTAACGTGCCAGATCTAACGACTTGATCAATACGTTCTCGCACCGTTATTCATATATGCGTGCAGCGCAATACATATGCAATGTATTTCTGCGGTGAGATCCAATGGCGCACTGGTATGCAAATGAAGACTCATCCATTCCGTTACATGGGGAGTTCTACTCAATACTTTGGGGACATGTTTCTATATCTGGTGACGTTTAACGACCAACACACTCAGCTAGGTCAATTGCGTGTTGCAATAAAATATATCATTGTGATACACTTGATTTATTTGAGTTGTGTATGCTCTATTATTACTTTTGTAATGTTACACAATACAAAGTACGAACCCTTGAAGTAATGAGAATGATCTACGTAGAAAAAAGAATAGGAGCTGAACACCTCTTTTAACCGCATGTGTTGTACGAGATCTGTAAAGGTGGTTTAAAAACACTGCAGGCGTACACATGTTCGTATAGCGCACGACCGAGAAAACGAATTTAATATCACAGGAAACGAAGTTAATATCACAAAAACAATCCAGTTTGATCAGGAAAATTAAGTTAAACATAAAAACACCCAAGAATGACATGTATACGCCAAGTTTGAATGTTAGGTAGACCTATTTTCGGGAAAAGATACGAGACATTCGTGTGAGACGATGCAATGCAGTGCACGTATTTACAAGATGTTCTAAAAAAAAATAGAAAAGTTTTTTTGGGGGGAAAGAATTCCACATCATAATCTTATGCACAAACCTTAGAAAAACGAGATTTTGTTAATTAAGAACATTTTTGAAAATGTTGATTTAATTTTATATCCAGACAATAAAAAGTTTTATGATAAAATTAAAAAGGGAAAATGTCTGTGTTTTAGGAAAATGTATTTGGCACATTAATTGGTTTGTTCGTGGGGACAGTGTCCAGATTTGGAATCAACCTAATGTTTAACCAGGGTCCCAACAATTCTTGCTGGACAAGTGGACAGAAAAAATAAATTATGTGGTTTGAGCTTAAACCATAGAGCTGTATAATAAAGATACAGCTCTATGGCTTAAACTATGAACTTGAGAAACTTGAAATAAATCACAATTAAAAATACCAATCTCACATGTAACTAATGACATACAAGTCACACAATGGATTAAATTTTGCTTGCTTTTATTTGGCATTGATACACTGCAGATAACATGTAATAACTACTGCCATAGTATTAATATTCTTATTATGTATTGTTTACTGATGTTATAAAACCAAAATAATAAAACGAAAACAAAATTAGCCCCCGACTTTCTATGAATTTAAAACCAAAATAAAAACTTGCGATGTCATTTTAGAATAATAATTGTTCATACTATGCAAAGATACATTTGGCAGCGTTCTTCACAGGCCAAATTTTGATAGGACACCCTGTACGGCTTTAACTTTGAATTGTGAGTGTTTCTGGATATTTGTGCAATATGAACACGATATTACAGATTTGTACAACACAATTTCTGTTTTGTATAAAACCGTGATTGAAAAGCAAAATTTGACAGGCCGGCATAACATTTGACAGGCCGGCATAACATTTCAACAGGGCGGCATAAAAATATGGCAGAACAGCGTAACATTTACACAGGGCAGGATACCCTGCTAAAATAGATTGTGGAGAACACTGACTGGGTAAATCTATGTCATTTTAACATCTGTATAATTTGCTTTGAATATTAACAATACAATTTTAACCAGACTTGTCGGTTTTCATGAAACACATATTCACTATACGAAAGCTCAAAAGAATATTATGTATACTTCCATGTTTCCAAGATAATTTTGTGACTGTTGCGACTGTTTTATTATCTGTACTTATATTGTTGAAACATGAAATGCCAAGATGCAGAGTTCTGCGATATTTTTACAGCACATCTAAAAAATGTGGAACACCGAGATAGCTTATCTTGGAAAATTTAGTTGGTCAATTAACCCTAACTCCCTCACCATTGTTATTGAACAATACAATTCCTCCAAAATCCTCCAACTTCCTTTGTTGTGTAGGGAGTTAGGGTTAAGCTTCCGTAGTTTACTGATGGTTAAACAAAATAAGTTTTGACATTCGCTGTCATCTGTTATCCCTCTGTCATGGGAGCAGTTCGTCCTGTGACTTGTGCAGCCGTATTAATAAGCTGTACAGCCTGACATCTCAGTAGCAAGAAGTGGACTTGGGTAAACCAATTAGCTGTAGTGTACAAAGAAAGAAAATATACAGGTATAAATTAAATGCCAAGGGAATAATGTTGCAACATTAGGTAGCTCTACACTTCCAGAATTGTGAGAGAAAAAACTGACCATTGCGATTTTAGGAAAATTCTACAGTACATTACATTTATGCACGTCAAATAGTTCATGACACAATATGTTGTGTACACAAATTACCACCATGAACCAAAGTCAACGGGACAGTCTTCGTGGAATGTGTACAACATTGATCTGAAAATACCTGTATTGTGGAATTCAATCCTTTGTAAAGGGTACCCTAGACCAACTGATTCTACTGTTCTTTCGAAATATTCAAGTTTTTCTCTCAGAAAGGACCACAATAATAATGAACAAATCCCGCTGAAAACAAAAATAACATTTTCACCTAGAGCAATGTTCTCCTAAATCTCACTTAAAACCGTAGTTCTGACATTTTCTACACGGATAGTTCACTGATCGTACAGTCTGCGAGTTTATATAATACATTTAATTATTTACAAAGGATTTTAATGCAATTTTACCCACCATCGCTGCTGCCACTGTGTCACTCTCGACGGTCTACGGTACGCGGTACGCATGCACGAACTTGCGAATGCGAAGGCAACACAAGTTTCACGGCTCTCTATTCTATTAATGTACGCTCGAATTATCCAGTTTGTAGAGATCAGTGGTACCGGGTACCAGTACAATACGCGAAGCAGCGTAGAATACATGCTGTATAAAGCTGCTCATAAATATTTATCCCCTCTGGAATCTGAACCAATCAGAGTGCTCGCATAGAATTTGCTAGCGATTGCCATAGGTTGTGTACAAAACTGAAAACGATATGTCCAAGTCGGTAAATTAACTTCGAAATTGGGAACGAGGCAACCGCAACCTCCCCCCTGTATACCGAGTGGACCGCTATTACCGACTTGGCACCAAGTCTATGGCATGCATGGCCTTGCGATCGCATACTAGCTGAATAACACGATGACGTTTCGGGGTCATGTTAATCTCATTTGCATACATTAAACATGGCTGTCGTTTTCTCAAAAATAGAGCAGAATCGTGTTGGGAACACCGAATTGAACTTTGTTTTTGATACACTAAAGTAAAACCCATGGAGTAAAATTATATACTAACGGTAAGATTGGTATATACTCTGTCATAAAATGAACCAAATACCCAAACTACAAAATTGTTAGAGGAGGATTTCTCCTTCGATAAACATTGCATCAATGTTTTGTTATATTGAGGGTGTAGCTTGAAGTCAAGTCAACATAAACTTCAACTGCCACCAAAATCCAAATTATAAGGTTGCAATATCATATATCAAGTGTTCACAAAATGCACAGGATTTTCTTCGGTCATTAAAGGTTAATGTAATTGACATGTCTTGCTACAAAGGGACTAAACTTAACAAGGCAATCAAAATTGCATTAAAGTGACAGGCTTTTGACAACTTCAGATCTTGTTTTCTCAACCCCCCCTCGTTCAAGATTGGAGCTCCTTTTCAAGCCAAACCTAAATTTGCTGTTTACACAATAACAAATGCCTAAAAATCTATTAAAATTGCATTATCACTTGAGAAGGCCCTTATACCAGTGATGTGCTATTGTAAGCTGTTTGGTGACATCAATAACCTGACCGGTAGTTAAAGAGATACTACACGTATGTCCTCGAAGTGCCCAATTCATGGGCTACAAAATGCGTTAAAAAAACTTAACGTTTGTCGTAGTATTCTTATATAAAATGAGTTTCAGAGGCTACAATTAAAAGTGACTACTAAGACTCGAGCTGTTTGGGTGTAGTCGTGATTCCAGCCGGAAAGTGTTCGTCTTTTTCGGACATGTAAGAAACCACATTTGTGCATTAGTGCTGTGTGTAATTTATGGGCACACACAATGTGTCTCGAACATTGAATAAAAAACATACGCAAAACGTATGCGTACACCGTCGTGACCAATGTAAACAACCGTCTTTTCTCGGGAACAATAATAAATTAGTTGGTTTATTTTCAACCGTATGTCTGAAATAATATAAGTAAACAATCCAACACATGACATGTTCAGAGATTTGAGGACATAGTGCCCCTTTAATAATATAAAGCCTTTAGACTAGGCCACCGTAATTAAACTGACAGAAACCACTCAACTTGGCGAGACTCATGTTGACGATTCGATGCTCTCAATAGAGATCCAGTTGGTGTAAGAGAAGCTTTTAGTCTTGTTACTGCCACGGACAAAAATCAATGTTAACTCTGTCCAAATAAATGTCTCTGTCAACAATTGTTCTTCTATGCAACTTAGAGTATAGAGCAGCTAGCCATTCATCTATTTGATGTACTGCGTGTATATGAGCCATCCGAAGCAACTCAAGTGAGGGATTCTTTTTGACCCTCTTTGCAGACTGGGAGTGAAATATGAATTATTCATCAACAGATCCTGTGGGCATGTCCCCGATCATTGTTGCTTTCCGTACTTGTTTCATCAGCTTCCTCGGAATGTTGATCATAACTGGAAACATTTTTTCCATTGTCGTGACTCGTCGAGTACCAGACTTGGCAGACAGTACCAAGATTTTGGTGACATCTTTGGCAGTGTCTGACCTCACGGTTGGCTTATTAACAGCGTTCAGTGTCGTCGCTTCAGCTATGGACCGGTGGCCTTTTGGAGATATTACTTGTCAGGCTTATGTCTACATTACAAATGTGGCAGTTATGATGTCAGCATTTTCCCTCATCTGTTTAAATGTTGAGCGCTACATTGCCGTTACCAGGCCGTATAAGTTTCATATTTGGTGCACTCGACGTCGTATTATCAGTAGTGTCACTGTAGCAGCAATAACAGCTCTGAGTTTACAATTTGTGGTATCAAAAGTTCTGAAAGTTTCTGTGAAATATTTTGAAGCTCCTGTGGTTTGTTATTATGCAAACACCTCTGCAACATTAAACATTTCACTACTTCTATTATTTGATGTAATTCCAGTGTTAACAATGATGTGCATATACTATCGCATTATTAAGATCAGCCGAGAGCATGAGAAACGAATCAACCGGAATGACCCCAACAACAAAAACAACATCCAGAACAACAAAGCTATCAAGACATTTGTCGTCGTCACTCTGACGTATGCAGTTTGTCTTACACCAGCTGCGATTATGAGAATTGTTGAGAATTACATCCATGCGGACGCTGCACACTGGCTTTGGTTTCTGACGGTCTGGCTTCTTAAATCTAACAGTGTCTGCAATGTTTTCATCTACTGCCTTTTCAATCGCTCCTACCGTCAGAAGGCCAAGCAAATCATCACCAACAGATGGCTCTGTTGCAGAGGGTCGGTGGAGCCTGTGAACATTTGAGATGTTGTTGTCTAGGTCATTGTATAAAAGCACACTCTACATATCCAGCACTCAAATAATGTTCTGTTAAAAGAAATTAAACATGGTTGTAATCGAGTTATATTTCACGAATCAACTAATCCAAGGCTCTACTATGGCAACCAAAACAAAGAAAGAGGTCAAAAGAACAGCCACAAAAGGGTTCACTTGCATTCCTTGCGCGTGCAGGGCCGCTATCGATCGGGCTTCGAGAACGATGGTGCAGACACTACGTCACAATATATCATATGTACCGATAAACCAGAACAAAATGGCGGCTCGCATGACGGTAAGCGCAGTGCGAGAAAATCTCTGTTTTATATGATTACCGAAACCGATAAAAATGAAATAAAAATCAAGTCACAATGGCAATTGACACTCTTTAACATTATGCAATTATAAACTATGGGTGAAGTTTCCCTTTGAGAAATACCTTACTTATTTGAAATGAAATAATGATTCTAGGCATCCAGCAAAATGATTGCGCTAGATATCTTGTATTTGTTTCAAAAAATTTGATTTTATTTTAGGCCGAGACGGTTCCTATAACATGTTACTGTTTGCCGTATACTCTAACCCATCGTATTTCAGGTTGAATGCATATGAAGTAATGCTCCTGTATATCTTTAAATGCTAGTTTTAATTCAATTCAACCTGAATATAACCAAGAATTTAAATTTAATTGTCCCCTTTATTTATCTGGTACGCGCAGCTTCAGCACACTTATCGTGGTCAATAGGCCAGCTTGGGACCCAACATGTCATTTTTGCTGTCTACATGTATTGTTTTATCTTTTGTATATTGAATGCATAACGAACCAGTACTGCCCCTTTAATTCCCCGACAGGTTTATTGAAACCTAATATAAATACAAATGGTGATGAATAACAAAACGTGATGCTTTTTGTGGTAGCATTGATACAATTTGCATACAATAAAGCATAAAATAAAATAATTGCTGCCACTTAACAAAGATATACAAATGCCTGTCACCTTTAATGTTTTCAATTTTCTCTAATTTTACTAAAATATAAAAAAACCAAAAAAAAAAACGGCAAATGAATAATTGCCATGCCTGTGCAAGCTTTTCCGTGTTATTCCCACTGTTTATCCCTCTCCCATCCCAACCTGTCAAATTTGACTGTGGAGGTTTATGCACAACTCGAGTTGTAATCTTTAAGAGCATCTACAGCCAAAACGTGCAAGTGAGAAACCCGGGGACTACCAAATTCTACTTACATGTAGGGGACTACTTACATGTAGCCTCCCTTTATCAAATTATGCAGTCGCATGAAAACGTAGCCAACAACAAGAAAGTAATTTTCATGCGCGAGAGGAGGCATTGGTGCAAGTGATGTAGATATAGCAGGCAGGTTATCTTGCCCGAGATTGGTAATGTTTAATATAAGTTCGTGAAAAAGAAAAATGAAACTAAGTATTCTGCAGATGAGTATTCACAGCTTACTTGATGTGAGAGAAGCTTTCGTTGTCTTCTTGCTACAATGGAAAACAAATGATGGTGATGACTGACTAACGAACCAGTACTGCCCCTTTAATTCTCCGACAGGTTTATTGAAACCTATTTTCAATACAAATGGTGATGAATAACAAAACGTGGATCTTTTATGTGGAAGCATTGATACCATTTGCATACAATAAAGCATAAAATAAAATAATTGCTGCCACTCAACAAAAATATACAAATACCATTCACCTTTAATTTTTCTATTTTCTACAATTTAACTGAAATATAAAATATAAATTAAAAAACCGGCAGATGAATAATTGCCATGCCTGTGCCCGCCTTTCTGTGTGATTCCCACTGTTTATCCCTCTCCCATCCCAACCTGTCTAATTTTACTATGGAGGTTTATGCACAACTCGAGTTGTCATTTTTAAGAGCATTTACAGCCAAAACGTGCAAGTGAGAAACCCAGGGACTGCCAAATTCGGACTTAGCGCCCTCAAATAGTCTTAAATCACCTCTTTGCAAGTTGCCTAAAAACATTGTAATAGTCGAAAGTCAATTTCTAGTCAAAATATTTGTAATAGTCGAAAGTCAATTTCTAGACCTCCTAAGATTTTTAGCTCACGGCCTTTAACACTTAACAACACGGACATCTATCGTCGTCAAGCATTCAATTGCCTGTTGATATAAAGAATAAGACAACCAACAAAACTGGCCAGACAAAATCGAAGACGTCACTATAGTAACATCATATTTCAGATTGAATGCCTAGGAAGTACTGCTCCTTTATATCTTTAAATGCTAGTTTTAATTAAATTCAACCTGAATATAACCAAGAATTTAAATTTAATTGTCCCCTTTATTTATCTGGTACGCGCAGCTTCAGCACACTTATCGTGGTCAATAATGTTTAATATAAGTCCGTGAAAACGAAAAACGAAACTAAGTATTCTGCAGATGAGTATTCACAGCTTACTTGATGTGAGGGAAGCTTCCGTTGTCTTCTTGCTACAATGGAAAACAATTGATGGTGATGATTGACTAACGAACCAGTACTGCCCCTTTAATTCTCCGACAGGTTTATTGAAACCTATTATCAATACAAATGGTGCTGAATAACAAAACGTGATTCTTTTATGTGGTAGCATTGATACCATTCGTATACAATAAAGCATAAAATAAAATAATTGCTGCCACTCAACGAAAATATACAAATACCAGTCACCTTTAATTTTTCTATTTTCTTCAATTTAACTGAAATATAAAATATAAATTAAAAAACCGGCAGATGAATAATTGCTCTGCCTGTGCACGCCTTTCTGTGTGATTCCCACTGTTTATCCCTCTCCCATCCCAACCTGTCTAATTTTACTATGGAGGTTTATGCACAACTCGTCATTTTTAAGAGCATTTACAGCCAAAACGTGCAAGTGAGAAACCCAGGGACTGCCAAATTCGGACTTAGCGCCCTCAAATAGTCTTAAATCACCTCTTTGCAAGTTGCCTAAAAAAATTGTAATAGTCGAAAGTCAATTTATAGACCTCCTAAGATTGTTAGCTCACGGCCTATAACACTTAACAACACGGACATCTATCGTCGTCAAGCATTCATTTGCCCGTTGATATAAAGAATGAGACAACCAAAACAAAATGGCCACACAAAATCGAAGACGTCACTAGTAACAACAAAATGTATTTCCTGCCACTTACATGTAGCCTCCCTTTATCAAAATAACAGTCGCATGAAAACGTAGCCAGACACAAGAAAGTAATTATCATTCGCGAGAGGAGGCATTGGGGCAAGTGATATAGCAGGCAGGTTATCTTGCCCTAGATTGGTAATGTTTAATATAAGTCCATGAAAAAACAACGAAACTAAGTATTTTGCAGATGGGTATTCACAGCTTACTTGATGTGAGAGAAGCTTTCGTTGTCTTCTTGCTACAATGGACAACAAATGATGGTGATGACTGACTATACCCAAGTAGTTTATGTTACTAAAAAACACAAATTAAAAATCTTCTCGGCTTGCAGTAACAGCAGCTACACGTTCAACTATTTAATATGCTATGTACTACATGTATCTGAAGTCGGGTTTAGGCGATAACTCAGTGCATTTCGATTGAACGGAACTCAATAACTTAGGAAACATGAATGATTCGTCACCAGATCCTTCGGGCGTGTCCCAGATCGTTGTCGCTTTCCGTACTTGTTTCATCAGCAAAAACACTGCAGGCGTACACATGTTCGTATAGCGCACGACCGAGAAAACGAATTTAATATCACAGGAAACGAAGTTAATATCACAAAAACAATCCAGTTTGATCAGGAAAATTAAGTTAAACATAAAAACACCCAAGAATGACATGTATACGCCAAGTT
This sequence comes from Crossaster papposus, assembly GCA_037893245.1. Taxonomy (NCBI): domain Eukaryota; kingdom Metazoa; phylum Echinodermata; class Asteroidea; order Velatida; family Solasteridae; genus Crossaster; species Crossaster papposus. The sequence goes on from JBAIAA010000173.1 coordinate 1,137,109, forward strand.
TGAATGTTAGGTAGACCTATTTTCGGGAAAAGATACGAGACATTCGTGTGAGACGATGCAATGCAGTGCACGTATTTACAAGATGTTCTAAAAAAAAATAGAAAAGTTTTTTTGGGGGGAAAGAATTCCACATCATAATCTTATGCACAAACCTTAGAAAAACGAGATTTTGTTAATTAAGAACATTTTTGAAAATGTTGATTTAATTTTATATCCAGACAATAAAAAGTTTTATGATAAAATTAAAAAGGGAAAATGTCTGTGTTTTAGGAAAATGTATTTGGCACATTAATTGGTTTGTTCGTGGGGACAGTGTCCAGATTTGGAATCAACCTAATGTTTAACCAGGGTCCCAACAATTCTTGCTGGACAAGTGGACAGAAAAAATAAATTATGTGGTTTGAGCTTAAACCATAGAGCTGTATAATAAAGATACAGCTCTATGGCTTAAACTATGAACTTGAGAAACTTGAAATAAATCACAATTAAAAATACCAATCACACATGTAACTAATGACATACAAGTCACACAATGGATTAAATTTTGCTTGCTTTTATTTGGCATTGATACACTGCAGATAACATGTAATAACTACTGCCATAGTATTAATATTCTTATTATGTATTGTTTACTGATGTTATAAAACCAAAATAATAAAACGAAAACAAAATTAGCCCCCGACTTTCTATGAATTTAAAACCAAAATAAAAACTTGCGATGTCATTTTAGAATAATAATTGTTCATACTATGCAAAGATACATTTGGCAGCGTTCTTCACAGGCCAAATTTTGATAGGACACCCTGTACGGCTTTAACTTTGAATTGTGAGTGTTTCTGGATATTTGTGCAATATGAACACGATATTACAGATTTGTACAACACAATTTCTGTTTTGTATAAAACCGTGATTGAAAAGCAAAATTTGACAGGCCGGCATAACATTTGACAGGCCGGCATAACATTTCAACAGGGCGGCATAAAAATATGGCAGAACAGCGTAACATTTACACAGGGCAGGATACCCTGCTAAAATAGATTGTGGAGAACACTGACTGGGTAAATCTATGTCATTTTAACATCTGTATAATTTGCTTTGAATATTAACAATACAATTTTAACCAGACTTGTCGGTTTTCATGAAACACATATTCACTATACGAAAGCTCAAAAGAATATTATGTATACTTCCATGTTTCCAAGATAATTTTGTGACTGTTGCGACTGTTTTATTATCTGTACTTATATTGTTGAAACATGAAATGCCAAGATGCAGAGTTCTGCGATATTTTTACAGCACATCTAAAAAATGTGGAACACCGAGATAGCTTATCTTGGAAAATTTAGTTGGTCAATTAACCCTAACTCCCTCACCATTGTTATTGAACAATACAATTCCTCCAAAATCCTCCAACTTCCTTTGTTGTGTAGGGAGTTAGGGTTAAGCTTCCGTAGTTTACTGATGGTTAAACAAAATAAGTTTTGACATTCGCTGTCATCTGTTATCCCTCTGTCATGGGAGCAGTTCGTCCTGTGACTTGTGCAGCCGTATTAATAAGCTGTACAGCCTGACATCTCAGTAGCAAGAAGTGGACTTGGGTAAACCAATTAGCTGTAGTGTACAAAGAAAGAAAATATACAGGTATAAATTAAATGCCAAGGGAATAATGTTGCAACATTAGGTAGCTCTACACTTCCAGAATTGTGAGAGAAAAAACTGACCATTGCGATTTTAGGAAAATTCTACAGTACATTACATTTATGCACGTCAAATAGTTCATGACACAATATGTTGTGTACACAAATTACCACCATGAACCAAAGTCAACGGGACAGTCTTCGTGGAATGTGTACAACATTGATCTGAAAATACCTGTATTGTGGAATTCAATCCTTTGTAAAGGGTACCCTAGACCAACTGATTCTACTGTTCTTTCGAAATATTCAAGTTTTTCTCTCAGAAAGGACCACAATAATAATGAACAAATCCCGCTGAAAACAAAAATAACATTTTCACCTAGAGCAATGTTCTCCTAAATCTCACTTAAAACCGTAGTTCTGACATTTTCTACACGGATAGTTCACTGATCGTACAGTCTGCGAGTTTATATAATACATTTAATTATTTACAAAGGATTTTAATGCAATTTTACCCACCATCGCTGCTGCCACTGTGTCACTCTCGACGGTCTACGGTACGCGGTACGCATGCACGAACTTGCGAATGCGAAGGCAACACAAGTTTCACGGCTCTCTATTCTATAAGCCACTTCGACATCTCACGCGCGCAGTGCACTATGGGTAATGTCAAGGGTTATTGCAGATAAACAAATGGTGTCGCCGTTGGCAACGTACTCGTGTCGCGCGTGGCGGATGCCATTTTTCTATTTCTACTGTCGCGTTTTAGATTGTTTTTTTCTCAAATAACTTTGTCAATGTCCTCAGAGGATTCTTTTGCTTTGTCTTTAGATGTTATTGAACACTGGAATGTCGAGGCTTTGAAGGATTTTTTTTAAATTAAGAGGAAATCCACCGGGGGGGAGAAGGAATTCTGCTTGATCAGCTCAACGTTCCTCTATCTGAAAGTTGACGAACTGACCGAAGACAAACACAGAACGAAGTTATATTCGGAACTTGGATGGATTATTGCCACAAAAGCAATTACAATTTCGTTTGTGTTAATTGGCAAAGCAGCTACCAATACCAGATTCCACTTTCAAAATTGAATTATGTTGTTCATTGATACCATTATTGAATTTACCATTTATAAATTATATTGATTTTATAACTAGCTGATGCAGAGGTTACACAAAATATAGTGGTGTTCAAACATTTGACAAATCTTGAATTGTTTTTGTATTTTGAAATAATCTTCATCTTTTATGTTACAAATTATGAAGGGTTAATTGCAGCTGCAAGTGGGTGTATAATAATATTGTTAATTAACTGAGCAGCTTAAACAATATTTTTTTAGTCAGGCTTTAATATCTTTATTATTTTGTAATACATGTATGTTCACTTTTTTCTTCTTGCACCTGTTGATTAAAGCACGATACCTTTAAAATACGTTCACAAACACATCAGCCGAGTGATTTTATATGCTTCGTGATAAAGAGTGAAAGCATTTTATTAATATTACATGTAAAAGGAAAGCCACCAGCCCTATACAATCATTATTTCACGTATAGTGTACATTTATATCTGCACACTTTATTTGGTCAAGGAGTTATTCACAGCTGTACAGAGATATATGTATACATTTACACAATGAGGTCTGGTTAAAGAATACTAGAACAGCAAAGACTAATTATATCATTGGCTGAAGATACAATTAAGTGTCTTGAGCATACACGATCGACGATTTTGCAACCCAGTTCCTGTTTGTTCGGGGATATTTCCTGTTGATCATCTTGTGCCAGCGACGACTGTACCCCTAGAACTCTGGGTCTCCCGACGCCCGTAGGGCGGAGCCCCATAGATAGAGAGGGTTTTTACAGGTTAACCGCCGTTAAACAATAGAAACCGTGCACAAATTCCGGGCAATAACTCCATACTGCCGCACGGTCTACCCCAACTAAAAATTTGTATGAGTACTTTATCAACTCACCCAGCTGTGGCCAACCAAAAACCGGTCGAAGTCGGCCAATTTCTGTAAAAAAAGTGAAAACTATGCCCGTTCCGCAAACGCGACTGTTACAAGATGGCGGATAACATCGTTCAATGGGTGCTGTTTTCCAAACCCTGGTTTTGGTATATTGTGGCTGTGCCTCTGGCGCATTGCTAAACTGTATGATAAGGCCGATAAGGCATCCATGATAAGGCATCCATGCTTTGTACATTGTCCTCCTTTTCATTTTTCAAGTTGATTATTGATGTTGCCGCAGTTTGCAACATAACATATATCCTCAGGTTCAGCAAAAGATGGTCCTCGTCACCTTATGAAGGAAGACACATAAGAGAACAATATAGTTGCTAAGTATATTATACATTGTACTTTATTTTCGTGTTGCATGTTGTCATTGTCATTATCACTTTGATCCCTAAATTTCCTTTAAAAAATAAAACCCCTAGACCTACTTAATTAGGCCCTACCCTAATTAATTAGGCCCTCCTATAAAAAGGATAATGAAAACTCTACAAATACAATTTAAAAATACATTATCATGATGCAATAGTTTTTCCTTTAGAAAAATGTTTCAGACAAAGATAAAGCTAAGTAGATCGTGCCTGCACCCTAGAGAAATTATGCAGGCTGCCACATTTTTAATTATGGGCGCCCTAGATCCCAAACGTAGTTTACACACGTACACACTGCATAAAATGTGACTGTGACTGCGTGGTCGACCGTACAAGTTTACATTTTTAGCGAACTCGAAACGAGATTTGTTTTGCTCTATCTGAAGAAAAACAAAGTTAGGTAACATTAATTATCTCACCATGATTAAATTCGAGTCAGGATTCTGCTGTATTGGGTTTAATAAACACGGGAAAAATTGTGTTTTTCCCCCCACATGCTAACGAACGTCAGTTAAGCAGTATGTTTACACGTGTATCGTACCCGCGTTGTGCACGTTGCATACGTGCAGCGCGACTTTGTTTATCTCAAATTTCAGGTTGCCAAGGTAAGTAACGCATGCGCAGTTGGAATGTCGAAGTGGCTTATTAATGTACGCTCGAATTATCCAGTTTGTAGAGATCAGTGGTACCGGGTACCAGTACAATACGCGAAGCAGCGTAGAATACATGCTGTATAAAGCTGCTCATAAATATTTATCCCCTCTGGAATCTGAACCAATCAGAGTGCTCGCATAGAATTTGCTAGCGATTGCCATAGGTTGTGTACAAAACTGAAAACGATATGTCCAAGTCGGTAAATTAACTTCGAAATTGGGAACGAGGCAACCGCAACCTCCCCCCTGTATACCGAGTGGACCGCTATTACCGACTTGGTAAATTAACTTCGAAATTGGGAACGAGGCAACCGCAACCTCCCCCCTGTATACCGAGTGGACCGCTATTACCGACTTGGCACCAAGTCTATGGCATGCATGGCCTTGCGATCGCATACTAGCTGAATAACACGATGACGTTTCGGGGTCATGTTAATCTCATTTGCATACATTAAACATGGCTGTCGTTTTCTCAAAAATAGAGCAGAATCGTGTTGGGAACACCGAATTGAACTTTGTTTTTGATACACTAAAGTAAAACCCATGGAGTAAAATTATATACTAACGGTAAGATTGGTATATACTCTGTCATAAAATGAACCAAATACCCAAACTACAAAATTGTTAGAGGAGGATTTCTCCTTCGATAAACATTGCATCAATGTTTTGTTATATTGAGGGTGTAGCTTGAAGTCAAGTCAACATAAACTTCAACTGCCACCAAAATCCAAATTATAAGGTTGCAATAGCATATATCAAGTGTTCACAAAATGCACAGGATTTTCTTCGGTCATTAAAGGTTAATGTAATTGACATGTCTTGCTACAAAGGGACTAAACTTAACAAGGCAATCAAAATTGCATTAAAGTGACAGGCTTTTGACAACTTCAGATCTTGTTTTCTCAACCCCCCCTCGTTCAAGATTGGAGCTCCTTTTCAAGCCAAACCTAAATTTGCTGTTTACACAATAACAAATGCCTAAAAATCTATTAAAATTGCATTATCACTTGAGAAGGCCCTTATACCAGTGATGTGCTATTGTAAGCTGTTTGGTGACATCAATAACCTGACCGGTAGTTAAAGAGATACTACACGTATGTCCTCGAAGTGCCCAATTCATGGGCTACAAAATGCGTTAAAAAAACTTAACGTTTGTCGTAGTATTCTTATATAAAATGAGTTTCAGAGGCTACAATTAAAAGTGACTACTAAAACTCGAGCTGTTTGGGTGTAGTCGTGATTCCAGCCGGAAAGTGTTCGTCTTTTTCGGACATGTAAGAAACCACATTTGTGCATTAGTGCTGTGTGTAATTTATGGGCACACACAATGTGTCTCGAACATTGAATAAAAAACATACGCAAAACGTATGCGTACACCGTCGTGACCAATGTAAACAACCGTCTTTTCTCGGGAACAATAATAAATTAGTTGGTTTATTTTCAACCGTATGTCTGAAATAATATAAGTAAACAATCCAACACATGACATGTTCAGAGATTTGAGGACATAGTGCCCCTTTAATAATATAAAGCCTTTAGACTAGGCCACTGTAATTAAACTGACAGAAACCACTCAACTTGGCGAGACTCATGTTGACGATTCGATGCTCTCAATAGAGATCCAGTTGGTGTAAGAGAAGCTTTTAGTCTTGTTACTGCCACGGACAAAAATCAATGTTAACTCTGTCCAAATAAATGTCTCTGTCAACAATTGTTCTTCTATGCAACTTAGAGTATAGAGCAGCTAGCCATTCATCTATTTGATGTACTGCGTGTAGAGCCATCCGAAGCAACTCAAGTGAGGGATTCTTTTTGACCCTCTTTGCAGACTGGGAGTGAAATATGAATTATTCATCAACAGATCCTGTGGGCATGTCCCCGATCATTGTTGCTTTCCGTACTTGTTTCATCAGCTTCCTCGGAATGTTGATCATAACTGGAAACATTTTTTCCATTGTCGTGACTCGTCGAGTACCAGACTTGGCAGACAGTACCAAGATTTTGGTGACATCTTTGGCAGTGTCTGACCTCACGGTTGGCTTATTAACAGCGTTCAGTGTCGTCGCTTCAGCTATGGACCGGTGGCCTTTTGGAGATATTACTTGTCAGGCTTATGTCTACATTACAAATGTGGCAGTTATGATGTCAGCATTTTCCCTCATCTGTTTAAATGTTGAGCGCTACATTGCCGTTACCAGGCCGTATAAGTTTCATATTTGGTGCACTCGACGTCGTATTATCAGTAGTGTCACTGTAGCAGCAATAACAGCTCTGAGTTTACAATTTGTGGTATCAAAAGTTCTGAAAGTTTCTGTGAAATATTTTGAAGCTCCTGTGGTTTGTTATTATGCAAACACCTCTGCAACATTAAACATTTCACTACTTCTATTATTTGATGTAATTCCAGTGTTAACAATGATGTGCATATACTATCGCATTATTAAGATCAGCCGAGAGCATGAGAAACGAATCAACCGGAATGACCCCAACAACAAAAACAACATCCAGAACAACAAAGCTATCAAGACATTTGTCGTCGTCACTCTGACGTATGCAGTTTGTCTTACACCAGCTGCGATTATGAGAATTGTTGAGAATTACATCCATGCGGACGCTGCACACTGGCTTTGGTTTCTGACGGTCTGGCTTCTTAAATCTAACAGTGTCTGCAATGTTTTCATCTACTGCCTTTTCAATCGCTCCTACCGTCAGAAGGCCAAGCAAATCATCACCAACAGATGGCTCTGTTGCAGAGGGTCGGTGGAGCCTGTGAACATTTGAGATGTTGTTGTCTAGGTCATTGTATAAAAGCACACTCTACATATCCAGCACTCAAATAATGTTCTGTTAAAAGAAATTAAACATGGTTGTAATCGAGTTATATTTCACGAATCAACTAATCCAAGGCTCTACTATGGCAACCAAAACAAAGAAAGAGGTCAAAAGAACAGCCACAAAAGGGTTCACTTGCATTCCTTGCGCGTGCAGGGCCGCTATCGATCGGGCTTCGAGAACGATGGTGCAGACACTACGTCACAATATATCATATGTACCGATAAACCAGAACAAAATGGCGGCTCGCATGACGGTAAGCGCAGTGCGAGAAAATCTCTGTTTTATATGATTACCGAAACCGATAAAAATGAAATAAAAATCAAGTCACAATGGCAATTGACACTCTTTAACATTATGCAATTATAAACTATGGGTGAAGTTTCCCTTTGAGAAATACCTTACTTATTTGAAATGAAATAATGATTCTAGGCATCCAGCAAAATGATTGCGCTAGATATCTTGTATTTGTTTCAAAAAATTTGATTTTATTTTAGGCCGAGACGGTTCCTATAACATGTTACTGTTTGCCGTATACTCTAACCCATCGTATTTCAGGTTGAATGCATATGAAGTAATGCTCCTGTATATCTTTAAATGCTAGTTTTAATTCAATTCAACCTGAATATAACCAAGAATTTAAATTTAATTGTCCCCTTTATTTATCTGGTACGCGCAGCTTCAGCACACTTATCGTGGTCAATAGGCCAGCTTGGGACCCAACATGTCATTTTTGCTGTCTACATGTATTGTTTTATCTTTTGTATATTGAATGCATAACGAACCAGTACTGCCCCTTTAATTCCCCGACAGGTTTATTGAAACCTAATATAAATACAAATGGTGATGAATAACAAAACGTGATGCTTTTTGTGGTAGCATTGATACAATTTGCATACAATAAAGCATAAAATAAAATAATTGCTGCCACTTAACAAAGATATACAAATGCCTGTCACCTTTAATGTTTTCAATTTTCTCTAATTTTACTAAAATATAAAAAAAACAAAAAAAAAAACGGCAAATGAATAATTGCCATGCCTGTGCAAGCTTTTCCGTGTTATTCCCACTGTTTATCCCTCTCCCATCCCAACCTGTCAAATTTGACTGTGGAGGTTTATGCACAACTCGAGTTGTAATCTTTAAGAGCATCTACAGCCAAAACGTGCAAGTGAGAAACCCGGGGACTACCAAATTCTACTTACATGTAGGGGACTACTTACATGTAGCCTCCCTTTATCAAATTATGCAGTCGCATGAAAACGTAGCCAACAACAAGAAAGTAATTTTCATGCGCGAGAGGAGGCATTGGTGCAAGTGATGTAGATATAGCAGGCAGGTTATCTTGCCCGAGATTGGTAATGTTTAATATAAGTTCGTGAAAAAGAAAAATGAAACTAAGTATTCTGCAGATGAGTATTCACAGCTTACTTGATGTGAGAGAAGCTTTCGTTGTCTTCTTGCTACAATGGAAAACAAATGATGGTGATGACTGACTAACGAACCAGTACTGCCCCTTTAATTCTCCGACAGGTTTATTGAAACCTATTTTCAATACAAATGGTGATGAATAACAAAACGTGGATCTTTTATGTGGAAGCATTGATACCATTTGCATACAATAAAGCATAAAATAAAATAATTGCTGCCACTCAACAAAAATATACAAATACCATTCACCTTTAATTTTTCTATTTTCTACAATTTAACTGAAATATAAAATATAAATTAAAAAACCGGCAGATGAATAATTGCCATGCCTGTGCCCGCCTTTCTGTGTGATTCCCACTGTTTATCCCTCTCCCATCCCAACCTGTCTAATTTTACTATGGAGGTTTATGCACAACTCGAGTTGTCATTTTTAAGAGCATTTACAGCCAAAACGTGCAAGTGAGAAACCCAGGGACTGCCAAATTCGGACTTAGCGCCCTCAAATAGTCTTAAATCACCTCTTTGCAAGTTGCCTAAAAACATTGTAATAGTCGAAAGTCAATTTCTAGTCAAAATATTTGTAATAGTCGAAAGTCAATTTCTAGACCTCCTAAGATTTTTAGCTCACGGCCTTAACACGGACATCTATCGTCGTCAAGCATTCAATTGCCTGTTGATATAAAGAATAAGACAACCAACAAAACTGGCCAGACAAAATCGAAGACGTCACTATAGTAACATCATATTTCAGATTGAATGCCTAGGAAGTACTGCTCCTTTATATCTTTAAATGCTAGTTTTAATTAAATTCAACCTGAATATAACCAAGAATTTAAATTTAATTGTCCCCTTTATTTATCTGGTACGCGCAGCTTCAGCACACTTATCGTGGTCAATAATGTTTAATATAAGTCCGTGAAAACGAAAAACGAAACTAAGTATTCTGCAGATGAGTATTCACAGCTTACTTGATGTGAGGGAAGCTTCCGTTGTCTTCTTGCTACAATGGAAAACAATTGATGGTGATGATTGACTAACGAACCAGTACTGCCCCTTTAATTCTCCGACAGGTTTATTGAAACCTATTATCAATACAAATGGTGCTGAATAACAAAACGTGATTCTTTTATGTGGTAGCATTGATACCATTCGTATACAATAAAGCATAAAATAAAATAATTGCTGCCACTCAACGAAAATATACAAATACCAGTCACCTTTAATTTTTCTATTTTCTTCAATTTAACTGAAATATAAAATATAAATTAAAAAACCGGCAGATGAATAATTGCTCTGCCTGTGCACGCCTTTCTGTGTGATTCCCACTGTTTATCCCTCTCCCATCCCAACCTGTCTAATTTTACTATGGAGGTTTATGCACAACTCGTCATTTTTAAGAGCATTTACAGCCAAAACGTGCAAGTGAGAAACCCAGGGACTGCCAAATTCGGACTTAGCGCCCTCAAATAGTCTTAAATCACCTCTTTGCAAGTTGCCTAAAAAAATTGTAATAGTCGAAAGTCAATTTATAGACCTCCTAAGATTGTTAGCTCACGGCCTATAACACTTAACAACACGGACATCTATCGTCGTCAAGCATTCATTTGCCCGTTGATATAAAGAATGAGACAACCAAAACAAAATGGCCACACAAAATCGAAGACGTCACTAGTAACAACAAAATGTATTTCCTGCCACTTACATGTAGCCTCCCTTTATCAAAATAACAGTCGCATGAAAACGTAGCCAGACACAAGAAAGTAATTATCATTCGCGAGAGGAGGCATTGGGGCAAGTGATATAGCAGGCAGGTTATCTTGCCCTAGATTGGTAATGTTTAATATAAGTCCATGAAAAAACAACGAAACTAAGTATTTTGCAGATGGGTATTCACAGCTTACTTGATGTGAGAGAAGCTTTCGTTGTCTTCTTGCTACAATGGACAACAAATGATGGTGATGACTGACTATACCCAAGTAGTTTATGTTACTAAAAAACACAAATTAAAAATCTTCTCGGCTTGCAGTAACAGCAGCTACACGTTCAACTATTTAATATGCTATGTACTACATGTATCTGAAGTCGGGTTTAGGCGATAACTCAGTGCATTTCGATTGAACGGAACTCAATAACTTAGGAAACATGAATGATTCGTCACCAGATCCTTCGGGCGTGTCCCAGATCGTTGTCGCTTTCCGTACTTGTTTCATCAGCTTACTCGGATTGTTGATCATAACTGGAAACATTCTTTCCATTGTCGTGACTCGTCGCGTACCAGACTTGGCAGACAGTACCAAGATTTTGATGACATCTTTGGCAGTGTCTGACCTCACAGTTGGCTTTTTAACAGCGTTCAGTATCGTCGCTTCAGCTATGGACCGGTGGCCTTTCGGGGATATCACTTGTCAGGCTTATGCCTACATTACATATGTGGCAATTCTGATGTCAGAATTTTCCCTCATCTGTTTAAATGTTGAGCGCTACATTGCTGTTACCAGGCCGTACAAGTTTCCTATTTTGTGCACTCGACGTCGTATTATCAGCAGTGTCACTGTAGCAGCAATAACAGCTATGAGTTTACAATTTGTGGCATTAAAAGTTCTCAATGTTTCTGTGAAATATTTTGAAGCTCCTGCAGTTTGTTTATATGCGGACACCTCTGCAACATTAAACATTTTAATCCTTCTATTAGGGGATTTAATTCCAGTGTTAATAATGATGTGCATATACTATCACATCATTAAGATCAGCAGGGAGCATGAGAAACGAGTCAACCAGAACGATCCCAACAACAAAAACAACATCCAGGACAACAAAGCTCTGAAGACGTTTGTCGTCATCACTCTGACGTATGCAGTTTGTTTCACACCAGCTGTGATTACAAGAATCATTGGGAATTACACCCATGTAAAGACAACACATTGGCTTCAGTTTCTGACGGTCTGGCTCGTTGTATCTAACAGTATCTGCAATGTTTTCATCTACTGTCTGTTCAATCGCTCCTACCGTCAGAAGGCCAAGCAAATCATCACCAACAGATGGCTCTGCTGCAGAGGGTCGGTGAAGCCTGTGAACATTTGAGATGTTGTTGTCTAGGTCATTGTATATAAGCAAACTATACATATACAGCACTCAAATAATGTTAAAAGAGATTAAACATGGTTGTAATCGAGTTATATTTCACGAATCAACTAATCCAAGGCTCTACTATGGCAACCCAAACAAAGAAAGAGGTCAAAAGAACAGCCACACAAAGACTACAAGGAGGACCTTATAGACAGACTAAACATCAACAGTGGCTGATGCAGTCCTTTAAAGAAACTCCTTGTTTCTTTTAATTATAATGGAACTTAATGTCATTGGTTTACCTTAGCTGCATTCTTTCCAGCCATCAAGAAACTGTCAATGTGTTAAGAATATAGTGGTCACAATTGGAGACGAAGGCTACTCCCGAGTATCTGTTTCATTTATGCATTTAGTTTCACCGTCTGTAGAGCTTCAGCTTTCTGTTCTCTTTCTGCCACTATTGATGCCACTTTATGCCTAGACAGTTCCTATAACATGTTACTGTTCGCCGTATACAACCTGTCCATTTGACTATGGAGGTTTATGCACAACTTGAGTTGTGTATTGAGTTGTATATCTTTAAGAGCATCTACAGCCAAAACGTGCAAGGAAGGAACTCGGGGACTACCCAATTCGGATTCAGCGCCCTCGAATTGTCATAAATCACCTCTTTGCAAGTTGCCTGAAAGATTTAGATCAAAAGTCATTTTCTAGGCCTCCTAGGTGTTTTAGCTCACGGCCTATAAGTAACTACTGCCATGTTGGCAGCTGTGCAGCAAATGGAACTTATAAAGGCTTCGATAGGAAAAAATGTTGGAATCTGGACACTTTTTTTCTTTATCCCTATCATCTCAATGAAGGTCAAGCAGTGCCAAAAATGTTGAAAATACATGAATCAGGGACTGAGAAACATTTCCAAATTTGTTAGAAACAATTTCTTGACTCTCCATAGACTCTGTACACAACCGCTTAAGTAGCTTCGATATAGCAGTGTGTGTGGTACCACATCATGTGGTATCTACTTAGACTGTTGCTGTGGAACTTTTATAGATCGATTTCTAAACTTTAAAAAAAATTACCAACAGTATATCCACATGGTGTACTGCAAATTGAAAAAAAAAAAAACTTAGAATCAAGTTATACCTAAACCACGTTGAATGTTGGTCACTGGCTAGGATGGGAGAGTATTGTATGTAGGCATGTATTTTTAGCACATTGAAAATTTGGAAATCTAAGTTTTAAATATGTGACCCGGCACATCAAAATCAGGAATAAGTCGGAAAATGACTTTTTGGGATATGCACATAGTAAGATTGGAAATTCTATAAGCTTTCTAATGTTATTCACCACAAGCCTGTAGCTGAGAAGTTATTGACCATGAGGTACAGGCTTATGGTGGATATAATCAGAAAGCTTATGGAATTTCTAATCTTACAATGTACATACATGTATCTCAAAAACCAACATATCAACATATTGCTGATTTTGATGTGCTTGTCACATATCTTTTTTTCTCTCATTTTTTCGATGCACGTGTAAAGCAACAAGTTATTTTACTGACAAGAATATTTTACTGAAATGAGAGTAACCATCTCTTCCTTTCCATTTTCTTTAATGAAAACTGACTCCTGAATTTAAAATGACAACAAAACTGTGATACATAAATTATGTATATTAAGTATTTATATATATTTTACATATTTTGTGACTTTTGATGAATGATCTAACCTTTAAACATCTCAAACTTATAAATATTCCTTTAAACAAATATAACATAAACAGTTATTTGATACTTCTCTTGTTGACAGAACATTCATTGTTTTCACGTCAAATCAGTGTTGCTGTTAACAGGCATGAATCTAATATGTGTAATGTCAGTCACGGTAATGTCAGTCACGCAGGTTAATTTGCATATTTGTTTACAAATTCAATTGGATTTTGTTCTATCTTACAACATACGTAAGTTACCCTATTTGCTATAATGTTCTTATGGATTTAGATCTGTAGCACTTTTAACTTGAAGAGAAATTTCCAAAACGTGTTTCACACTTTTTGGTTGCGTGATCGCTTTTTGTAATGTCAGTCACGGCAGTAAACATCCCCCTAGTCGGACAAGCTGAACATCAAATTTTAAAGTTTCAATACTATATTGTGTATTTAGTTCCCAGTATCCCTCATACCAAACATGGTTCAGCTGGCTGTAATTGTTTAGGCATTAGAGCTGATTTCATATGCAAAAATATTTAAAAAACGTAATGTCAGTCACGGTGGAATTGCCCACTATATCAATTATTACTGGAGCCACTTTACATGTGTACATGTGAATGCCACAATAAAGTGTATTTTCAGACCATTTAAAACAAACGTTTAGTGAACAAAATAGATTTTTCAAATTGAATGTTTAACCAGTTCGCGCAAGATGACATATATAAACGCAAAGTTTTCCCCAGATTCAAAACGGACGAGCAAGGCACGAAATGTCTGTCCGCAGCAAGCAAGGCCTGAAATGCGTGGCTGTGCTTCCCGGTACTATCAGCCTGAACCCGCCTTGAATCGAGTTTCGTTAAAAATAAAAGTACTAATGTCTTTGGTTTACATTCAGCTGCATTCTCTCCAGCTATCAAGAAACAGCCAATGTTTTAAGAAAATATTGGAGACAAAGACTACTCCCGAGTATCTGTTTCATTGATAGTTTCACTGACTGTAGATCTTCAGCCTTCTGTTCTCTTTTTGCCACTATTGATGCCTCTTGAGGCCTAGACGGTTTATATAACATGTTACTGTTTGCCGTATACTCTAAACTGTTGTATTTCAGGTTGAATGCATAGGGAGTACTTGCTGCCACTTAACAAAGATATACAAATACCAGTCACCTTTAATTTTTCTATTTTCTTCAATTTAACTGAAATATGAAATATATATAAAGACTGCAAATGAATAATTGCCATGCCTGTGCAAGCCTCTCTGTGTGATTCCCACTGTCTATCCCTCTCCCATCCCAACTTGTCAAATTTTGACTGTGGAGGTAAATGCACAGTTTGAGTTGTACATCTTTAAGAGCCAAAACGTGCAAGGGAGGAACCTGGGACTACCAAATTCGGAATCAGCGCCTCGAATTGTCTCAAATCACCTCTTTGCAAGTTGCCAAGTTGCATGAAAACGTAGGCCCTAGCCAGACACCAAAAAAGTAATTATCATGCACGAGAGCAGGCATTGGGGCAAGTGATGTACATAGCAGGCAGGTTATCTTGCCCTAGATTAGTAATGGTTAATATAAGTCTATGAAAAAACCCGAAACTAAGTATTCTGCAGATGGGTATTCACAGCTTACTTGACGTGAGAAAAGCTTTCGTTGTCTTCTTGCTACAATAGACAACAATTGATGGTGATGACTGACTATAACCAATTAGTTTATGTTACAAAAAACACAAAAAAAATTCTCGACTTGTAGTAAAAGCAGCTGCACGTTCAACTATTTAATATGCTATGTACTATCTGAAGTCGGGTTTAGGCGATAACTCGGTGCATTTTGGTTGAACGGAACTCGATAAGGAAAAAATGACTGATTCGTCACCGGATCCTTCGGGCGTGTCCCAGATCGTTGTCGCTTTCCGTACTTGTTTCATCAGCTTACTCGGATTGTTGATCATAACTGGAAACATTCTTTCTATTGTCGTGACTCGTCGCGTACCAGACTTGGCAGACAGTACCAAGATTTTGATGACATCTTTGGCAGTGTCTGACCTCACGGTTGGCTTCTTAACAGCGTTCAGTGTCGTCGCTTCAGCTATGGACCGGTGGCCTTTCGGAGATATCACTTGTCAGGCTTATGCCTACATTACATATGTGGCAATTATGATGTCAGAATTTTCTCTCATCTGTTTAAATGTTGAGCGCTACATTGCCGTTACTAGGCCATACAAATTTCCTATTTGGTGCACTCGACGTCGTATTATCAGCAGTGTCACTGTAGCAGCAATAACAGCTCTGAGTTTACAATTTGTGGCATTAAAAGTTCTCAATGTTTCTGTGAAAAAAAGCTCCTGCAGTTTGTTTATATGCGGACACCTCTGCAACATTAAACATTTTATTCCTTCTGTTAGGTGATTTAATTCCAGTGTTAATAATGATGTGCATATACTATCACATCATTAAAATCAGCAGGGAGCATGAGAAACGAGTCAACCAGAACTATCCCAACAACAGACACAACATCCAGGACAACAAAGCTCTGAAGACGTTTGTCGTCATCACTCTGACGTACGCAGTTTGTTTCACACCAGCTGTGATTACAAGAATCATTGGGAATTACACCCATGTAAAGACAACACATTGGCTTCAGTTTCTGACGGTCTGGCTCGTTGTATCTAACAGTATCTGCAATGTTTTCATATACTGTCTGTTCAATCGCTCCTACCGTCAGAAGGCCAAGCAAATCATCACCAACAGATGGCCCTGTTGCAGAGGGTCGGTGGAGCCTGTGAACATTTGAGATGTTGTTGTTGTAGTTTTTTGTATATAAGCACACTATCCAGCACTTAAATAATGTTTCGTAAAAAGAGATTAAACATGATTGCAATTGAGTTATATTTCACGAATAAACTAATCCAAGGCTCTACTATGGCAACCCAAACAAAGAAAGAGGTCAAAACAACAGCCACCTAAAGACTACAAGGAGGACCTTAGACAGACTAAACATCAACAGTTGCTGATGCAGTCCTTCAAAGAAACTCCTTGTTTCCTTGCATAATAATGGAACCTAATGTCATTGGTTTACCTTAGCTGCATTCTCTCCAGCCATCAAGAAACTGTCAATGTGTTAAGAATATAGTGGTCACAATTGGAGACGAAGCTACTCCCGAGTATCTGTTTCATTGATAGTTTCACCGACTGTAGAGCTTCAGCCTTTTGTTCTCTTTCCGCCACTATTGATGCCTCTTGAGGCCTTGACGGTTTATATAACATGTTACTGTTTGCCGTATACTCTAACCCATCGTATTTCAGGTTGAATGCCTATGAAGTACTTTAAGTGCTAGTTTTAATTAAATTCAACCTGAATATAACCAGTGATTTAAATTTAATTTTCCCCTTTAATTATCTGGTACGCGCAGCTTCAGCACACTTATCGTGGTCAATAGGCCAGCACGGGACCCAACACGTCATTTTTGCTGTATACATGCATTGTTTTATCTTTTGTAAATTGAATGCATAATGAAACAGTACTGCCCCTTTAATTCTCCGACAGGTTTATTGAAACGTAATATAATTATAAATGGTGATGAATAACAAAACGTGACGCTTTTTTGTGGTAGCATTGATACAATTTACATACAATAAAGCATAAAATAAAATAAATGCTGCCACTTAACAAAGATATACAAATACCAGTCACCTTAATTTTTTTCTATTTTCTTCAATTTAACTGAAATATAAAATATAAATTACAATAACGGCAAAGAATAATTGCCATGCCTGTGCAAGCCTTTGCGTGTAATTCCCACTGTTTAACCTCTTCCATCCCAACCTGTCTAATTTTACTGTGGAGGTTTATGCACAACTCGAGTTGTACATCTGTAAGAGCCAAAACGTGTAAGTGAGGAACCCGGGGACTACCCAATTCGGATCAGCACTCTCGAATTGTCTCAAATCACCTCTTTGCAAGTTGCCTGAAAGATTTCGGTCGAAAGTCATTTTCTAGGCCTCCTAGGATTTTTAGATCACAGCCTATAAGTAACTACTGCCACGTTGGCTGTGCAGCAAATGGAACTTGTAAAGGCTTCAATAGTAAAGAATGTTGCAACCTGACACTGTTTTTGTTTTCATCCCTATCATCTCAATGGAGGTCAATCAGTGCAAAACTGTTGAAAAGACATGAATCTGGGACTGAGAAACATTTCCAATTTTGTTAGAAACAATTTCTTGACTCTTCATAGACTTTGTACACAACCGCTTAAGTAGCGTCAGTATACCAATACGGTTCCATATTCTTTAATCTGAGCCTTACAAAAGAGCCACAAACACGCTGTGCATGCAGTAAGTTTTAACTTTGTGCTCCAAATCCTACCCGAGTGGAAAACGTTTAACTATTGGGATATTTTGACAGAACATAAATTAAAAGTATTTCGATTTTTTGAAGCACCATATCAATTATTACTGGAGCCACTTTACATGTGATTGTAAAGTGTACATGTGATTGCCACAATAAAGTTTATTTTCAGACCATTTAAAAAAAGGTTTAGTGAACAAAATAGATTTTTCAAATTGAAAGTTTAACCAGTTCGCGCCAGATGATTATATAAACGCAAAGATTTCCCCAGATTCAAAACGGATGACGAATAAACACGCAATGAGCAAGGCCGGAAATGTCTGTCAGCAACGAGCAAGGCCGTATTACAATGCGTGTGTGTGCTTACTCGCCGGTGCGAGGGAGCTATCAGCCTGAACCCGCCTCGGATCAAGTTTCGTTAAAAATAATCCCGCGCGTCGGCTTGGTCATGTTAAAATAATCCCGGCGCGAACTGGTTACTAACGTGTTGGTCCACTTTCTCATTCAATCACACAAAAGTGCTTTTTTTTCAGCACTTTAATATCGAAAATGTCGTTTATAAAATCATTGTTTACGAGTATGGCTGGAATGATTTACTCATTATTTGACCGAATAGTAATCAGTATAGTAGCTTTTATAATAGATTAAAACGTAATGGGGGGGGGGGGGGGGCTTTCTGTTTTGTTTGGGTGTATCTAGGTTTGTACATGCATGTTTACTGAACAAATTAGAAGACAGGTTGGTAAATGAAAGATTGCGTGGCCGTCCGTGTTGAATATGAGTTATCACGTCCGTAAATACTGTACATCCATTCAATTAATGCATCGTCATGATATCTGGGATCTCGTATATACTGGAGGCTCATTGCTAGTGCTTGACTGGGCAGCATGTGACAGATTGTTGTAGATAACTGAACTGACCTGGACCAAAACTTACATGTACATGAGCTTTGACAGTATAGATCCCAGTGTATCAAGTGTAATCCCTATTCTTTAGCATGAGGGTTATACTTTACACAATTTCATACCATGTTAAAGGTAGGATACACCATTTGCAGATATCAAAAAGTGTTGCTATCGAATTATTAAGAAATATCTTACTTTTTTAAAATTAAATAATGATTCTAGGCATCCAGCAAAATGATTGCGCTAGATATCTTGTAATTGTTTTTTTTTAATCACGATCGCCGATCGACGACAGCAAAAAAAGAACAGAAACAATCAAACAGGCAAACAGTCAAACCCGTACCCGGGTCGAACCCGTACCCGGGTCGAACCCGTACCCGGGTCGAACCCGTACCCGGGTCGAACCCGTACCCGGGTCGAACCCGTACCCGGGTCGAACCCGTACCCGGGTCGAACCCGTACCCGGGTCGAACCCGTACCCGGGTCGAACCCGTACCCGGGTCGAACCCGTACCCGGGTCGAACCCGTACCCGGGTCGAACCCGTACCCGGGTCGAACCCGTACCCGGGTCGAACCCGTACCCGGGTCGAACCCGTACCCGGGTCGAACCCGTACCCGGGTCGAACCCGTACCCGGGTCGAACCCGTACCCGGGTCGAACCCGTACCCGGGTCGAACCCGTACCCGGGTCGAACCCGTACCCGGGTCGAACCCGTACCCGGGTCGAACCCGTACCCGGGTCGAACCCGTACCCGGGTCGAACCCGTACCCGGGTCGAACCCGTACCCGGGTCGAACCCGTACCCGGGTCGAACCCGTACCCGGGTCGAACCCGTACCCGGGTCGAACCCGTACCCGGGTCGAACCCGTACCCGGGTCGAACCCGTACCCGGGTCGAACCCGTACCCGGGTCGAACCCGTACCCGGGTCGAACCCGTACCCGGGTCGAACCCGTACCCGGGTCGAACCCGTACCCGGGTCGAACCCGTACCCGGGTCGAACCCGTACCCGGGTCGAACCCGTACCCGGGTCGAACCCGTACCCGGGTCGAACCCGTACCCGGGTCGAACCCGTACCCGGGTCGAACCCGTACCCGGGTCGAACCCGTACCCGGGTCGAACCCGTACCCGGGTCGAACCCGTACCCGGGTCGAACCCGTACCCGGGTCGAACCCGTACCCGGGTCGAACCCGTACCCGGGTCGAACCCGTACCCGGGTCGAACCCGTACCCGGGTCGAACCCGTACCCGGGTCGAACCCGTACCCGGGTCGAACCCGTACCCGGGTCGAACCCGTACCCGGGTCGAACCCGTACCCGGGTCGAACCCGTACCCGGGTCGAACCCGTACCCGGGTCGAACCCGTACCCGGGTCGAACCCGTACCCGGGTCGAACCCGTACCCGGGTCGAACCCGTACCCGGGTCGAACCCGTACCCGGGTCGAACCCGTACCCGGGTCGAACCCGTACCCGGGTCGAACCCGTACCCGGGTCGAACCCGTACCCGGGTCGAACCCGTACCCGGGTCGAACCCGTACCCGGGTCGAACCCGTACCCGGGTCGAACCCGTACCCGAGTCAAACCCGTACCCGAGTCAAACCCGTACCCGAGTCGAACCCGTACCCGAGTCAAACCCGTATCTATCCATCACTCAAATAGTCAAACCTGTACCCGAGTCAAACCCGTATCTATCCATCACTCAAATAATGTTCCGTTAAAAGAGATTAAACATGGTTGTAATCAAGATATATATCACGAATCAACTAATCTAAGGCTCTACTCTGGCAACCCAAACATAGAAAGAGGTAAAGAGGACAGCCACCTAAAGACTACAAGGAGGACCTTAAACAGACTAAACATCAACAGTTGCTGATGCAGTCCTTCAAAGAAACTCCTTGTTTTCTTACTGAAACTTAATGTCATTGGTTTACCTTCAGCTGTATTCTCTCCAGCCATCAAGAAACTGTCAATGTTTTCAGAAAATAGTGGTCACAATTTATTAGAGACGAAGACTACTCCCGAGTATCTGTTATATCGATAGTTTCACTGAGTGTAGAGCTTCAGCTTTCTGTTATCTTTCCGCCACTATTGATGCCTCTTGAGGCCTAGACGGTTCCTATAACATGTTACTGTTTGCCGTGTACTCTAACCCATCGTATTTTAGGTTAAATGCCTAGAAGTACTGCTCCTTTAAATCTTTAAATGCTAGCTTTAATTAAATTTCACCTGAATATAACCTAGGATATAAATTAAATGTTCCCCTTTAATTACAATTTGCATACGGTAAAGCATAAAATAAAATATTTGCTGCCACTTAACAAAGATATACAAATACCAGTCACCTTTAATTTTTCTATTTTCTTCAATTTAAATGAAATATAAAATATAAATAAAAACAAAAATGAATAATTGCCATGCCGTTGCAAGCCTTTCTATGTGATTCCCGTTGTTTATTCCACTCCCATGCCAACCTGTCAAATTTGACTGTGGGGGTAAATGCACAGCTCGAGTTGTACATCTGGCAAGACAAAATCGAAGACGTCACTATAGTAACAACAAACTGTATTTCCTGCCACTTACATGTAGCCTCCCTTTATTAAAATAACAGTCGCATGAAAACGTAGAATATGGACTTGACGCGCCACAAACTATCGTTTATTTTTGTATTTTCTGAGAAGAATAGAAAATCTATGAGCTAGTAATTATGGTACCAGGTTTTTCTCCGTATGATTTTGAGCCAACTTACACATGTACATCAACACTATATGCCGTACACAAAAGGGTTCACTTGCATTCCTCGCGCGTGCAGGGCCGCTATCGATCGGGCTTCGAGAACGATGGTGCAGACACTACGTCACAATATCTCATATGTACCGATAAACCAGAACAAAATGGCGGCTCGCATGACGGTAAGCGCAGTGCGAGAAAATCTCTGTTTTATATGATTACCGAAACCGATAAAAATGAAATAAAAATCAAGTCACAATGGCAATTGACACTCTTTAACATTATGCAATTATAAACTATGGGTGGAGTTTCCCTTTGAGAAATATCTTACTTATTTGAAATGAAATAATGATTCTAGGCATTCAGCAAAATGATTGCGCTAGATATCTTGTATTTGTTTAGAACAAATTGGATTGTATTGATGCCTTTTAGGCCGAGACGGTTCCTATAACATGTTTCTGTTTGCCGTATACTCTAACCCATCATATTTCAGGTTGAATGCCTAGGAAGTACTGCTCCTTTATATCTTTAAATGCTAGTTTTAATTAAATTCAACCTGATATAACCAAGAATTTAAATTTAATTGTCCCCTTTAATTATCTGGTACGCGCAGCTTCAGCACACTTATCGTGGTCAATAGGCCAGCGTGGGACCCAACATGTAATTGTTGCTGTCTACATGTATTGTTTTATCTTTTGTATATTGAATGCATAACGAACCAGTACTACCCCTTTAATTCTCCGACAGGTTTATTGAAACCTAATAAAAATACAAATGGTGATGAATAACAAAACGTGATGCTTTTATGTGGTAGCATTGATACAATTTGCATACAATAAAGCATAAAATAAAATAATTGCTGCCACTTAACAAAGATATACAAATGCCAGTCACCTTTAATGTTTTCAATTTTCTTTAATTTTACTGAAATATAAAATATAAATAAAAAAAAACGGCAAATGAATAATTGCCATGCCTGTGCAAGCCTTTCCGTGTGATTCACACTGTTTATCCCTCTCTCATCCCAACCTGTCAAATTTGACTGTGGAGGTTTATGCACAACTCGAGTTGTCATCTTTAAGAGCATCTACAGCCAAAACGTGCAATTGAGAAACCCAGGGACTACCAAATTCAGACTCAGTGCCCTCAAATAGCCTTAAATCACCTCTTTGCAAGTTGCCTAAAAAATTGTAATAGTCGAAAGTCAATTTCTAGACCTCCTAAGATTTTTAGCTCCCGGCCTTTAACACTTAACAACACGGACATCTATCATCGTCAAGCATTCAATTGCCTGTTGATATAAAAAATAAGACAACCAACAAAACTGGCCAGACAAAATCGAAGACGTCACTATAGTAACAACAAACTGTATTTCCTGCCACTTACATGTAGCCTCCCTTTATCAAAACAACAGTCGCATGAAAACGTAGCCCGACAAAAACAAGTAATTATCATTCGCGAGAGGAGGCATTGAGGCAAGTGACATAGCAGGCGGTTATCTTGCCCTAGATTGGTAATGTTTAATATAAGTCCGTGAAAAAGAAAAACGAAACTAAGTATTCTGCAGATGAGTATTCACATCTTACTTGATGTGAGAGAAGCTTTCGTTGTCTTCTTGCTACAATGGAAAACAATTGATGGTGATGACTGACTTTAACCAAGTAGTTTATGTTACAAAAAAAAAACAATTTGGTTCTCGGCTTGTAATAAAAGCAGCTACACGTTCAACTATTTGATCTGCTATGTTCTATCTGAAGTCGGGTTTAAGCGATAACTCAGTGCATTTTGGTTGAACGGAACTCCATAAGGAAAAATGACTGATTCGACACCAGATTCTTTGGGCGTGTCCCAGATCGTTGTGGCTTTCCGTACTTGTTTCTTCAGCTTTCTCGGATTGTTGATCATAACTGGAAACATTATTTCTATTGTCGTGACTCGTCGCGTATCAGACTTGGCAGACAGTACTAAGATCTTGATGACATCTTTGGCAGTGTCTGACCTCACGGTTGGCTTTTTAACAGCGTTCAGTGTCGTCGCTTCAGCTATGGACCGGTGGCCTTTTGGAGATATTACTTGTCAGGCTTATGTCTACATTACAAATGTGGCAGTTATGATGTCAGCATTTTCCCTCATCTGTTTAAATTTTGAGCGCTACATTGCCGTTACCAGGCCGTATAAGTTTCCTATTTGGTGCACTCGACGTCGTATTATCAGTAGTGTCACTGTAGCAGCAATAACAGCTCTGAGTTTACAATTTGTGGTATCAACAGTTTTGAATGTTTCTGTGAAATATTTTGAAGCTCCTGTGGTTTGTTTTTATGCAAACACCTCTGCAACATTAAACATTTCACTACTTCTATTATTTGATGTAATTCCAGTGTTAACAATGATGTGCATATACTATCGCATTATTAAGATCAGCCGAGAGCATGAAAAACGAATCAACCGGAATGACCCCAACAACAAAAACAACATCCAGAACAACAAAGCTATCAAGACATTTGTCGTCGTCACTCTGACGTATGCCGTTTGTCTTACACCAGCTGCGATTATGAGAATTGTTGAGGATTACATCCATGCGGACGCTGCACACTGGCTTTTGTTTCTGACGGTCTGGCTCCTTAAATCTAACAGTGTCTGCAATGTATTCATCTACTGCCTGTTCAATCGCTCCTACCGTCAGAAGGCCAAGCAAATCATCACCAACAGATGGCTCTGTTGCAGAAGGTCGGTGGAGCCTGTGAACATTTGAGGTGTTGTTGTTTAGGTCATTGTATATAAGCACACTCTACATATCCAGCACTCAAATAATGTTCTGTTAAAAAAAATTAAACATGGTTGTAATCGAGTTATATTTCACGAATCAACTAATCCAAGGCTCTACTATGGCAACCCAAACAAAGAAAGAGGTCAAAAGAACAGCCACCAAAAGACTACAGGGAGGACCTTAGACTGACTAAACATCAAAAGTTGCTGATGCAGTTCTTTAAAGAAACTCCTTGTTTCCTTGATAAAACTTAATTCATTGGTTTACCTTCAGCTGTATTCTTTCCAGCCATCAAGAAACTGTCAATGTTTTAAGAAAACAGTGGTTACAATTTATTATAGACGAAGACTACTCCCGAGTATCTGTTTCATTGATAGTTTCACTGACTGTAGAGCTTCAGCTTTCTGTTCTCTTTCTGCCACTATTGATGCCTCTTGAGGCCTAGACGGTTCCTATAACATGTTACTGTTTGCCGTTTACTCTAACCCATTGTATTTTAGGTTAAATGCCTAGAAGTACTGCTCCTTTAAATCTTTAAATGCTAGCTTTTATTAAATTTAACCTAGGATATAAATTAAATGTTCCCCTTTAATTACAATTTGCATACGGTAAAGCATAAAATAAAATAGTTGCTGCCACTTAACAAAGATAAACAAATACCAGTCACCTTTAATTTGTATATTTTCTTCAATTTAACTGAAATATGAAATATAAATAAAAACGAAAAATGAATATTTGCCATGCCGTTGCAAGCCTTTCTGTGTGATTCCCATTGCTTATTCCACTCCCATGTCAACCTGTCAAATTTGACTGTGTGGGTAAATGCATAGCTCGAGTTGTACATCTTTAAGAGCCAAAACGTGCAAGGGAGGAACCTAGGGACTACCAAATTCAGACTCAGTGCCCTCAAATAGTCTTAAATCACCTCTTTGTAATAGTCGAAAGTTAATTTCTAGACCTCCTAAGATTTGTAGCTCACGGCCTTTAACACTTAACAACACAGACATCTATCGTCGTCAAGCATTAAATTGCCTGTTGATATAAAGAATAAGACAATCAAAAAAACTGGCCAGACAAAATCGAAGACGTCACTATAGTAACAACAAACTGTATTTCCTGCCACTTACATGTAGCCTCCCTTTATCATAATAACAGTCGCATGAAAACGTAGAATATCGACTTGACGCGCCACAAACTATCGTTTATTTTTGTATTTTCTGAGAAGAATAGAAAATCTGTGAGCTAGTAATTATGGCACCAGGTTCTTCTCCGTATGATTTTGAGCCCACTTACACATGTACATCAACACTATATGCCGTACACAAAAGGATTCACTTGCATTCCTTGCGCGTGCAGGGCCGCTATCGATCGGGCTTCGAGAACGATGGTACAGACCCTCTCATATGTACCGATAAACCAGAACAAAATGGCGGCTCGCATGACGGTAAGCGCAGTGCGAGAAAATCTCTGTTTTATATGATTACCGAAACCGATAAAAATGAAATAAAAATCAAGTCACAATAGCAATTGACACTCTTTAACATTATGCAATTATAAACTATGGGTGGAGTTTCCCTTTAAGAAATACCTTACTTATTTGAAAGTAAATAATGATTCTAGGCATCCAGCAAAATGATTGCGCTAGATATCTTGTATTTGTTTAGAAAAATTGGATTTTATTGATGCTGTTTGCCGTATACTCTAACCCATCGTATTTCAGTTTAAATGCATAGGAAGTACTGCTCCTTTATATCTTTAAATGCTAGTTTTAATTAAATTCAACCTGAATATAACCAAGAATTTAAATTTAATTGTCCCCTTTAATTATCTGGTACGCGCAGCTTCAGCACACTTATCGTGGTCAATAGGCCAGCGTGGGACCCAACATGTCATTTTTGCTGTCTACATGTATTGATTTATCTTTTGTATATTGAATGCATAACGAACCAGTACTGCCCCTTTAATTCTCCGACAGGTTTATTGAAACCTATTATCAATACAAATGGTGATGAATAACAAAACGTGATTCTTTTATGTGGTAGCATTGATACAATTTGCATACAATAAAGCATAAAATAAAATAATTGCTGCCACTTAACAAAGATATACAAATGCCAGTCACCTTTAATGTTTTCAATTTTCTTTAATTTTACTGAAATATAAAATATAAATAAAAATAAACGGCAAATGAATATTTGCCATGTCTGTGCAAGCCTTTCCGTGTGATTCCCACTGTTTATCCCTCTCCCATCCCAACCTGTCAAATTTGACTGTGGAGGTTTATGCACAACTTGAGTTGTCATCTTTAAGAGCATCTACAGCCAAAACGTGCAAGTGAGAAACCCGTGGACTACCAAATTCAGACTCAGTGCCCTCAAATAGTCTTAAATCACCTCTTTGCAAGTTGCCTAAAAAAATTGTAATAGTCGAAAGTCAATTTCTAGACCTCCTAAGATTTTTAGCTCACGGCCTTTAACACTTAACAACACGGACATATATCGTCGTCAAGCATTCAATTGCCTGTTGATATAAAGAATAAGACAACCAACAAAACTGGCCAGATAAAATCGAAGACGTCACTATAGTAACAACAAACTGTATTTCCTGCCACTTACATGTAGCCTCCCTTTATCAAAACAACTGTCACATGAACACGTAGCCCGACACAAACAAGTAATTATCATTCGCGAGAGGAGACATTGAGGCAAGTGATATAGCAGGCAGGTTATCTTGCCCTAGATTGGTAATGTTTAATATAAGTCCGTGAAAAAGAAAAACGAAACTAAGTATTCTGCAGATGAGTATTCACAGCTTACTTGATGTGAGGGAAGCTTTCGTTGTCTTCTTGCTACAATGGAAAACAATTGATGGTGATGACTGACTTTAACCAAGTAGTTTATGTTACAAAAAAAACTACTTTTTTTCTCGGCTTGTACTAAAGGCAGCTACACGTTCAACTGTTTAATCTGCTATGCACTTACTGAAGACGGGTTTAGGCGATAACTCGGTGCATATTGGTTGAACAGAACTCGATAAAGAAAAATGACTGATTCGTCACCAGATCCTTCGGGCGTGTCTCAGATCGTTGTCGTTTTCCGTACTTGTTTCATCAGCTTACTCGGATTGTTGATCATAACTGGAAACATTCTTTCTATTGTTGTGACTCGTCGCGTACCAGACTTGGCAGACAGTACCAAGATCTTGATGACATCTTTGGCAGTGTCTGACCTCACGGTTGGCTTTTTAACAGCGTTCAGTGTCGTCGCTTCAGCTATGAACCGGTGGCCTTTCGGAGATATCACTTGTCAGGCTTATGTCTACATTACACGTGTGGCAATTCTGATGTCAGAATTTTCCCTCATCGGTTTAAATGTTGAGCGCTACATTGCCGTTACCAGGCCATACAAGTTTCCTATTTGGTGCACTCGACGTCGTATTATCAGTAGTGTCACTGTAGCAGCAATAACAGTTCTGAGTTTACAATTTGTGGCATCGAAAGTTCTCAATGTTTCTGTGGAATATTCTGAAGCTCGTGCGGTTTGTTTATATACGAACACCTCTGCAACATTAAACATTTTATTCCTTCTATTATGTGATTTAATTCCAGTGTTAACAATGATGTGCATATACTATCGCATCATTAAGATCAGCAGAGAGCATGAGAAACGAGTCAACCAGAACGATCCCAACAACAGAAACAACATCCAGGACAACAAAGCTCTGAAGTCGTTTGTCGTCATCACTCTGACGTATGCAGTTTGTTTCACACCAGCTGCGATTACCAGAATTATTGTGGCTTACACCCACGTGAAGACTGCACACTGGCTTCAGTTTCTGGTGATCTGGCTCATTACATCTAACAGTGTCTGCAATGTTTTCATCTACTGTCTGTTCAATCGCTCCTACCGCCAGAAGGCCAAGCAAATCATCACCAACAGATGGCCCTGTTGCAGAGGGTCGGTGGAGCCTGTGAACATTTGAGATGTTGTTGTCTAGGTCATTGTACTAGCACACTCTACCTATCCAGCACTCAAATAATGTTCCGTTAAATGAGATTAAACATGGTTGTAATCGAGTTATATTTCCCGTATCAACTATTCCAAGGCTCTACTATATGGTAACCCAAATAAAGAAAGAGGTCAAAAGAACAGCCACCTAAAGACTACAAGGAGGATCTTAGACAGACTAAATATCAAAAGTTGCTGATGCAGTCCTTCAAAGAAACTCCTTGTTTCCTTTAATAATGGAACTTAATGTCATTGGTTTTCCTTAGCTGCATTCTATTCAGCCATCAAAAAACTGTCAATGTGTTAAGAATATAGTGGTCACAATTGGAGACGAAGGCTACTCCCAAGTATCTGTTTCATTGATGCATGTAGTTTCACGGACTGTAGAGCTTCAGCTTTCTGTTCTCTTTCTGCCACTATTGATGCCTCTTCAGGCTAAGACGGTTCCTATAACATGTTACTGTTTGCCGTACACTCTAACCCATTGTATTTCAAAACAAATAAGTTAAGAGGGCCTAATATTTCGATCTTAACAAGATCTTCTTCAGAGACATAATGACTGTGTACACGAAACAAACATATATAGGGCAACATGCAGCATGATGCACATCATACCTGGCAGGAGAAACACAAAAGAAAAGTCATGTACTAGAGTTCTGCGGGAACAACAAAAGGAGGATTAGGCTGAAGGGTTAAAGGGAAAGGTCAGTGTTGGTAGGATCAAAGAAATAACTAACAAAGAAGTGTTAATAGGAGAAATGTGAAGGGGGGGTGGGGGGGGGTTAGGACAATAGAAAAGGGGAAAGCCAAAGGAGTGAGAACAAATAAGAACAAACTGCTGGCAAGGATTAAATCTGAAACAGATGACAAATGGGAGAAAACAATAGAAGTTAATCATTTCCTAGTTGAATGTTGAGCCCATGTGGTTGAATAGTCCGAAGACGATTCATCCAAAATTTCTCCCGGCTGTCTTTCCGATGGCCAAGTGATTCTATGCCATGTAGAATCATATCAGAAATGCAATGGTTAGGCTGATTAAAGTGGTGACCGACGGGGGTGTCTAGTTTTTTGGTATTGACAGTCGATCGATGACCGTAGAAACGCTTTTTTTTAGGGCATTTTTTGTCTCTCTGACATACTGAACTCCACAAAACCTGCAAGAAATGAGATATATGACATTAGATGTACTACAAGTGATGTTACCAATAATTTTATGTGTGGTACCAGAAGAGTGGCCAGAAAAGGAGTCAGACTCCTGGATGTGGATCTGGCAAACCACACATCTAGAACTGCACTTGATATAGACAGGGCCCAGACCAGGAAAAACTAAGGGTTTTCCCTGTCAAGGTTTTCTCAACGGTTTCATCATCCTGAACCTCGACCATTTGATATTAGCTTGGGGGCCACCCTGATTTTTGCCCCTAATTCAAAATGGCCGCCAAAATCAAAAATGGCCGCTAAAATTACATTAATTACATATATACTGCTAATTACGTTTAATATCAACTTTTTTTTTTTGGTGATTCTGCCATCTTTAATGTACATCCTTGAATTTAGCTCCAGAGCCACCCAGAATTTGGCCTCAAATCAAAGGTGGCCGCCAAAATCTAAAATGGCTGCCAAAATTACATAAAATATACTTCTAATTACGTTTAATATAAACGTTTTTTTGTGTGTGATTCTGTCATCTTGAATGTACACTCATTGAATTTAGCTCCAGAGCCACCCAGAATTTGGCCTGAAATCCAAGATGGCCACAAATCTAAAATGGTTGCCAAAATAACATAAAATACATACTGCTAATTACAGTTAATATCAACGGTTTTTGTGTGTGATTCTGTCATTTTGAAGGTACACCCATTGAATTTAGCTCCAGAGCCACTCAAAATTTGGCCTCAAATCCAAGATGGCCGCCAAAATCTAAAATGGCTGCCAAAATTACCCTAATCAGGTTTATACTGCTTCTTGTTTTTTTCTGTCAGAGTTTTTTCAGTGATTCCGTCATTCTAAGGACTTTAAGATTAGTCTGGGGAATACCCAGGATTTATCGTCTAATACAAGATGGCTGTCAAAATGGCTGTCAAAATGGCTGCTAAAATGGCTGCCACAATGGCTGCCAAAATGGCTATCAAAAGCATCTTACTTAAATTTAAAGTACATCTTTGTTTTATCCTGTTAAAGTTCACTAAAGTTGGTTTCATTATGGCGTCTTGAACCTAAGCCTTTTGAAATTAACTTGTGGCTACCCAAGATTTGTCCGCCCAAATCCAAAATGGCTACCAATATTACCTTAATCAGATTTAAACGGTCTCTTATTTATCCCCCATAATTTAGTAAAGGACCTGGCTCAGACATGCAAGCAACTCGCCTCCTGGTTTTGAGATCACAATCTCGGGGACTAATAAATTACCCCTTCTTACAAAACCATAAGACGCGGCATTCAAAATCAAGGTGGCGTCTCTAAATGGGGCTTGGACCCACAGCTGCTGTTGGTAATAGGCTCTTCATGATATGTTTCCTTGCATTAGTTGAGGTGCAAGTGGTTTTCTTTAAGTCTATCTTGAGGGCATTGCTATCAAATGCAGCGAGACGCAGGTCATCAAATGTCTGCAGGTCTGTTGATGGTTTGAGACACTTGACCAAGAATGTTTCTGCCATCTGTATTGCATTTTCTGTTAGCTTTGGACAGTCGAAATTCAGGATCAGGAAGAAATTTTCTGGTTTGCACACAGCATTCATGACTGCAGGTTTAGTTGATATCTTGCTGGTTGTATCGGATCCAGTCAGCGCATGGAGTGCTGGAAAACACTTTGTGAGCTCGTCTCCCAGCGTTATGTAGATATCGTGGAGTGTTAATATTGATCTTTTCACTCTTGAGTTGTGGATGAGCCAAAACTCTTGGAGGCCAAGATCTCTCAAATTGACCTGATGACACATCTGTGTCGCCTGGTGGCAGAGTCAGGGATGTAGGTCCTGTCCGGTGACGGAATGTCCTGCACATGAAACATCATCCTGTCATCAGCTTCCTCGTGTGTGCAGTTGAGCCGAAGGAATGGAGAAGCACACACAGCTGAAACAATTCATTCCCTTTGTGATATACCAACGTATAGAGGTTTGGTCTTGTTATCTGATGGTGCGCCACTCAACATACAGGGTGGTCCAAAAAAAACTATACCCAACTTTGGAGGCCATTTTCTCCTAGATGATAAAATATTTGAGTAATTTGGTTTTTGCGAGAGCTTCTTTTATTTACACTAAAATGGATAAATAATACCTTTTAATAGTTAGGCTTCTGGTTTTGTTCATTTCAGTTAGTTCAACAAATGATATAATTTCATGTATCTGGAACATCAATAGACAATTGTCATGATTTTTTGCACATAATATCGTCATTGCATAAGTTAAAGTCTGTTCCTGCGCAAATTCTTTGGCAGTCTAACCAAGTAAGAAAAATGTTTGTGAGATTGAAATCATGAATAAATAAAATCATGTAAATAAAAGAAGCTCTCGCAAAAACATTTGTCAAAGGACTATCGCGTCATTACATTATTGTGTCATATCATATTCAAACACGTTGATGCATTGACAGCTCCCGTGGAAAAGCCATTTTTACACATACTCGCTAAAAATAGGAATATCTCCAAAAATATTAATGTAATATCTTCCCTATTTTCACCAATAATGCTCAACGATGTATGCTTTAATAATATGCAAACTAAATTACTAAAATATTTTATCATCTAGGAGAAAATGGCCTCCAAAGTTGGGTATAGTTTTTTTTGGACCACCCTGTAGAATGCCTGGAAAGCAGTTTTGCTGATGGAAGATGACCAAAAGTCACCATGTCTTTGGACACTTACAGAGAGGACAGCATCAAGAATGGAGAGAGGGGAAGAAGAGGAAAGTGAACCTTGATTTTAAATGCTGCGTCTTATGGTTTTGTAAGAAGGGGTAATTCATTAGTCCCCGAGATTGTGATCTCAAAACCAGAAGGCGAGTTGCTTGGATCTATTGTTGCAAGTACTGCAAATGCGAGGGAGGTGATTGTTGTAAGAACCCATCACTGAATGAACACTGCTCATAATTCTCATACCTGGGCTCTATTGTGTTACTTTATAATAATTAAATGCTTGTTTTCTTTCTTTAAAAAAATCCTTGTATTGTTTAAATTCCGAATCGTCAGTTAAACTCTAGTAGATGACACAAATGTTCCAACTTTGCTCTAAGTTTGGAAAGTTTAATTATTAAATATATATGGAAATTCCCGGTGTATGTATCTATTTGTATGGTAATAAGTTGACCGAACGGTTTTTAGAAATGTTCTTGTAAAATATCAAATGAACATCTTGAGCACATCAGAAAATGTCTAGCTCCAACGGTTTAGAAGATACAGCTATGTCGGAAGTAGCACTTCCGATAAAAAGGGCGTGGTCATTTAAAAAGGGGCGTGGTCATTTCCGGGCTGTTTACCCCGGATAGAGATTTTGGCACACATCCCAAGTTGTTTCTTGGGGTCATATCAGCCTAGAACAGTTGAGTTATCCTCTCCTAAATAATGTGCATACATGTCTGAGCCAGGTCCTTATTAATTAATACTACATTATGGGGATAAATAAGAGACCGTTTAAATCTGATTGAGGTAATTTTGGTAGCCATTTTGAATTTGGGCGGACAAATCTTGGCTAGCCACAAGTTAATTTCAAAAGGCTTAGGTTCAGGACGCCACAATAAAACCAACTTTAATGAACTTTAACAGGACAAAACTAAGATGTACTTTAAATTTAAGTATGATGCTTTTGGTGGCCATTTTAGCAGCCATTTTGACAGCCATTTTGACAGCCATTTTGACAGCCATCTTGACAGCCATCTTGGATTAGACGATAAATCCTGGGTATTCCCCAGAATAATCTTAATGGCCTTGGGCTTAAAATGACGAAATCACTGAAAAAACTCTGAAGAAAAAACAAGAAGCAGTATAAACCTGATTAGGGTATTTTTGGCAGCCATTTTAGATTTCGGCGGCCATCTTGGATTTGAGGCCAAATTCTGTGTGGCTCTGGAGCTAAATTTAATGGGTGTACATTCAAGATGACAAAATCAACAAAAAAAACACGTTAATATTAAACGTAATTAGCAGTATATTTTATGTTATTTTGGCAGCCAAAAAGACAGTACCAAGATCTTGATGACATCTTTGGCAGTGTCTTGCATCTTGCATCTTGCATATGATACTCAACTAAAAGCATTGCTGCTATCCTGGAGAGGGTGGGTTTCAAGAATGCTCGGTTTGTGCCTGCCTGCCTACTTCTGATGCTGGTTTCGGCATGGGTGGTGATGGTGATGGGGTGGCGATGGTGATGGTGTGGTAGTGGTGATAATTTGTCCTGATATAAATTGGTGGCTTTATCCCTATAATAGCTATACAAATCTACACAAATCCAAGTGGTGGAAATATGTCTAATTTGCATAAATCGTTAATCCCTGCCGTGTAATATGTTTATTCCCATATTTGGGTATATATTTTATTTTTATTTTTTGAAAAGTTTATTTTGGTGATTCCACTTACATATCCTTACTTCAATAACATTTGCTAAAGCATATAAGTGACTGAATAATTATGAGAACATAGTAATTATCCAAAATGACAACTTCGTGACCCTATAAATGTGCGCACATTACACTGTCTCCAGATATCATCAAGTAGTCACTATTGGTGAGCTTCAAATTCACCAGCTGGCACAGTTATCCTATTAAAACCTTATGGAAAATCATATGAACAATGATAAAATTGTGACATTTAGCCCAGCAAACAAAAACTGGAAAAAAAATGACGTGTCCCTAAATTGGGCTAACAACTAGGTGAAGGGTTGCCTAAGGTGAGAGACTTGAACAAGTTCAAGGAAACCCCCCAAATTAAAGATTGTTGTTGCTAACAGTAATCCTATCTACGTTAAAATGTATTTTGGGTATTTCCTTGAACTTTTTCAAGTCTTCCATGTTAGGCAACCCTTTAACTACTTTTTAGCCCAATTTATAGACACACCATTTTTCTCCAGTTTTTGTTTGCTGGGCTAAATATCACAATGTTATTATTGTTCATATGATTTTTCATAAGGTTTTAATATGATAACTGTGCCAGTAAGCAACTTGGTGAATTTGAAGCTCACCAATAGTGACTACTTGATGATATCTGGAGACAGTGTAATGTGCGCACATTTATAGGGTCACGAAGTTGTAATTTTGGATAATTACTATGTTCTCATAATTCTTCAGTAACTTATATGCTTTAGCAAATGTTATTGAAGTAAGGATATGTAAGTAGAATCACCAAAATAAACTTTTCAAAAAATAAAAATAAAATATATACCCAAATATGGCAATAAACATATTACACGGCAGGGATTAACGATTTATGCAAATTAGACATATTTCCACCACTTGGATTTTTGTAGATTTTTAGTATGAGATTCTAGGGACCTTATAGAAGTGCACTGTGGTGAATAACAATTTGTTGCAATTTGTTTGAGGTCAAAACTTATTTTTCCTGGACTAGTAGTCCTGCATAACAAATCGTGATGCTTGACGCTGGACGCTCTCAACAATTGTGGTGTTTCTGTTTGTGTAGGGATTCCAAGCACTTGAGGCAAATTCAAGTTGTAGTCTTACAAGGGTAGTGTATGCTGTTTCCTTGACCTCTCTGCTGCATTTCCCCAAGGTGCGTCTGGTCAATCTGTGGTGAATTCCTCCTTTTTGTTAAAACGGTCCCAAATATGCGACCAGTATTCAGCAAATAAAATAGTTCGTGCGTGCAGAAGACGCATGTGTTTCTTTTATTTTCCTTTGAATTGGCCCTTACGTAACCACCAGTATAAAAGCGTGAGGCGCTACGTGAGAGTACCCAGTCCACTCCAGCTCGCAGAGACGACAACTTCATTTGATTGGGCACGGCTGGAATAATAACACGTCGATAATTATAGTAAATAGTAAGCTCTAATATATCAGCTGTGTGGGTTCCGATACTGGTTAGGTGGTGTTTGCCCCTCACGGAGGACGAGTCCACATAGTTGTATATACTTATAGAACAGACGTTTCCCTTGGAGTTTTTCATTCTTTATTTTGGTAAGCCTGGGCAGTTGCGGGCAAGTCCTGTATTAATTGAACATTAACCCTCAAAAACCAACGAGCAAGTATTATATATATTATTCTAGTACGCCTCGGGCAGGCGACTTATTTATTATCTTATAATTTTAGTATGAACCTTGGTGGTGTTTGGTTTAAGTACATTAAAATAACCCCGAACCACCGAAAATCCAAGGGATCTTGAAGCCTTGGCTCTGACTATACTTCTGCATGGGTGTTCCAGGAGAGGTCATCAGTGATGGTAACCCCAAGGTATTTACACTTCTTCCCGTGTGGAATGGCCTGTCTTGAGACTACAAAGGTGTGTTCCAGTTTCTTTTTCATTAGGGTGATGCACAAGTGGCAACACTTGGTGATGTCGAAACTCATGTTCCATCTCTGAGCCCAGTCAAAGACAGCCTGAAGATCAGCTCGGAGAATCTCCAACTCTCTACGAGTTTTGATACACCTGTATATGACACTATCATCAGCAAAGAGCCTCATTGTTGACAGAACGCCTTCGCTGATGTCATTGATATACATAAGGAACAGGGCTGGACCAAGCACTGAGCCCTGAGGGACCCCTGATATGACATCGGCAGGTGCTGACAAAGTACCATTGACTGCAACTAGCTGGGTCCTACCACCCAAGAAGCTTTTGATCCACGCCTTGGTTTTGCCTCTGATGCCGTAGTACTCTAGCTTATGCAACAACTTGCGATGAGCTTCTTTGTCGAAAGCCTTGCTAAAGTCAATAAACAAGACATTTGTCTGGTGTTTGTTGTTGACGTTTGAGGCCCAGTAATCAATGGCTTCTACGAGTTGAGTTTCACAAGACAATTTCTCGCGGAAGCCATGTTGGTTGTCGATGATAATGTTGTTGGCAGCAAAATACTTTGCCATGTGACTCAGGACTATGTGCTCAGTGATTTTACAGCATAAACTGGTAAATGAGACAGGGCGGTAATTTGCTGGTTCACTCTTGTTTCCCTTCTCATAGATACCTACAACACGAGCCTTACGCCAGTCGGATGGTACCTCACCAGCGTAGTCATGTAGCATGCGAGCTGGGATCTCATCAGGGCCACTCGCCTTGTTGGTTTTCTGTTGCTTAAGCTGTTTCAATACTCCAATTATCCCTACTGCTAAATCATCTATTGAGGTACATGGAGATGGACCTTTGTCTGGAAGATCATCAGAGTCACTTTCATGGGTGAAGACGGAGACGAACTGAACGTTAAGGGCTCTAGCCTTCTCAACGTCTGCAGCATAGGTCTTGTCAGCCACCCTGAGTGTGGGATTCCAAGTGATTCTTTCTTCTGAGACCTTATAAAAGACCAGAACTTCTTTCCATCTGTCTTGAGGCTGCTTCCTATGATGTTGTTCATGTAAGCGTGGTATGCGTTCTTCTGCATCCTCTGATCCTCTGACCACATAGTTGGCTTTTTGACAGTGCTCATGAATGTTGTCGTTTCAGCTATGAACCGGTGGCCTTTCGGAGATATCACTTGTCAGGCTTATGGCTACATTAGAGTTGTGGCAATTTTAATGTCCAAATTTTCCCTCATCTGTTTAAATGTTGAGCGCTACATTGTCGTTACCATGCCATACAAGTTTCCTATTTGGTGCACACGGCGTCATATTATTGTCAGTCTTATTTTGGCATTGCTAGCAATTCTGGGCATGCTAGTTGTATAGTATCAACTGTTTTCGGAGTCTCGGTGAAATATTTAGACGCTGCTGCTGTTTGTTCATATGCAAATACCTCTGCAGAAGTAAACATTTTGCTCCTTCTATTCACTGACATAATTATTTCAAGTGTTAATAATGATGTGTGTATACTATCACATCATTAAGATGAGCATGGGAGATTTAAAACGGACGAGCAAGAATAATTGCCATGCCTGTGCAAGCCGTTCCGTGTGATTCCCATTGTTTATCCCTCTCCCATCCCAACCTGTCTAATTGTACTGTGGAGGATTATGTACAACTCAAGTTGTCATCTTTAAGATGCTCTTAAGATGCTCTAAAGCGCCCTCAAATAGTCTTAAATCACCTCTTTGCAAGTTGCCTAAAAGATTTGTAATAGTCGAAAGTCAATTTCTGGACCTCCTAAGATTTTTAGCTCACGGCCTATAACACTTAACAACACGGACATCTATCGTCGTCAAGCATTCAATTGCCTGTTGATATAAAGAATGAGACAACCAAAAATAACATGGCCAGACAAAATCAAAGACGTCACTAGTAACAACAAAATTTATTTTCTGCCGCTTACACGTAGAATCCCTTTATCAAATTATGCAGTCGTATGAAAACGTAGCCAGACACCCAAAAGTAATTATCATGCGCGAGAGGAGGCATTGGGGCAAGTGATGTACATATAGCGGTCAGGTTATCATTCCCTAGATTGGTAATGTTTAATATAAGTATATGAAAAAGAAAAAGAAACTAAAGTATTCTGCAGGTGGGTATTCAGAGCTTACTTGATGTGAGAGAATCTTTCGGTGTCTTCTTGCTACAATGGACAACAATTGATGGTGATGACTGACTATACCCAAGTAGCTTATGTTACCAAAAAAACACGATTTAATTCTCGGCTTGTAGTAAAAGCAGCTACACGTTCAACTATTTGATCTGCTCTGTACTATTCTTCGGGCGTGTCCCAGATCATTGTTGCTTTCCGTACTTGTTTCATCAGCTTACTCGGATTGTTGATCATAACTGGAAACATATTCTTTTTATTGTCGGGACTCGTCGCGTACCAGACTTGGCTGACAGTACCAAGATCTTGATGACATCTTTGGCAGTGTCTGACCTTACAATTGGCTTTTTAACAGCGTTCAATGTCGTCGCTTCAGCTATGGACCGGTGGCCTTTCGGAGATATCACTTGTCAGGCTTATGTCTATATTAAAGTTGTGGCAATTATAACATCTAAATTGTCCCTCATCTGTTTAAATGTTGAGCGCTACATTGCCGTTACCAGGCCGTACAAATTTTCCTATTTGTTGCACACGGCGTCGTATTATTGTCTTATTTTGGCATTTTTAGCAAGTCTGGGCATGCTAGTTGTAGTATCAACTATTTTCGGAGTATCGGTGAAATATTTAGACGCTGCTGCAGTTTGTTCATATGCAAATACCTCTGCAGAAGTAAACATTTTGCTCCTTCTATTCGCTGACATTCCAGTGTTAATAATGATGTGTATATACTATCGCATCATTAAGATCAGCAGAGAGCATGAGAAACGAGTCAACCAGAACGATCCCAACAACAAAAACAACATCCAGGACAACAAAGCTCTGAAGACGTTTGTCGTCGTCACTCTGGCTTATGCAGTTTGTTGCACTCCGGCTGCGATTATCAGAATCGTTGAGTCTTACACCAACGTGGAGACTGCAGATTGGATTCAGTTTATAGGGGCATGGCTTGTAGTATTCAACAGTGTCTGCAATGTTTTCATCTACTGTCTGTTCAATCGCTCCTACCGTCAGAAGGCCAAGCAAATCATCACTAACAGATGGCTCTGTTGCAGAGGGTCGGTGGAGCCTGTGAACATTTGAGATATGGGTAGGTCATTGTATATAAGCACACTCTACCTATCCAGCACTCAAATAATGTTCTGTTAAAAGAGATTAAACATGGTTGTAATCGAGTTATATTTCACGAAATAACTAATCCAAGGCTCTACTATGGCAACCCAAACAAAGAAAGAGGTCTAAAGAACAGCCACCTAAAGACTACAAGGAGGACCTTAGACTGACTAAACATCAAGCTGTATTCTCTCTGCAGCCATCAAGAAACTATCAATGTTTTAAGAAAACAGTGTTCACAATGTATTAGAGACGAAGACTACTCCGGAGTATCTGTTCCATTGATAGTTTCACTGACTGTAGAGCTTCAGCTTTCTGTTCTCTTTCTGCCACTTTTGATGCCTCTTTAGGCCTAGACGGTTTCTATAACATGTTACTGTTTGCCGTATACTCTAACCCATTGTATTTCCGGTTGAATGCCTAGGGAGTACTGCTCCCTTAAATCTTTAAATGCAAGCTTTAATTAAATTCAACCTGAATATAACCAAGGATATCAATTTAATGTTCCCCTTTAATTACAATTTGCATACACTGAAAACTTTATTTAGTCAATCGTCGTGAAAAAGTCGTCAAATAGGGGGAACAAATTAGTAATGCAATTGATTCGTCAAATGACGATTTATTTTAAGGGTAGGACGATTTATTTTAGGGGTATGACAAATTGAACTCCATGCAATACGAATGATATTTGTTGCTGGACGAATTAATATTAGTGAAAGACTAATTTCAGTGATGGACTAATCTACCAAACGTAAAATGACAAATCTGCATAGTCATGTAGATCAGATATGACAAAGTGTTTTTGACATGACTGATTCAATGACTAACTTTCGACAACCAGACTAATTTTAGAGCGAACCCGCCAACAATCCGACACATTTCTGACTACACTATTTCGATTGGACCTTTGGTTGCCGGGTTTCCCACTCTTACCCTAAAGGTGTACAAAATACACATAAAATATAGCACGTTTGAGCGCGCACATATATCGCCAGTTCGCCATTGTCAAGTTGTCATCGCCAGCACTGCACTGCTTCAATCCTTTAACAGGTGGCCATTTCTTCCACAAAAGACTTGACACTATTATGAAAGTGATATACATGTACATCTATGAATTGTATAATTTAAAGTTATTTAATATCAACCAGTATTGAAGTGGTGGAACTTTAACGTCTACAGTTTGAATAAATTGAAAATGTCTATTGCAAACTCAGACTGAGTACATGACTTGTATAGTCACGACTGTGATCATTACTTTAAAAGTGCTTTTACCTGTGGCCAATCAGCATAGTCACATGACAATTTTAAATGGTCAGCATGACAAATTAATATTCTTGCATTACTAATTAAAATTCTTACATTACTAATTAAATTGTGTGCATTACTAATAAATTTTCGTGCATTACTAATCATTTAAAAAGGTTAGTCAAATAAGACACTTTTTCACGACTAATTATAATTAGGCAAAATGACCCGTACATGACAAACTATTAATTTGTCAAATAAGACAGTGTGCACGACTATTTGTTTTTAGCCAATTGACTAAATAAAGTTTTCAGTGTACGATAAAGCATAAAATAAAATACTTGCTGCCACTTAACAAAGATATCCAAATACCAGTCACCTTTAATTTTTAAATTTTCTTCAATTTAACTGAAATATAAAATATAAATAAAGACTGCAATTATTGCCATGTAGTCAGGTCAATATACGGTAAAAAACACCCCAACCCCAAAAAAATTGCAACAAAAGGTTTTTCAACGGTTTCTAGTAGTATTCGACCTCAGGAATAACATACTAAAAGTCGACCAAAATCGGAGTTTCAGAAAGCCGTTATTTTCAAGATGGCGTCCAAGATGGCCGCCGATACCTAAAAATGGCCATAAATCACTTATTATCCATCCTAGAGACATAATTTTGGTGTCCATCCCATGGTTTCGGGGGTCAGAGAATCCATTTAGACAAGTTAGAATGTTTGTAGATGGTCTAGGAAACCCCCAAAATCCAAGATGGCGTCCAAGATGGCCGCCGATACCTAAAAATGGCCATAAATCACTTATTATCCATCCTAGAGACCTAATTTTGGTGTCTATCCCATGGTTTCGGGGGTCAGAGAATCCATTTAGACAAGTTAGAATGTTTGTAGATGGTCTAGGAAACCCGCAATATCCAAGATGGCGTCCAAGATGGCCGCAGATACCTAAAAATGGCCATAAATCACTTATTATCCATCCTAGAGACATAATTTTGGTGTCTATCTCATGGATTTCGGGGTGAAAATACATTAAAATGAGTTAAAATGTTCATTGGTGGCCTAGAAAACCCCCCAAATTTAAGGTGCCTCACCCCCCTCCCCCCTGACAAAATGTAGTTTTCTTGTACTATTGAAGCATATAACCTAAGTATCAGGTTAAATGTATCATCGATGCAACAACCAACCGACGTACATGAAGCATCATCATTTATTCAGATGTTTGACACAATGTGCCCAAATATATGTCAACCTAATGAGAGGCATTGGAATGTATGAGAAATAATAGCTCGAGATTCAGCACACCCTAAGTCGGTATTTGGCGGATTAATCAAGGGCG
Organism: Crossaster papposus; assembly: GCA_037893245.1. Classification (NCBI taxonomy): domain Eukaryota; kingdom Metazoa; phylum Echinodermata; class Asteroidea; order Velatida; family Solasteridae; genus Crossaster; species Crossaster papposus. The sequence goes on from JBAIAA010000173.1 coordinate 1,178,859, forward strand.
AAGTGACCAGATACAATCGTATATGTACCCATTCAAAAGACTTTGAGGAGAGGGTTGAATTATTTAAAGACAAACTTCAAAAGCGCGGATACACAAACGAAGACCTGGCTCTCCTTTCTCAAAGGGGAAAGACTCCCGCGGACCCTAAGCGTGAAAAAAAACAAAAACAATATCCTCAAACACTGGCTATCCTCAAACACTGGCCCTTGATTAGCGAAAACGAATATCTGAATAGGCTATTTGATACCCAACCCATCCTGGCATACAAACGGCACAAAAACATAAAAGATGAACTTGTTCGATCTAGGACTAAAGCATCTCCACAATCCAACCAAGAGCAACAAAATCTTGATGAGGAGAATCTGCAAATTCTATTGGAACTATTGAAAGAACAAAACAATGATCAAAGAAATGGATCTCAAGACTAAAACAAAATAAATAAGTCACCCCCCCCCCCCTTGTCCTTGCCATGCGTCATATAAACCGACACACAAATAAAAACAAGGAAAGCAAAATGAATTATATAAGAGGGTGGCTGATGAAGTGCATGATATAGCACAGAAAATATGCCCTGCTCCCCTTCCAAAAAAGGAAAAAAAAGAGAGGACGGCATATTATCACCGGTAATAATCAATCACTGTGTGAACTAAAAACAAAGGGACCACTGTGGCAATACACAAACCAGTCATCGCATCGCCAAAACCAGAGACAGGGTTTGAAACTCCCGCTTTTAGGGAATGTCTAACCCAATTGGCCTGCAGACGTTTGATGTATTAGCCCGTCCACGAACTCCAACCACGGACTGTCATCTAGCAGAGATAATGTGGCTAAAACTGATCCCCAGATGCGTGTCTTACGGAAAAAAGAGGGAAAAAAGAGTTAAAAATCACGCTCTAGAGAGACCAGTCAAACAGCCACTTTCTAGCATACCCACTAGTAAACGTACAATTACAGATTTATCTTCGGCAGAACAGTCACAAATAAAATCCATATGATACTTGTCAGCAGAACCTTTTCCGCGTCTCAAAAACATAACGAAAAGCACGGAGGGGTTCTGTTGAAACTTGTACACAAAACAACCCCAAAAAGTGGCCTGAACAGACCTCCCATGAAGCGTATATCACTAGGAAATAAAACTTAAATTAGGAATTACGCTCTGGGCGGGATAGTTACGCAACCACACTGCTGGCATACCAGCACACAATAAATTATGCAGATTTTTCTCTGTAGACCAGCCACTACCTAAAATCCAATGATACCTTACGCAGCAGAACTGCTTCAGCATCTCCAAAAAAAATTACGAAAACGATGAGAAAAAGTTCTGACTTGTGAAAACTCCCATAAACACCCTCCCCTTCCCACATAGAATGAGTTCTGATTCACTGCAGCTTACTCTAGAATTGATAAAAAAAACCTGATCATTCCTTGAAGTATGCCTGCATAAACCGGTTTCTCTGTGCTATACCTTCTTGCAAAAGCACTCCATTAGAATTGAAAAAGCTAATAGCCTCACAGAAAAAGAAAGAAAATTCCACAAAACCCAGTATTATACACGTCCTTCAAGTTAATGTCCTTCCCAGGTGACCGAGAATCGTTCTAAAAATTAAAAAACCTTGAGTGACATGTATGATTACGCTGCTTCCCAATAAACACAACAACAAAAACACAACAAAAAGTAACTGATCATTCCTTGAAGTATGCCTGCATAAACCGGTTTCTCTGTGCTATACCTTCTTGCAAAAGCACTCCATTAGAATTGAAAAGCTAATAGCCTCACAGAAAAAGAAAGAAAATTCCACAAAACCCAGTATTATACACGTCCTTCAAGTTAATGTCCTTCCCAGGTGACCGAGAATCGTTCTAAAAATTAAAAAACCTTGAGTGACATGTATGATTACGCTGCTTCCCAATAAACACAACAACAAAAACACAACAAAAAGTAACTGATCATTCCTTGAAGTATGCCTGCATAAACCGGTTTCTCTGTGCTATACCTTCTTGCAAAAGCACTCCATTAGAATTGAAAAGCTAATAGCCTCACAGAAAAAGAAAGAAAATTCCACAAAACCCAGTATTACACGTCCTTCAAGTTAATGTCCTTCCCAGGTGACCAAGAATCGTTCTAAAAATTAAAAAACCTTGAGTGACATGTATGATTACGCTGCTTCCCAATAAACACACACAAAAAAACACACACAAAATTAACTGATCATTCCTTGTAGTATGCCTGCATAAACCGGTTTCTCTGTGCTATACCTTCTTGCAAAAGCACTCCATTAGAATTGAAAAAGCTAATAGCCTCACAGAAAAAGAAAGAAAATTCCACAAAACCCAGTATTACACGTCCTTCAAGTTAATGTCCTTCCCAGGTGACCGAGAATCGTTCTAAAAATTAAAAAACCTTGAGTGACATGTATGATTACGCTGCTTCCCAATAAACACAATAGTTGAGTTGACCCCTTGGGGGTCGTAGCCACCATACGGGTGAGACAGATACATTATAAGTTTATTTTCTTTGTATAAAGTGCGCCCTCTATTGAGAGATTGTAGTGGTTTTGTGGCCCTTCGGACGCCATATTGGATTTTGTGGTTTCCTAAGCCACTGTTTAACATTCTAACTTATCCTAATAGATTCTATGACCCCGAAAACCATAGCATAGACACCCCAATTATGTTTCTCGGATGGATAATAAGTGACTTATGGCCATTTTAATGTTATGGCGGCCATTTTGGACGCCATCTTGGATTTTGGGGTTTCTTGGACCATCACAAACTGTTCTTACTTGTCTCAATGGATTCTCTGACCCCCGAAACCATGGGATAGACACACTGACCTCAACACCTGGACAGATCATTGTCCATATTCTGCTGTGCTAACATTTGAAGTCGGCGCGAACTGGAAGTGCAACATGGCGTCACTGCTGTGAGCCAATGACATGTCCAGTTGTAGAGGTCAGTGGATTTACCAACCAACTGAACTCTACACCTGGACATTTCATTGGCTCACAGCAGTGACGCCATGTTGCACTTCTCTGCATGCCGACTTCAAAATGAAACAATGTATGATCTGTCCATGTATAGAGGTCAGTGGATAGACACCCAAATTATGTTTCTATGATAGATAATAAGTGATTTTTGGTCATTTGTATGTATCGGCGGCCATCTTGGACGCCATTTTGAAAATAACAGCTTTCCGAACCTTCAATTTTGGTCGACTTTTAGTATGTTATTCCTGAGGTCGAATACTACTAGAAACCGTTGAAAAACCTTTTGTTGCAATTTTTTTTGGGTCAAACCATATCTTGACCTGACTAATGCCTATACAAGCCTTTCTGTGTGATTCCCACTGTTCAGGCGCGGGTCTAGGATTTTTTTAGATGGCGGGCACAACCCAAACTGGATAATGCGAGCGCGAAGCGCGAACCCCTTACGGCGTGGGGTCCGGGGCCCGCTTAAGGTCCCCGACAATTGTTGGATTCTATATGCTTTGTGGTGCAATCTGAGACGATTCCAGGCCTCTTTCCTCTGATTTTTTATGCAAAAGTTTTAAAAATGATATGGAGATAAAATGAAGATTTAACGAGATTTTAATGGAGAATATATATGTAAACAAATATATAATATATCTAAATTTATTTATGAATGTGGGGCAAAGCCAAAACTGAAAAATGCGAGCGCGAAGTGTGGGGTCTGGGGCCCGCTTAAGGGTCCCGGAAGATTTTGGATTCTATTATGCCCTGTGGTGCAATCTGAGGCAATTCGTGGCCTCTTTCCTCTGATTTTGGGGGCAAAAGTTTTCAAGATTATATGGAGATAAAATGGAGAATTATGGAGATTAAAAATATATTATAAATATATAATATAAGTTAATATGAATGTGGGCCACACTCAAAACTGGAACATGCCAGAATATATATAAATATTTATATAGCAAAACTGTCGCCCCAAAAGATGAGCTTTCAGACAATGCCCTAGCTTGGGTTGGACAAACCAATCAACTAACATTCTTACACAAGGTCATTAACAACATAAATATTCATCCAGATATACTGCAATAAAAGGGTAATTGGCAATGGAGGGGGCATTACTGCCAATTCAATGTCGACATGTCCACCAGGCACGGGTTTATTTATTGAACCTCGATGCATAGTCCGAGTATACGGAACGGAGCCACCTCCGATACCAACGAGCGGCTAGATGCGCGCCAGGCGGGTTCAGGTTGTCTTCCGTGGATAACACCAATGTCCGGCCTCGCTCTCCCGCTGCGAGTGGAGACCCTGAGAGGGCTTCATGTGCATGGAGAAATTGAACGGGTGTGGGTCGCAAACTGGGGTTCCATGGATTGATAACCTTTTTTCGTCAGTATTATATTATGCCCAAACTTAGACACAGCAGATCCTAGTCCGATCCACCTCCCTTCATTTTCTCTCACCTTCCCCTCTTTTCCCCCACCCCCCTTTTTAATACTCATTTTACCCGGGGGGCACGCCCCCCCCCCCCCCCCCCCTCTCTGGATCCGCGCCTGCTGTTTATGCCTCTCCCATCTCAACCTGTCAAATTTGACTGTGGAGGTAAATGCACAGTTCGAGTTGTACATCTTTAAGAGCCAAAACGTGCAAGGGAAGAACCCGGGGACTACCACATTTGGATTCAGCGCCCTCGAATTGTCTTCAATCACCTCTTTGCAAGCCTTTCTGTGTGATTCTCATTGTTTATCCCTCTCTCATCCCCACCTGTCTAATTTTACTTTAGAGGTTTATGTACAACTCTAGTTGTCATCTTTAAGAGCATCTACAGCCAAAACGTGCAAGTGAAAAACCCAGGGACTACCAAATTCGGACTCAGCGCCCTCAAATAGTCTTCAATTACCTCTTTGCAAGTTGCCTAAAAGATTTGTAATAGTAGAAAGTCAATTTCTAGACCTCGTAAGATTTTTAGCTCACGGCCTATGACACTTAACAACACGGACATTTATCGTCGTAAAGCATTCAATTGCCTGTTGATATAAAAAATTAGACAACCCAAAAAACCTGGCCAGACACAACCGAAGACGTCACTATAGTAACAACAAAATGTATTTCCTGCCACTTACATGTAGCCTCTCTTTATTAAATTATGAAGTAACAGGAAAACGTAGCCCGACACAAACAAGTAATTATCATTAGCGAGAGGAGACATTGAGGCAAGTGATATAGCAGGCAGGTTATCTTGCCCTAGATTGGTAATGTTTAATATAAGTCCGTGAAAAAGAAAAACGAAACTAAGTATTCTGCAGATAAGTATTCACAGCTTACTTGACGTGAGGGAAGCTTTCGTTGTCTTCTTGTTACAATGGAAAACAATTGATGGTGATAACTGACTTTAACCAAGTAGTTTATGTTACAAAAAACACAATTTCTTTTCTCGGCTTGTAGTAAAAGCAGCTACACGTTCAACTATTTAATCTGCTATGTACTATCAGAAGTCGGGTTTACGCGATAACTCAGTGCATTTTGGTTGAACGGAACTCGATAAGGAAAAATGACTGATTCGACACCAGATCCTTCGGGCGTGTCCCAGATCGTTGTCGCTTTCCGTACTTGTTTCATCAGCTTCCTCGGATTGTTGATCATAACTGGAAACATTCTTTCTATTGTCGTGACTCGTCGCGTATCAGACTTGGCAGACAGTACCAAGATCTTGATGACATCTTTGGCAGTGTTTGACCTCACGGTTGGCTTTTTAACAGCGTTCAGCGTCGTCGCTTCAGCTATGGACCGGTGGCCTTTTGGAGATATTACTTGTCAGGGCTTATGTCTACATTACAAATGTGGCAGTTATGATGTCAGCATTTTCCCTCATCTGTTTAAATGTTGAGCGCTACATTGCCGTTACCAGGCCGTATAAGTTTCCTATTTGGTGCACTAGACGTCGTATTATCAGTAGTGTCACTGTAGCAGCAATAACAGCTCTGAGTTTACAATTTGTGGTATCAAAAGTTCTGAAAGTTTCTGTGAAATATTTTGAAGCTCCTGCAGTTTGTTTATATGCGAGCACCTCTGCAACATTAAACATTTCGATCCTTATATTAGGTGATGTAATTCCAGTGTTAACAATGATGTGTATATACTATAACATTATTAAGATCAGCAGAGAGCATGAGAAACGAGTCAACCAGAACGATCCCAACAAGAAAAACAACATCCAGGACAACAAAGCTCTGAAGACGTTTGTCGTCGTCACTCTGGCTTATGCAGTTTGTTGCACTCCACTTACGATTATCAGATTTGTTGAGTCTTACACCAACGTGGAGACTGCAGATTGGCTTGAGTTTATAGGGACATGGCTTGTAGCATTCAACAGTGTCTGCAATGTTTTCATATACTGCCTGTTCAATCGCTCCTACCGTCAGAAGGCCAAGCAAATCATCACCAACAGGTGGCCCTGTTGCAGAAGGTCGGTGGAGCCTGTGAACATTTGAGATGTTGTTGTCTAGGTCATTGTATATAAGCACACTCTACCTATCCAGCACTCAAATAATGCAACCCAAATAAAGAAAGAGGTCAACAGAACAGCCACCTAAAGACTACAGGGAGGACCGTAGACAGACTAAACATCAACAGTTGCTGATGCAGTCCTTTAAAGAAACTCCTTGTTTCCTTTAATAATAATGGAACTTAATGTCATTGGTTTACCTTTAGCTGCATTCTCTCCAGCCATCAACAAACTGTCAATGTGTTAAGAATATGGTGGTCACAATTGGAGACGAAGGCTACTCCCAAGTATCTGTTTTGTTAATGCATGTAGTTTCACCGACTGTAGAGCTTCAGCTTTCTGTTCTCTTTCTGTCACTATTGATCCCACTTTAGGCCTAGACAGTTCCTATAACATGTTACTGTTTGCCGTATACAACCTGTCCATTTGACTATGGAGGTTGCAAAACTTGAGTTGTACATCTTTAAGAGCATCTACAGCCAAAACGTGTAAGTGAGGAACCCGGGGAATACCAAATTCGGATCAGCACCCTCGAATTGTCTTAAATCACCTCTTTGCAAGTTGCCTGAAAGATTTTAGTCGAAAGTCATTTTCTAGGCCTCCTAGGATTTTTAGATCACAGCCTATAAGTAACTACTGCCACGTTGGCTGTGCAGCAAATGGAACTTGTAAAGGCTTCAATAGTAAAGAATGTTGCAACCTGACACTGTTTTTGTTTTCATCCCTATCATCTCAATGGAGGTCAATCAGTGCAAAACTGTTGAACAGACATGAATCTGAGACTGAGAAACATTTCAAATTTTGTTAGAAACAATTTCTTGACTCTTTATAGACTTTGTACACAACCGCTTAAGTAGCGTCAGTATACCAGTACGGTACCATATTCTTGAATCTGAGCCTTACAAAGGAGCCACATACATGCTGTGCATGCAGTAAGTTTCAACTTTGTGCTCCGAATCCTACCCGAGTGGAAAACGTTTAACTATTGGGATATTTTGACAGAACATAAATTTAAAGTATTTCGATTTATGGAAGCACCATATCAATTATGGAGCTACTTTACAGGTGTACATGTGATTGCTACAATAAAGATTATTTTCAGACCATTTAAAAAAAAATTAGTGAACAAAATAGATTTTTTCAAATTGGAAGTTTAACCAGTTCGCGCCAGATGATTATATAAACGCAAAGTTTTTCCCAGATTCAAAACGGATGACGAATAAACACGCAACAAGCAAAGGCCGGTAATGTCTGTCAACAACGAGCAAGGTCGTATTAAAATGCGTGTGTGTGCTTCCCGGTGCTATCAGCCTGAACCCGCCTCGGATCGAGTTTCGTTAAAAATAATCCCGCGCGTCGGCTTTGTCATGTTAAAATAATCCCGGCGCGAGCTGGTTACTAACGTGTTGGTCCACTTTCTCATTTAATCACACAAAGGTGCTTTTTTTTCAGCACTTTGATATGGAAAATTTCGTTTATAAAATCATTGTTTACGAGTATGGCTGGAATGATTTACTTATTATTTGACCGAAAAGTACTCAGTATAGCTTTTATAATATATTAAAACGTAATGGGGGGGTTCTGTTTTGGTTGGGTGTATCTAGGTTAGTACATGCATGTTTACTGAATAAAGTAGAAGACAGGTTGGTAAATGAAAAGTTGCGTGGCCGTCCGTGTTGCATTATGGGTTATCACGTCCGTAAAAACTGTACATCCATTCAATTAATGCATCGTCATGATATTATATGGGATCTCGTATATCCTGGAGGCTCATTGCAAGTGCTTGACTGGGCAGCATGTGACAGATTGTTGTAGATAACCGAACTGACCTGGACCAAAACTTACATGTACTTGAGCTTTGACAGTATAAATCCCAGTGTATCAGGTGTAATCTCTATTCTTTAGCATGAGAGTTACACTTTAAACAATTTTATACCATGATGCTAAAGGTAGGATACACCATTTTCAGATAATCAAAAAGTGTTGCTATCGAATTATTAAAGGGAAATTCCAGTCTCAATAATATTTTACCTAGTCTAAAAGAATATATGGTAACATACTGATTCCGCAGAGAATTTGTTTTGATTTGTTATCGAGAACGACACACGCGTCTATTATATTCACGATTTCTTGCCATTCAGGAGTACAAGGGCGCGGCTATAATGTTCAAATTTCCCACCTCTCCCGGAAAATTATGACGTAGTGTCTGCACCTCAATGCACATCGCTTTAGTGTTCGCACTGGTATCCCACCTTGACGCGGCCAACTACATTATGCAGACGTATGTTGTACGGCGCCCGACTATTGCGAGTACATGTATTGCATTTCTGTGCAGAATATTGACTTGACGCGCCACAAACTATCGTTTATTTTTGTATTTTCTGAGAAGAATAGAAAATCTGTGAGCTAGTAATTATGGCACCAGGTCCTTCAGCGTATGATTTTGAGCCCACTTACACATGTACAGTACACATTATGTATAAACTATGCCGTACACAAAAGGATTCACTTGCATTCCTTGCGCGTGCAGGGCCGCTATCGATCGGGCTTCGAGAACGATGACACTATGTCACAATATCTCATATGTACCGATAAACCAGAACAAAATGGCGGCTCGAATGACGGTAAGCGCAGTGCAAGAAAATCTCTGTTTTATATGATTACCGAAACCAATAAAAATGAAATAAAAATCAAGTCACAATGGCAATTGACACTCTTTAACATTATGCAATTATAAACTATGGGTGGAGTTTCCCTTTAAGAAATATCTTACTTATTTGAAAGTAAATAATGATTCTAGGCATCCAGCAAAATGATTGCGCTAGATATCTTGTATTTGTTTAGAAAAATTGGATTTTATTGATGCCTTTTAGGCCGAGGCGGTTCCTATAACATGTTTCTGTTTGCCGTATACTCTAACCCATCGTATTTCAGGTTAAATGCCTAGGAAGTACTGCTCCTTTATATCTTTAAATGCTAGTTTTAATTAAATTCAACCTTAATATAACCAAGAATTTAAATTTAATTGTCCCCTTTAATTATCTGGTACGCGTAGCTTCAGCACACTTATCGTGGCCAATAGGCCAGCGTGGGACCCAACATGTCATTTTTGCTGTCTACATGTATTGTTTTATTTTTTGTATATTGAATGCATAACGAACCAGTACTGCCCCTTTAATTCTCCGATAGGTTTATTGAAACCTATTATCAATACAAATGGTGATGAATAACAAAACGTGATTCTTTTATGTGGTAGCATTGATACAATTTGCATACAATAAAGCATAAAATAAAATAATTGCTGCCACTTAACAAAGATATACCAATGCCAGTCACCTTTAATGTTTTCAATTTTCTTTAATTTTACTGAAATATAAATAAAAAAACCCTGCAAATGAATAATTGCCATGCCTGTGCAAGCCTTTCCGTGTGATTCCCACTGTTTATCCCTCTCCCACCCCAACCTGTCAAATTTGACTGTGGAGGTTTATGCACAACTGGAGTTGTCATCTTTAAGAGCATCTACAGCCAAAACGTGCAAGTGAGAACCCGGGGACTACCAAATTCAGACTCAGTGCCCTCAAATAGTCTTAAATCACCTCTTTGCAAGTTGCCTAAAAAATTTGTAATAGTCGAAAGTCAATTTCTAGACCTCCTCAGATTTTTAGCTCACGGCCTTTAACACTTAACAACACGGACATCTATCGTCGTCAAGCATTCAATTGCCTGTTGATATAAAGAATAAGACAACCAACAAAACTGGCCAGACAAAATCGAAGACGTCACTATGGTAACAACAAATTGTATTTCCTGCCACTTACATGTAGCCTCCGTTTATCAAAACAACAGTCGCATGAAAACGTAGCCCAACACAAACAAGTAATTATCATTCGGGAGAGGAGGCATTGAGGCAAGTGATATAGCAGGCAGGATATCTTGCCCTAGATTGGTAATGTTTAAGTCCGTGGAAAATAAAAACGAAACTAAGTATTCTGCAGATGGGTATTCACAGCTTACTTGATGTGAGAGAAGCTTCTTGCTACAATGACAACAATTGATGGTGATGACTGACTATACCCAAGTAGTTTATGTTACAAAAAAACACAATTTTCTTCTCGGCTTGTAGTCAAAGCAGCTGCACGTTCAACTATTTGATCTGCTATGTACTATTTGAAGTCGGGTTTACGTGATAACTCAGTGCAATTTGGTTGAACGGAACTCGATAAAGAAAAATGACTGATTCGTCACCGGATCCTTCGGGCGTGTCCCAGATCGTTGTTGCTTTCCTACTTGTTTCATCAGCTTCCTCGGATTGTTACGAAGCTGTATTAGGGACACTTCAGCTAACTCGTACATACGACTTATATGTCGTACTTACGAGTTATATGTCGTACGTACGAGTTATATGTCGTACGTACGAGTTATATGTCGTACACGACTTAAATGTCAGACTTATGTCGTACCTACGACATAAGTAGGCCTACGTATATGTCGTACATACGACTTAATTGTAAGACTTATGTCGTACGTACGACGTAAGTAGGCCTACGTATATGTCGTACGTACAAGTTAAATGTCAGACTTATATCGTACGTACGACTTAAATGTCAGACTTATGTCGTACGTACGATTTAAATGTCAGACTTATGTCGTACGTACGACATAAGTAGGCCGAGTTAAATGTCAGACTTATGTCGTACGTACGACTTAAATGTCAGACTTATGTCGTCCGTACGACTTAAATGTCAGACTTATGTCGTACGTACGACATAAGTAGGCCTACGCCGCGCACACCTCATTCGGTAGGGCGACCGTGGAGCTACTCCAATGCTACTAGTACTAGTAGCATTTTATTCACATTTAATACACATAAATCTATTAATTTAAAACAACAATTGCGTAATGAAAAATTTTACACTGCATGTTTCCTTTAAGTAGCGTCAGTCTACCAGTACGGTACCATATTCTTTATTCTGGGCCTTGGAAAAGAGCCATATACACGCTGTGCATGCAGTAAGTTTCAACTTTGTGCTCCAAATCCTACCCGAGTGGAAAACGTTTAACTATTGGGATATTTCTACAGAACATAAATTTAAAGTCATTCGATTTATGGAAGCACTATATCAATTATTACTGGAGCCACTTTTACATGTGTACATGTGATTGCCACAATAAAGTGTATTTTCAGACCCTTTAAAACAAGAGTTTAGTGAACAAAATATATTTTTTCAAATTGAATGTTTAACCAGTTCGTGCCGGATGACGTATATAAATGCAAAGTTTCAAAAGATTCAAAACGGATGACGCATAAACACGTAACGAGCAAGGACGGAAATGTTTGTCAGCAGCGAGCAAGGCCGAAAATGCGTGGGTGTGCTTCCCAGTGCCATCAGCCTGAACCCGCCTCGGATCGAGTTTCGTTAAAAAAAGTCCCGCGCGTCGGCTTGGCAACGTTAAAATAATCCCGGCGCGAACTGGTTACTAACGTGTTGGTCCACTTTCTCATTCAATCACACACAAGTGCTTTTTTTCATCACTTTAAATTGGAAAATTTTGTTTATGTAATCATTGTTTACGAGTATGGCTGGAATGAGTTACTCTATTATTTGACAGAAAAGTACTAAGTATAGTAGCTTTTATAATAGATTAAAACGTAATAGGGGGGGGGGGCTTTCTGTTTTGGTTGGGTGAATCTAGGTTTGTACATGCATGTTTACTGAACAAAGTAGAAGACAGGTTGGTAAATTAAAAGTTGCGTGGTCGTCCGTGTTGCATATGGGTTATCACGTCCATACATACTGTACATCCATTCAATAAATGCATCGTCATGATATCTGGGATCATATCCTGGAGGCTCATTGCAAGTGCTTGACTGGGCAGCATGTGACAGATTGTTGTAGATAACTGAACTGACCTGGACCAAAACTTACATGTACTTGAGATTTGACAGTATAAATCCCAGTGTATTCTTCAGCATGAGGGTTATACTTTACACAATGTTATACCATATGTTAAAGGTAGGATACACCATTTGCAGATATCAAAAAGTGTTACTATCGAATTATTAAGAAATATCTTACTTATTTGAAAGTAAATAATGATTCTAGGCATCCAGTAAAATGATTGCGCTAGATATCTTGTCATTGTTTTTCATTAAATCACGATCGCCGGTCGACGATAGCAAAAAACACACACAAAAACAGGTCAACAGTCAAACCCGTACCCGAGTCAAACCCGTACCCGAGTCAAACCCGTACCCGAGTCAACTCGTACCCGAGTCAAACCTGTACCCGAGTCAAACCCGTACCCGAGCCAAACCCGTACCCGAGTCAAACCCGTACCCGAGTCAAACCCGTACCCGAGTCAAACCCGTACCCGAGTCAAACCCGTACCCGAGTCAAACCCGTACCCGAGTCAAACCCGTACCTATCCAACACTCAAATAATGTTCCGTTAAAAGAGATTAAACATGGTTGTAATCAAGATATATATCACGAATCAACTAATCCAAGGCTCTACTCTGACAACCCAAACATAGAAAGAGGTACAGAGGACAGCCACCTAAAGATTACAAGGAGGACCCTAAACAGACTAAACATCAAACGTTGCTGATGCAGTCCTTCAAAGAAACTCCTTGTTTTCTTAATGAAACTTAATGTCATTGGTTTACCTTCAGCTGTATTCTCTCCAGCCATCACGAAACTGCAAATCTTTTAAGAAAATAGTGGTCACAATTTATTAGAGACGAAGACTACTCCCGGGTATCTGTTTCATCGATAGTTTCACCGACTGTAGAGCTTCAGCTTTCTGTTCTCTTTCTGTCACTATTGATGCATCTTTAGGCCGAGACGGTTCCTATAACATGTTACTGTTTGCCGTATACTCTAACCCATCGTATTTCAGGTTGAATGCCTAGGAATTATACTGCTCCTTTAAATCTTGAATTGCTAGCTTTAATTAAATTCAACCTGAATGAATATAACCAAGAATACAAATAAAACCTTTAATTATCTGGTACGCGTAGCTTCAGCACACTTCTCGTGGTCAATAGGCCAGCATGGGACCCAACACGTCATTTTTGCTGTATACGTGTATTGTTTTATCTTTTGTATTGAATGCATAATGAACCAGTACTGCCCTTTTAATTCTCCGACAGGTTTATTGAAACATAATATAAATTTAAATGGTGATGAATAACAAAACGTAGTGCTTTTTTTGTGGTAGAATTGATATAATTTGCATACGATAAAGCATAAAATAAAATAATTTCTGCCACTTAATAAAGATATACAAATGCCAGTCACCTTTAATGTTTTCAATTTTCTTTAATTTTACTGAAATATAAAATATAAATAAAAAAAAACGGCAAATGAATAATTGCCATGCCTGTGCAAGCCTTTCCGTGTTATTCCCACTGTTTATCCCTCTCCCATCCCAAACTGTCAAATTTGACTGTGGAGGTTTATGCACAACTCGAGTTGTCATCTTTAAGAGCATCTACAGCCAAAACGTGCAAGTGAGAAACCCGGGGACTACCAAATTCAGACTCAGTGCCCTCAAATAGTCTTAAATCACCTTCTTTGCAAGTTGCCTAAAAGATTTGTAATAGTCGAAAGTCAATTTCTAGACCTCCTAAGATTTTTAGCTCCCGGCCTTTAACACTTAACAACACGGACATCTATCGTCGTCAAGCATTCAATTGCCTGTTGATATAAAAAAATAAGACAACCAACAAAACTGGACAGAAAAAATCGAAGACGTCACTATAGTAACAACAAACTGTATTTCCTGCCACTTGTAGCCTCCCTTTATCAAATTATGCGGTCACGTCAAAACGTAGCCAGAAACAAACAAGTAATTATCATTCGCGAGAGGAGGCATTGGGGCAAGTGATGAAATTAAACATGGTTGTAATCGAGTTATATTTCACGAATCAACTAATCCAAGGCTCTACTATGGCAACCCAAACAAAGAAAGAGGTCAAAAGAACAGCCACCAAAAGACTACAGGGAGGACCTTAGACTGACTAAACATCAAACGTTGCTGATGCAGTTCTTCGAAGAAACTCCTTGTTTCCTTGATAAAACTTAATTTCATTGGTTTACCTTCAGCTGTATTCTCTCCAGCCATCAAGAAACTGTCAATGTTTTAAGAAAACAGTGGTCACAATGTATTAGAGACGAAGACTACTCCTGAGTATCTGTTTCATTGATAGTTTCACTGACTGTAGAGCTTCAGCTTTTTGTTTTCTTTCTGCCACTATTGATGCCTCTTTAGGCCGAGACGGTTCCTATAACATGTTACTATTTGCCGTATACTCTAACCCATTGTATTTCAGGTTGAATGCCTAGGGAGTACTGCTCCTTTAAATCTTTAAATGCTAGCTTTAATTAAATTCAACCTGAATATAACCAAGGATATAAATTAAATGTTCCCCTTTAATTACAATTTGCATACGATAAAGCATAAAATAAAATACTTGGTGCCACAAAGATATACAAATACCAGTCACCTTTAATTGTCTATTTCCTTCAATTTAACTAAAATATATAATTTAAAAAACGACTGCAAATGAATAATTGCCATGACTGTGCAAGCCTTTCTACGTGATTTCCACTGTTTATCCCTCTCCTATCCCAACCTGTCAAATTTGACTGTGGAGGTAAATGCACAGCTCGAGTTGTACATATTTAGGAGCCAAAACGTGCAAGGGAGGAACCCGGGGACTACCAAATTTGGATTCAGCGCCCTCGAAATTATTGTCCTAAATTACCTCTTTGCAAGTTGCCTAAAAAGTCATTTTCTAGGCCTCCTATGATTTTTAGCTCACGGCCTATAACACAACACGAACATCTATCGTCGTCAAGCATTCAATTGCCTGTTGATATAAACAAAAATTGACAACCCAAAAAACCTGGCCAGACACAATCGAAGACGTCACCAGTAACAACGAAATGTATTTCCTGCCACTTACATGTAGCCTCTCTTTATTAAATTATGCAGTCACATGAAAACGTAGCAGGACACAACAAAAGTAATTGTCATGCGCGAGAGGAGGCATTGGGGCAAGTGATGTACATATAGCAGGCAGGTTATCTTGCCCTAGATTGGTAATGATTAATATAAGTCCATGAAACTAAGTATTCTGCAGATGGGTATTCACAGATTACTTGATGTGAGGGAAGCTTTCGTTGTCTTCTTGCTACAATGGACAACAGTTGATGGTGATGACTGACTGTACCCAAGTAGTTCATGTACAAAAAACAACACAATTGTCTTATCGGCTTGTAGTAAAAGCAGCTACACGTTCAACTATTAATCTGCAATGTTCTATCTGAAGTCGGGTTTAGGTGATAACTCAGTGCAGTTTGGTTGAACGGAACTCGATAAGAAAAAATGACTGATTCGTCACCAGATCCTTCGGGCGTGTCCCAGATCGTTGTCGCTTTCCGTACTTGTTTCATCAGCTTCCTCGGATTGTTGATCATAACTGGAAACATTATTTCCATTGTCGTGACTCGTCGCGTACCAGACTTGGCAGACAGTACCAAGATCTTTATGACATCTTTGGCAGTGTCTGACCTCACGGTTGGCTTTTTAACAGCAATCAATGTCGTCGCTTCAGCTATGGACCGGTGGCCTTTCGGAGATATCACTTGTCAGGCTTATGTCTACATTACATATGTGGCAATTATGATGTCAGAATTTTCCCTCATCTGTTTAAATGTTGAGCGCTACATTGCCGTTACCAGGCCGTACAAATTTCCTATTTGGTGCACACGGCGTCGTATTATTGTCAGTCTTATTTTGGCATTTTTAGCAAGTCTGGGCATGCTAGTTGTAGTATCAACTATTTTCGGAGTATCGGTGAAATATTTAGACGCTGCTGCAGTTTGTTCATATGCAAATACCTCTGCAGAAGTAAACATTTTGCTCCTTCTATTCGCTGACATTCCAGTGTTAATAATGATGTGTATATATACTATCGCATCATTAAGATCAGCAGAGAGCATGAGAAACGAGTCAACCAGAACGATCCCAACAGAAACAACATCCAGGACAACAAAGCTCTGAAGGCGTTTGTCGTCGTCACTCTGGCTTATGCAGTTTGTTGCACTCCGGCTGCGATTATCAGAATCGTTGAGTCTTACATCAACGTGGAGACTCCAGATTGGCTTCAGTTTATAGGGGCATGGCTTGTAGTATTCAACAGTGTCTGCAATGTTTTCATCTACTGTCTGTTCAATCGCTCCTACCGTCAGAAGGCCAAGCAAATCATCACCCACAGATGGCTCTGTTGCAGAGGGTCGGTGGAGCCTGTGAACATTTGAGATGTTGTTGGGTAGGTCATTGTATATAAGCACACTCTACCTATCCAGCACTCAAATAATGTTCCGTTAAAAGAGATTAAACATGGTTGTAATCGAGTTATATTTCACAAATAAACTAATCCAAGGCTCTACTATAGCAACCCAAACAAAGAAACGGGTCAACAGAACAGCCACCTAAAGACTACAAGGAGGACCTTAGACAGACTAAACATCAAAAGTTGCTGATGCAGTCCTTCAAAGAAACTCCTTCTTTCCTTTCATAATAATGGTACTTATTGTCATTGGTTTACCTCATTCTCTCCAGCCATCAAGAAACTGTCAATGTGTTAAGAATATAGTGGTCAAAATTGGAGACGAAGGCTACTTCCAAGTATCTGTTTCATAGATACATGTAGTTTCACCGACTGTAGAGCTTCAGCTTTCTGTTCTCTTTCTGCCACTATTGATGCCACTTTAGGCCTAGACAGATCCTACAATATGTTACCGTTTGCCGTTCACAACCTGTCCACTTGACTGTGGAGGCTTATGCACGACTTGAGTTGTGCATCTTTAAGAGCATCCACAGCCAAAACGTGTAAGTGAGGAACCCGGGGACTACCAAATTTGGATCAGCACTCTCGAATTGTCTTAAATCACCTCTTTGCAAGTTGCCTGAAAGATTTTAGTCGAAAGTCATTTTCTAGGCTTCCTAGGATTTTTAGATCACAGCCTATAAGTAACTACTGCCACGTTGGCTGTGCAGCAACTGGAACTTGTAAAGGTTTCAATAGTAAAGAATGTTGCAACCTGACACTGTTTTTGTTTTCCTCCCTATCATCTCAATAAAGGTCAATCAGTGCAAAAATGTTGAACAGACATGAATCTGAGACTGAGAAACATTTCCCATTTTGTTAGAAACAATTTCTTGACTCTTCATAGACTTTGTACACAACCGCTTAAAGTGAAATTCCAGGCTCAATAATATTTTACCTCGTCTAAAACAATATGGTAACATACTGACTTCGCAGATAATTTGTTTTGATTTGTTATCGAGAACGACACACGCACCTATTATATTCACGATTCCTTGCCATTCAGGAGTACAAGGGCGCGGCCATATTGTTCAAATTTCTCGCCTCGCCCGGGAAATTAGGACGTAGTGTCTGCACCTCATTGCACATCGCTTTATTGCCTGTTGTTCGCACTGGTATCCCACCTTGACGCGGCCAACTACATTATGCAGACGTATGTTGTACGGCGCCCGACTATTGCGAGTACATTGTATTGTATTTCTGTGCAGAATATCGACTTGACGCGCCACAAACTATCGTTAATTTTGGTATTTTCTGAGAAGAATAGAAGATCTGTGAGCTAGTAATTATTGCATCAGGTCTTTCTCCGTATGATTTTGAGCCCATTTTCACATGTACAGTACACATTATGTATACACTATACCGTACACAAAGGGGTTCACTTGCATTCCTTGCGTGTGCAGGGCCGCTATCGATCGGGCTTCGAGTACTGATGGTGCAGACACTACGTCACATATCTCGGATGTACCGATAAACCAGAACAAAATGGCGGCTCGCATGGCAGTAAGCGAAGTGCGAGAAAATCTCTGTTTTATATGATTACCGAAACCGATAAAAATGAAATAGTCACAATGGCAATTAACACTCTTTAACATTATGCAATTATAAACTATGGATGGAGTTTCCCTTTAAGTAGCGTCAGTATACCAGGGACCTTATTCGTGAAGCTCTCTTAATGGTTAAGAGCACCTTACGCCCTCGTAACGAGCTCTTTGTGGGTTACGTGGTATTCACAATAAGCCCATAAATATAAGTGAACCCTTAAGATGCTCGTAAAATTACGTGTGCTCTGTTAGGTTCTTAGCGCCCTCGTAGGCTTACGTGCGTTGTTCGTCAGCGTCATTTTACATGCAAGTGATCATGGCTGTCGCATTACTTTTGCTGGAGAGGGAAGAAAGACGTGCTCTTCGAAGGCAGCGTGTGTTTAGGGATCGCCTAAATCCCTTGTACACATATGATGACACTGACTTAATTCGAAGGTACAGAGTGACCCGCCCAGTTTTGCTTGAAGTGATAGACCTAGTAGACGATGATATTGCCCCATACACCAGACGCTCATGTGCTGTTCCAACATCCCTCTAAGTGTGTGTAGCACTTCGATTTCTGGCAACCGGAACTTACCAGCTTGGAAATGGAGACATGGCATTTGGCCTGAGTCAGCCCACTGTTTCTCGCATCATCACTAGGGTGACCACTGCATTGCGGAAAAAAGCACAGCAGATTATATCCTTCCCTCGGACACTGGCTCAACAGGAACGAGAACGAGGAGGTTTTTATACAGATCGCCGACGAATACCTAATGTTTGGTTGTATAGATGGTTCGCTAGTACCCATTAAGACTCCCTCCGTAAACGAGAATGGATACGTTTGCAGGAAACAGTTCCACGCAATCAACATTCAGGGCGTATGTACGCATGATATGAAGTTCTCGAATATAGTAGTCCAATGGCCAGGAGCTACTCATGATGCATTTATTTGGTCCAACTGTCATCTGAAACTGGAGTTGGAAGAGGGACTGAACAATGGTGGATATCTCCTTGGGGATAGTGCTTATCCTCTCAGACCGTGTCTTATGACTCCAGTTCGGAATCCAGCAAATGCAGCAGAGACGCAGTACAACGCACATCACAGACGAGCTCGTAGTATTATTGAATGCACGTTTGGAAAATGGAAAAATCGGTGGAGGTGTTTACACAAAGAAGGTAAGTCCACGGGAGCCACCAAGAGTTTCTCCTGACCTAGGCCTACATGTATAAAGTTTCCTTATGAATTCATGCTAGAATTTGTCTTGGCATGAACTTGTTGGTGTCTACCTCTAGTCTGTACACACTCTTTAATAACTCGGCCTATCACTGAATTTTACTTTCCAGGTGGAACCCTTCGATTCAAACCCGAGAAATGTTGTACGGTAATCGTGGCAACTGCAGTGTTGCACAATATATGCGAACATCATGGCCTACCTGTTCCACACAACCGACTTGATAATGTCGATAATCCTGACCATGACGTAAACCAACCAATTTTCGAGGATGAAGAAAGAGGGACAGAAATAAGAGAAGGGATAATAGCTGAACATTTCAGGAATTAACAATTGGTATGTGTTTATTTATTTACCAACAACAAAACAATTACTGCATGGACTATACTTTTAGCCTCCAAGCAATAGAATTATACGCATCAATATAATTTTCTCAAAGGTTTTTACACCTACAGGTGTGAACAGAATGGTTGTCATTTGGAATATTTTGGTATAACTTTGTTACAAAAATAACGTTGCCCTCAGAGTTTATTAGAGTCCACCTTTGCTTAATTTGTCCAGTATACTAAACGCTGTTGGCCTTTCCGTAGCCTGAGACGCAGTGGCTGCTGTGTGCTCCTGCTGTATTTTTGCACAATTTACAAGTGTCTTTAGGAGTTCTACTGATTTTTCTGACAAAGCGACCTTCCTCTCCTCCAGAATCAGCCGCCGTTCTTCCACGTCTAGACGCTTCCTATCGATCTCGAGTCGCTGCTTCTCTACATCCAGCAGTTCGTCGGCGTAGCTCGGTTTCTTTTCAGCCACAACCGGTTTTACAGCAGTCGAACCTTGATGGCACTTAGTGGCGGCACATACATCCTTGGCGGCAGCTACCTTCGCTGCACAGACGGGGCTTGATGGCGGTGACGGTGACCGAACATCGGACGCACTTTCATCACTGAGCAGCATGATGGCTGTATTGGGCGTAGCCTTAAAAATTGAACACATTTGTATTAGAATTAAATTAAATTAAAATTAAACACTTTCTTAATTCAAGTGTTGGTTGAATAATTTCGTGTTTTTGTATACATGTACTACAAGGTTTTCATCTCTGAGAGGGAAATCACATCTTACCTTGGGTGTCTTTCTGACCTGTCCCGGCACTGGCACGCTCCGTTGATATGAAGTGTCTGCGATCGCTTCCTCTTCACCATGTTCAAAATCTTGGTGTTGGTCAGCAGTTTCGGGGTACGCAGTGTCCAATCCTCCAGTAATCCCTTGCACCATTTCTACACAACCCGATGATGCTCCGCTCCACGTCCGTCAGACCAGGAAAGTCTTCAAGTGGCTCGTTACCGGTTTTCTGCTGTTCGCGAGCCAGCTTTGATCCCTTCTGCTTCGCCTTGGATTTTAAATCATCCCATTTCTTGCGGACCTCGTCGCTGGTTCTCAAACATTTTGCGGTGCTGTTTATTTTTCTCGTTATTTCCGCCCAAATGTCCGACTTTCTTTTCAGGGTCACCACATCAGAAAATTTACTGCATAAAACTGTGTAGTTCTGCTTTACAAGGCGAACAAGTTTATTAATCTCATCTGGAGAGAAATTTGCTTTTCTCGTACGCTCTGCCGGCGTGGCCATCTTTACTGTTGTATACATGAACAGCAATGTCCAAATACTTCTATATGACCGCGCGAGGTATGTGTGGCACCTATAGCCGTTACCTTATCACTATCAAATTAAACTAAATTGAGCGCGACCCGAGCTGCGTGGCTATAAAGAGGTCGTTAAGAAACCGCATGAAAAGAGTGCTCAATGAGTGCTTTGTGAATAACTCTAAGCGTACTCTGAGAGAATGCTTAGTGTCTACTTACGCAGTTCTTTGGGAGCACGTAGTGGCGATACTAAGAGAGCTTCATGAATAAGGTCCCTGTACGGTACCATATTCTTTAATCTGAGCCTTACAAAGGAGCCACATACGTGCTGTGCATGCAGTAAGTTTCAACTTTGTGCTTCGAATCCTACCCGAGTGGAAAACGTTTAACTATTGGGATATTTTGACAGAACATAAATTAAAAGTTTTTCGATTTATGGAAGCACCATATCCATTTTGGAGCTACTCGGTGCTATCAGCCTGAACTCGCCTCGGATCAAGTTTCGTTAAAAATAATCCCGCGCGTCGGCTTTGTCATGTTAAAATAATCCCGGCGCGAACTGGTTACTAACGTGTTGGTCCACTTTCTCATTCAATCACACAAAGGTGGTTTTTTTTAGCACTTTAATATGGACAATTTCGTTTATAAAATCCTTGTTTACGAGTATGGCTGGAATGAGTTACTCTATTATTTGACCGAAAAGTACTCAGTATAGTAGCTTTTATAATACATTAAATCGTAATGGGGGGTCGGGGGGGGGGGCTGTCTGTTTTGTTTGGGTGTATCTAGGTTTGTACATGCATGTTTACTGAACAAAGTAGAATACAGGTTGGTAAATGAAAAGTTGCGTGGTCGTCGGTGTTGCATATGGGTTATCACGTCCATACATACTGTACATCCATTCAATTAATGCATCGTCATGATATCTGGGATCTCATATATCCTGGAGGCTCATTGCAAGTGCTTGACTGGGCAGCATGTGACAGATTGTTGTAGATAACTGAACTGACCTGGACCAAAACTTACATGTACTTGAGCTTTGACAGTATAAATCCCAGTGTATCAGGTGCAATCTCTTTTCTTTAGCATGAGAGTTATACTTTAAACAATTTTATACCATGTTAAAGGTTAGGATACACCATTTGCAGATATCAAAAAGTGTTGCTATCGAATTATTAAGAAATATCTTCTTTTTTATAATTAAAAAATGATTCTATAGGCATCCAGCAAAATGATTGGGCTAGATATCTTGTAGTTGTTTCGAAGCTATGACAGTATAAATCCCAGTGTATCAGGTGTAATCTCTAATCTTCAGCATGAGAGTTATACTTTACACAATTGTATACCATTTTAAAACACATGCTCCTCTACGCTGGCGGACTGTCGTCACACGTGCTCAGGTGCCTTGGTTTACTGAACAGATTTTTTTAAATTTTGTTTCAGTAGTACATTTATTTTAACGCTGCCATTAACACAGAATAGAAGAAAACAGAATTCACTTTAACAAAGAATAAACAATTAAATGATCTAATTATAATTATATACAGAAGTATTAAATTATAACCAAATTAATGACAACATTTAGGTATAAGGTGAAGCGAATTGCTTTTGTACCCTAACCTATTGACAGACAATCTATATGGTCAACACACAGGACAAAGGACATTATACGTAAACAAACAATATAACGAAACACACACTGGAAAACACAAGCTGGTGAGAGACAAAACCACAGAAATTAATTTCATAAATTATAACTAATTATGTGGATGTGAATCAAGAAGATAGAATTTCAGCTTTTTAACAAATATAGAGAGGGAGTTTGATGATTTTAGGGACTCGTCTAAGCTATTCCAATATAAAGTGCCACGCTGAAAAACACTATTTTTACACAACTCTGTTCGGCTGAACTGGACATAAAAATTGTTCTTGGCAGTACTTCGGGTATTATACAAATGAATGTCAGAGGTTAACATGAAGAATGAATTAAAACAACGGGGTAATACATTGGTTTTAAATTTATACATCAATTTGCCTAAATTAAAATAGTACAGGTCATTAAACTGTAAAAGACTCAGGTTTGTAAATAAAGGAAGGGAATGATCACGATAGCCAGCTTTTGATACTATTCGGACTACTCGTTTCTGTAAAGTAAACAGTTTGTTGTATTTAGATGAAGAACCCCCCCCCCCCCCCCCCCCCCCCCCCCCCCCCAAGTCAAGATTGAATAATTTAAATATGGCAAAACAAAATAATTATACAGAGTTAACAAGATTCTACTGCGCAGGTCATATTTTAGATATTTTTGTCGCTATGACATCAATATGGTTTCTCCAGGTGAGATGCTCATCAATAGTTATTCCTAGGAATTTAGTAGTTGTTACTTGGTTTAGCCTTGATTCATTTAAAATTAGAGGAACAGATTGAGAATATTTATACTGATGGGCACAGAAAATCATATAGTTAGATTTCAATAAGTTAAGACATAATTTGTTTGCTAAGAGCCAAGTGCTAATTGTTTTAAGTTCAACATTGAGGTTTCTAACAGCAGTGTCAACATTTTGGTGAGTATATAGTAAACTTGTGTCATCAGCAAATAAGCAAAATGAAATAATGTCGGAGGTGTTACAAATATCATTTATATAAAGAATAAAAAATAGAGGACCTAACACAGAACCTTGTGGTACTCCACAGACAATATCACGATCAATTGAGTTTACAGAATTATAAGACACATACTGCTTTCTATTAGTCAGATAACTTTTGAATAGGTCCAAGGCAATCCAACGCACACCGTAATGTTCCATCTTACTAATTTATATGTCATGATTGACTGTGTCAAATGCTTTAGATAAGTCAAGGAATATGCCAATTGAAAATTTATTATGATCGATCGCATTACATATTTTACAGAGAACATATGATGTTGATAATTCAGTTGACCGGTTTTGTCTGAAGCCAAATTGTGCCTCCGAAAGAATATCATTCTTGTTAATAAAAGATATTAACCTAATGTATATGAGCCTTTCAAATAACTTGGAGAATGTCGACAGAACTGAAATTGGTCTATAATTAGTAATATCATGTTTACAACCTTTTTTGTAGATTGGTATAACTTGGGCTATTTTTAAGCCATCGGGAAATACTCCTGCTGTTAGACATTTATTAAAGATAATAGCTAAAGGTTTTGCTAACGAATACCTTGCCTGTTTTATTACAAAATAATTCAAACCGTCGAAACCAGGGGCCTTGCCAGAAGGAATTTTGTTAATATTGTCCACAATCTCCTCTTGGGTAATAGGTGACAAGAAGAATGAATCCGAACATCGGGTATTTAAAAATGAATAAAAAAGAGGTGTTACATAATGGTAGTCCACTAGAAAGACTGCTGCCAGATTCGAGGGGCAAAGAGACTACGTCGACGTGCAGAGCGGAAATGGAGGCTATCTGCACTCGAGGTAGATCTGAAAGCCTTTAAGTTTCAGAAGAATAAAACTACGTACATCATGAATAAAACACTTTGTGAATTTTATACTGATTTTATTGATAACAATTGTGTTAAAAATCAATTATGGAAAAGGTAAAACAGCTGGAAAAGGTAAAACAGCTGGAAAAGGTAACTATGTCTCATTTGAAAGTTGGCAATACTGTTGTTCGTGTGTCATCTGGTGCTAATCTTAACCTTGGGGTTTGGTTTGATTATGAACCTAAATTGGGGTATCATGTAAGTAAAATAAGTAGTTCTGCGTTTTACCACCTGTATAATTTGCGTAGGATCAGGAAGTTTTTAACTCGACCGTCTATAGAGTCTTTTTAGTGCATGCCTTTATAACAAGCAAACTAGATTATTGTAATAGTTTACTGTGTGGTCTTTCCAGTACACACATCGGTAAATTACAAAGAATTCAAAATGTTGCAGCTCGCCTTGTGACCGGTTCACCACGTATATGTCACATCACGAAAGTTCTTTATCTCCTTCATTGGTTACCAATTGTATATCGTATTCAGTTTAAAATTGGATTTTAACATTTAAATGTTTTTTTGGAACAGCTCCGGGGTATCTCTGTGACCTGGGGCCAATTTCATAAAACATGTAAGCACAAAAATTTGCTTAGCACAAAAAAGTCTTGCTCAGTAAAAACAGGTTATCGGCCAAAACTCCACGTGCTTTTCATTCAAAGCAAAAAACAGCTGAATACCATTCACAAACAATAAACATCAACTAAAATTTTGGTTTGTAACCTTGTTTTTACCAAGGAAGGATTTCCATGCTAAGCAAATTTTAGTGCTTACACGTTTTATGAAATTGGCCCCTGGTGTCTGTTATTCGTCAAAACAAATATAGTCTTCGTTCAGTGAATAGTGTGTTACTGACCCCGGGGAGTGCTAAATGTAACGTTTCACTAGGTGATTGTGCTTTTCAGACAGCTGCCCCTAAACTATGGAACAAACTTCCAGGTCACATTATAAATCTTAGGAATCTAGATAAATCTAGACTAGCTTTTAAATTTGAATCATGATGTTCATTTTTAACTGTATAAATTAAGCTATATAAATGTAATTATAATAATAATAATTATTATTATTATTATAATGTTAAAGGTAGGATACACCATTTTGCAGATATCAAAAAGTGTTACTATCGATTAATTAAGAAATGTCTTACTTATTTGAAAGTAAATAATGATTCTAGGCATCCAGTCAAATGATTGTGCTAGATATCTTGTAATTGTTTGGAAAAATTGAATTTTATTTAAATAAAAATAAAATTACGATCGCCGATCGACGATAGCTAAAACCAACCAACAAAAACCCAACAGACCAACAGTCAAACCCGTACCCGAGTCAAACCCGTACCCGAGTCAACTCGTAACTGGTTTATCTCCAGCCATTAAGAAACTGTCAATGTTTTAAGATAATAGTGGTCACAATTGATTGGCGACGAAGACTACTCCTGGGTATCTGTTTCATTGATAGTTTCACAGACTGTAGAGCTTCAGCTTTCTGTTCTCTTTCTGCCACTATTGATGCCTCTTGAGGCCGAGACGGTTCCTATAACATGTTACTGTTTGCTGTATACTCTAACCCATCGTATTTAAGGTTGAATGCCTAGGGATTATACTGCTCCTTTAAATCTTTAATTGCTAGCTTTCATTAAAATCAACCTGAATGAATATAACCAAGAATATCATTAAAACCTTTAATTATCTGGTACGGGCAGCTTCAGCACACTTCTCGTGGTCAATAGGCCAGCACGGGACCGGCGAACGCGTCATTTTTGCTGTATACGTGTATTGTTTTATCTTTTGTATTGAATGCATAATGAACCAGTACTGCCCTTTTAATTCTCCGACAGGTTTATTGAAACATAATATAAATTTAAATGGTGATGAATAACAAAACGTGGTGCTTTTTTTTGTGGTAGCATTGATACAATTTGCATACAATAAAGCATAACATCAAATACTAGCTGCCACTTAACAAAGATATACGAATACAAGTCACCTTAAATGTTTTCTTCAATTTTTTCTATTTTCTTCAATTTAACTGAAATATAAAACATAAAAAACGGCAAATGAATAATCACCATGCCTGTGTAAGCCCTTCTGTGTGATTTCCATTGTTTATCCCTCTCCCATCCCAACTTGTCTAATTTTAAGGTGGAGGTTTATGCACAACTCGAGTTGTCATCTTTAAGAGCATCTACAGCCAAAACGTGCAAGTGAGAAACCCGGGGACTACCAAATTCGGATTCAGCGCCCTCAAATAGTCTTAAATATATGGTGGCCCTGAAGGGACTACGCAGATCGTGAATATTGACGTCAATATTCACGACAAATTTAACGACTTTCCTCAAAGTCGCGAATATTGACGTCAAATTTGACGTCAATATTCACGACTTTCCCCAAAAGTCGCGAATATTGACGTCAAATTTGACGTCGATATTCACGTCAAATTTCACGACTTTCCCCGGAAGTCGCGAATATTGACGTCAATATTCGCGACAAAATTCACGACTTTCCTCAAAGTCGCGAATATTGACGTCAATATTGACGTCAATATTCACGACTTTCCCAAAAAGTCGCGAATATTGACGTCAAATTTGACGTCAATATTCGCGATTTGCCCCCAAAGTCGCAAATATTTTGACGCGAATTTTTTTCCAGCAAGCTAGGTTTTGGCTAGTCTTGTTCCGGGGCGCGCACCGTCCGTCTAGTCTAGTACAGTATGCATGCAGTTCATCAATCATCAATACTCCGAAAACGGGCCTATTGAGGGCGCCCTCGATTGTCACGAGAGATCAGTGGATTTGTTTCAAAGGTAAAGGTAGGATACACCATTGGTAATTGCTTGAATTATCATGAATGGGTGGATTTGGGGGGTTGTATTTTATAGTAAATCTCGTTTAACTGACCTGTCCGACGTTTTACAATAATTTATGGATGGCGAGAAAATCACGAAAAACTGCGTTTGTTTTTAACAGCCGTCGGGCAGTTGAATATTCTTATGTTATTATGTGTTTTTGGCGATCGCCATCCGGCGATCGCGAATTTTTTTTTTTTAAATAGGATATCTATTTTTTCCAGCGCGATCATTTTGCTGGATGCCTAGAATCATAATTTACCTTCAAATAAGTAAGATATTTCTTAATAATTCGGTAGTAAATATTGTTGATGTCTGCAAATGGTGTATCCTACCTTTAAGTTCAGTTCACGAGATTTGTTTCTGAACTTGAAACAAATCCACTGATCTCTCGTGACAATCGAGGGCGCCCTCAATAAGCCCGTTTTCTGAGTATGGATGATCGATGAACAACTGCATAGACGGACGGCGCGCCCAGGACAAATGAAAAACTCGCTCTTGGAGCAAGACTAGCCAAAACCTAGCTTGTGGAAAAAAAATCGCGTCAAAATATTTGCGACTTTGGGGGCAAGTCGCGAATATTGACGTCAAATTTGACGTCAATATTCGCAACTTTTTGGGAAAGTCGTGAATATTGACGTGAATATTGACGTCAATATTCGCGACTTTGAGGAAAGTTGTGAATTTTGTCGCGAATATTGACGTCAATATTCGCGACTTTCGGGGAAAGTCGTTAAATTTGACGCGAATATCGACGTCCAATTTGACGTCAATATTCGCGACTTGTGGGGAAAGTCGTGAATATTGACGTCAAATTTGACGTCAATATTCGCGACTTTGAGGAAAGTCGTGAAATTTGTCGTGAATATTGACGTCAATATTCACGATCTGCATAGTCCCTTCAGGGCCACCATATAAATCACTTCTTTGCAAGTTGCCTAAACGATTTTAGTCGAAAGTCAATTTCTAGACCTCCTAAGATTTTTAGCTCACGGCCTTTAACACTTAACAACACGGACATCTATCGTCGTCAAGCATTCAATTGCCTGTTGATATAAAGAATAAGACAACAACAAAAACTGGCCAGACACAATCGAAGACGTCACTATAGTAACAACAAACTGTATTTCCTTCCCCTTACATATAGCCTCCCTTTATCAAAATAACAGTCGCATGAAAACGTAGAATATCGACTTGACGCGCCACATACTATCGTTTATTTTTGTATTTTCTGAGAAGAATAGAAAATCTGTGAGCTAGTAATTATGGCACCAGGTTCTTCTCCGTATGATTTTGAGCCCACTTACACATGTACATCAACACTATATGCCGTACACAAAAGGGTTCACTTGCATTCCTTGCGCGTGCAGGGCCGCTATCGATCGGGCTTCGAGAACGATGGTGCAGACACTACGTCACAATATCTCATATGTACCGATAAACCAGAACAAAATGGCGGCTCGCATGACGGTAAGCGCAGTGCGAGAAAATCTCTGTTTTATATGATTACCGAAACCGATAAAAATGAAATAAAAATCAAGTCACAATGGCAATTGACACTCTTTAACATTATGCAATTATAAACTATGGGTGGAGTTTCCCTTTGAGAAATATCTTACTTATTTGAAATGAAATAATGATTCTAGGCATACAGCAAAATGATTGCGCTAGATATCTTGTATTTGTTTAGAACAAATTGGATTGTATTGATGCCTTTTAGGCCGAGACGGTTCCTATAACATGTTTCTGTTTGCCGTATACTCTAACCCGTCATATTTCAGGTTGAATCATAGGAAGTACTGCTCCTTTATATCTTTAAATGCTAGTTTTAATTAAATTCAACCTGATATAACCAAGAATTTAAATTTAATTGTCCCCTCTTAATTATCTGGTACGCGCAGCTTCAGCACACTTATCGTGGTCAATAGGCCAGCGTGGGACCCAACATGTCATTGTTGCTGTCCACATGTATTGTTTTATCTTTTGTATATTGAATGCATAACGAACCAGTACTGCCCCTTTAATTCTCCGACAGGTTTATTGAAACCTAATAAAAATACAAATGGTGATGAATAACAAAACGTGATGCTTTTATGTGGTAGCATTGATATAATTTGCATACAATAAAGCATACAATAAAATAATTGCTGTCACTTAACAAAGATATACAAATGCCAGTCACCTTTAATGTTTTCAATTTTCTTTAATTTTACTGAAATATAAAATATAAATAAATAAAAAACGGCAAATGAATAATTGCCATGCCTGTGCAAGCCTTTCCGTGTTATTCCCACTGTTTATCTCTCTCCCATCCCAACCTGTCAAATTTGACTGTGGAGGTTTATGCACAACTCGAGTTGTCATCTTTAAGAGCATCTACAGCCAAAACGTGCAAGTGAGAAACCCGGGGACTACCAAATTCAGACTCAGTGCCCTCAAATAGTCTTAAATCACCTTCTTTGCAAGTTGCCTAACAGATTTGTAATAGTCGAAAGTCAATTTCTAGACCTCCTAAGATTTTTAGCTCACGGCCTTTAACACTTAACAACACGGACATCTATCGTCGTCAAGCATTCAATTGCCTGTTGATATAAAAAAATAAGACAACCAACAAAACTGGCCAGAAAAAATCGAAGACGTCACTATAGTAACAACAAACTGTATTTCCTGCCACTTGTAGCCTCCCTTTATCAAATTATGCGGTTACGTGAAAACGTAGCCAGAAACAAACAAGTAATTATCATTCGCGAGAGAGGCATTGGGGCAAGTGATGTACATATATAGCAGGCAGGTTATCTTGCCCTAGATTAGTAATGTTTAATATAATTCCATGAAAATAAAAACGAAACTAAGTATTCTGCAGATGGGTATTCACAGCTTACTTGATGTGAGAGAAGCTTTCTTTGTCTTCTTGCTACAATGACAACAAATGATGTTGATGACTGACTATACCCAAGTAGTTTATGTTACAATAAAACACATTTTTCTTCTCGGCTTGTAGTCAAAGCAGCTACACGTTCAACTATTTAATCTGCTATGTACTATCAGGAGTCGGGTTTACGCGATAACTCAGTGCATTTTGGTTGAACGGAACTCGATAAGGAAAAATGACTGATTCGACACCAGACCCTTCGGGCGTGTCCCAGATCGTTGTCGCTTTCCGTACTTGTTTCATCAGCTTCCTCGGATTGTTGATCATAACTGGAAACATTCTTTCTATTGTCGTGACTCGTCGCGTACCAGACTTGGCAGACAGTACTAAGATCTTGATGACATCTTTGGCAGTGTCTGACCTCACGGTAATTGGCTTTTTAACAGCGTTCAGTGTCGTCGCTTCAGCTATGGACCGGTGGCCTTTTGGAGATATTACTTGTCAGGCTTATGTCTACATTACAAATGTGGCAGTTATGATGTCAGCATTTTCCCTCATCTGTTTAAATGTTGAGCGCTACATTGCCGTTACCAGGCCGTATAAGTTTCCTATTTGGTGCACTCGACGTCGTATTATCAGTAGTGTCACTGTAGCAGCAATAACAGCTCTGAGTTTACAATTTGGGGTGTGGGTATTTTGCGGAACTTGCAGAACGTGCAGAACTCTGCAAAACAACTAAAATTACACAGAATAAATACAAAATAACCCTAACCCTAACCCTAACCTTAACCCTAACCCTAACCCTAACCCTAACCCTAACCCTAACCCTAACCCTAACCCTAACCCTAACCCTAACCCTAACCCTAACCCTAACCCTAACCCTAACCCTAACCCTAACCCTAACCCTAACTCTAACCCGAACTCTAACCCTAACGTGTTCTGCACGTATATAGATTGTGACGACCAGCCGCGTCGTTCTGCAACAATTATTTATTTCAAGCGAAAATACATGAATATTTGGCAGTTACTAGTGAGGTTTCAACGTTTTTCTGTCTTTAAAGTCGATATTGTGACTTTAATCGGTGAAATTCGGAGTAATATATGTTGTTCTGCAGAGTTCTGCAGAGTTCTGCACGTTCTGCAAGTTCCGCAAAATACCTATTGCCTACAATTTGTGGTATCAAAAGTTCTGAAAGTTTCTGTTAAATATTTTGAAGCTCCTGTGGTTTGTTTTTATGCAAACACCTCTGCAACATTAAACATTTCACTACTTCTATTATTTGATGTAATTCTAGTGTTAACAATGATGTGCATATACTATCGCATTATTAAGATCAGCCTAGAGCATGAAAAACGAATCAACCGGAATGACCCTAACAACAAAAACAACATCCAGAACAACAAAGCTATCAAGACATTTGTCGTCGTCACTCTGACGTATGCCGTTTGTCTTACACCAGCTGCGATTATGAGAATTGTTGAGGATTACATCCATGCGGACGCTGCACACTGGCTTTGGTTTCTGACGGTCTGGCTCCTTAAATCTAACAGTGTCTGCAATGTTTCAATCTACTGCCTGTTCAATCGCTCCTACCGTCAGAAGGCCAAGCAAATCATCACCAACAGATGGCTCTGTTGCAGAGGGTCGGTGGAGCCTGTGAACATTTGAGATGTTGTTGTCTAGGTCATTGTATATAAGCACACTCTACCTATCCAGCACTCAAATAATGTTCTGTTAAAAGAAATTAAACATGGTTGTAATCGAGTTATATTTCACGAATCAACTAATCCAAGGCTCTACTGTGGCAACCCAAACAAAGAAAGAGGTCAAAAGAACAGCCACCAAAAGACTACAGAGAGGACCTTATACTGACTAAACATCAAACGTTGCTGATGCAGTTCTTTAAAGAAACTCCTTGTTTCCTTGATAAAACTTAATTTCATTGGTTTACCTTCAGCTGTATTCTCTCCAGCCATCAAGAAACTGTCAATGTTTTAAGAAAACAGTGGTTACAATTTATTATAGACGAAGACTACTCCCGAGTATCTGTTTCATTGATAGTTTCACTGACTGTAGAGCTTCAGCTTTCTGTTCCCTTTCTGCCACTATTGATGCCCCTTGAGGCCTAGACTGTTCATATAACATGTTACTGTTTGCCGTTTACTCTAACCCATTGTATTTTAGGTTAAATGCCTAGAAGTACTGCTCCTTTAAATCTTTTAAATGCTAGCTTTAATTAAATTTAACCTGAATATAACCTAGGATATAAATTAAATGTTTAAATCGGTTTAAATGTTGAGCGCTACATTGCCGTTACCAGGCCATACAAGTTTCCTATTTGGTGCACTCGACGTCGTATTATCAGTAGTGTCACTGTACCAGCAATAACAGCTCTGAGTTTACAATTTGTGGCATCGAAAGTTCTCAATGTTTCTGTGAAATATTTTGAAGCTCCTGTGGTTTGTTTATATGCGAACACCTCTGCAACATTAAACATTTCATTCCTTCTATTATGTGATTTAATTCCAGTGTTAACAATGATGTGCATATACTATCGCATCATTAAGATCAGCAGAGAGCATGAGAAACGAATCAACCGGAATGACCCCAACAACAAAAACAACATCCAGGACAACAAAGCTCTGAAGACATTTGTCGTCGTCACTCTGACGTATGCATTTTGTTTCACACCAGCCGTGATTACCAGAATTATTGTGGCTTACACCCACGTGAAGACTGCACACTGGCTTCAGTTTATGGTGACCTGGCTCATTACATCTAATAGTCCGTGGGCCAGAGGGGGCTACCGTGCACCCCCCCCCCCCCCCCCCTATGATCCTACTTCTTGGGTGTCATCTTGTTCATTGGGATCCATAATATCAGAAAAAAAATGTTCCCAAGGAAAAAACTCATTTGGACACTGTTGTTTTGCTCCTTATTTGAAGATATGTAAACATTTCAGTTTTTCGTGTTTTGAACACTTTCTTAGGGTTCGTGAATTATGTGCTTACATTTTACCCTGTTTCTCAGCAGATATAACTCTAATCTCCACCAAATTAATACACAATCTTCATAAATCATACAACAATGGATAGACAAAATTATTTTAATATGTTTTATTGTCTTCCATTATTAATGACGTCATAAATTTTCATATAATTAAATATGCAAATGTTCATCTCAAAATCTGTCAAAATCACCTGGAAGTTGTATTTTGTCTGCTATAATCATGAAATAAGTTTGCTAACCCCCTAATTTCGTGTAAAATTATTCATTGATATGTTATCTGATGTTTCCTGCAAAAAAAATAGTATCAGTCAACTCGTAATTAACCCCCTCCCCCGCATTACGGTTACTACATTCTGTATATTTAATGCACATTCAATCAAAGTTCCTGTTTATAAGAACAAAAGCTCGACAAGCAGTATTTTAATGACTGTTAGGGCTAGCCTGTTAACATCAAACTAAATCAAATCAAATTCCAGTTCTCCTGAGAATACACATAACATATGCACACTATTTGAAATGCAATGTGCTTTCTTTTCCATTTATGATATCATGAAGGGAAGTACTCTGTACATCTTTGTTATTGTGAAGTAAAATGATATCTAAAATGACAGTGATCTTCTTTCACTGTCCGTAGGATGATTTCTATTCCTATTATGTTTATAAATTCAATACAGTATTGTAACGTAGATTTCTCTGGGTTCTACACCACACACAAGAAGGACTCTTGACGCAAGTATTCTGTATTTCCGGTGATTCTCTCTGGTTTATTGTGACCTCTTGCCGACCAAAACATGGACTTCAGGCTCCCGCAATCACGCGGCACCCGAACTGGTTAGAACTGGTTCGGCGCTTGCGCAATCCAAAGGCGGGTTTCCGGGGCGCACCAGCAGGAGCCACCAGGGCGATCCCACCACCGTGGAATCGCTCCAGCGCCCTCTACCGCCCAACCGGCACGGGCGTTACACAGCCCCCCACGAAGACCTTGTTTGCCCCCAAACAAGACCATGGGCGCTGCTGCCGCACCCCGGCCAACCGCCCTGGAAAACGCATAACGCCAACAATTACACAACAATTTACATTACAAAAAATGAAAAGTTCAAAAGTTCCCGCCTAGTAGGTGGGAGGTGGCCTGAAGCTGCTCCCAGAATTCCGGTGGAATGTCTCTCCACGCCTGGGCCGTCTCCCCGAGGCGCGTGCGTGGTCCGACTCCGTCGCGCATGCACAGTCCGACTCCGTCGCGCATGCGTGGTCCAACTCCGAGGCGCATGCGTGGTCCGACTCCAAGGCGCATGCGTGGTCCGACTCCGTCGCGCACGCGTGGTCCGCCAGACGACCCCAAGCTCTGGCACCCCCAGCTCCGGCACACCCCCAGCTGTCAAGACTTGACTGGCTCCTGTGACTGGCTCCTGTGACTGGCTCTTGTGACTGATTCCTGTGACTGGCTCTTGTGACTGATGACTGGCTTAGAGAGCGTGGGCGTCCCGGCGAGGCCCCGCCCCCGCTGCGCCGACGGGCACGGCTCGGGCTCGCTCCGAGTGTTGCGAGCCGTCTGCCGCGCCGCCGTCTACAGCATGGGCCGGGCCCCCCCGACTCGGTTTCATTCCTGCAGAAGATCCAGAGAATGTCTCGACGAGGCCCCGCCCCCCACTGCATCCACGGGCCCGCTTGGGATTGTTCCGCGTGGAACCATCCGTCTGCTGCGCCGCCGTCTACAGCATGGGGCGGCCCCCCGACAGACCTGGTAGCGGACCCGGACAAATATGGAGAAGGGCGCCCTCTCTCCAAATCGGAGTGGACGCACTGAAGCCCCCAGCCATTGGCGCATGTCCCGAAAATTCCCGCTATCCTTCTCCAACTCCTCCCCCAGGAAACATCCAGACTCCCAAGTCCCCATAACCTCCCTAGAGTTCCCCAAAACATCCCTAAAGAAGGCCTCTAACTCCGCCAGCGTGATGTACGGAATGCACCGGCTCCTGGGCCCCGCTCCCCGGGCCCGCACTCCAGCTCGCCTCCCCGCCGCAGGGCGAGTCGGCCGCCACACCATCATGGTTTCGTGAAAACATGAAAACTTCACCTGGTTTCCTTAGTCCTCCTGCATGCCAACCGCTGCCACCAATGTAACGTAACGCGTTGTCTGGGGTCGACACACACACACAAGAAGGACTCTTGACGCAAGTATTCTGTATTTCCGGTGATTCTCTCTGGTTTATTGTGACCTCTTGCCGACCAAAACATGGACTTCAGGCTCCCGCAATCACGCGGCACCCGAACTGGTTAGAACTGGTTCGGCGCTTGCGCAATCCAAAGGCGGGTTTCCGGGGCGCACCAGCAGGAGCCACCAGGGCGATCCCACCACCGTGGAATCGCTCCAGCGCCCTCTACCGCCCAACCGGCACGGGCGTTACAGTATATTACCGCATACAATATGTTTTTTTGATAGTTATAAACATGTATCAGTCTGAAAGGGGGGCTCAGACCAAGCCAACTTATTCAACTGTTGGTCATTAATCGCATTATATGCTATAACACAGGGTTGATGATTCAAACGAATGAACGAACGTATACGGGGTGCAGTTTCATGAATTTCAACTGACATGACACACTGAGCAAAACCAATCAGTGAATGAATCTGATTATAATCATGGTAGATAACAAAGACTGATATTTAAATGTTTAACAACACCTTAAATGCACTACGTTTCTATATTTCTATTCATACTTTTTCAGAAACACAGGTACATTTTTTTACTAACACAAAATATTATGTAACTGCAACAGTGACAGAATGTTTTCCTCAAGTCCTTCATTCAAGGATAAACACATAAATGGCTTATCAAACTCAAATTTAAGGATGACATAATGAGTATTGTTGAAACTTTGCATTCTTTGAAAATACATTTTAACGATGTGACCACTTTGGTGTCGACAATCTTTCTAGTTAATCTTATGCAGTTATCTGTTTATCGTACATAATGTACATTTATTATTTCAAGACAGAAGAATCAAGGGAAAGAAAATTAGATATCACAAGAAATCATTAATGAAATTCCTTATACAGCATTGAGTGTCCTTCAGTTATAAGTGATAGAACATATATATATTTTTAATCAACTCTTGTTTACATGAATGGAGTAAAGGTGTAAGGAAGTAAACACCTACACGTGACAAAACTAACAGCATGTGATCTTTCTGTGTTGAACCAGATTTATATTGCTAATATTTACTTAAAACTTGATGGTTTGTCATTTTCTATGGGGCATGTTATTAACATTAATTATCACAAAAGCAAAACATGTCATACTACTGAAACAAATAATGAAGCCTTTTCAGACTTCATCTTCGCTATCTGTGTCTTGGTCCGAGTCATAGTACTGGACATCATGATCTGAATCGTAGTCGTCATCACTTGAGTCATCGTCTCCCATACAGTCAAGAACATCTACCAACCTTGGGGGCAGAATGTCTCTCGTTGACCATAGTAGTTCTAATTTGTCTACATTCTTTGTCCAACCATGACCATCTGTTGGTGGTGGAACGATGGGTTTAGGCTCATGAGCACTCTTCCATATCGCCACCTGGTAGTTCACTATCCTGATGTGTTGTTGAAGACTGTCCTTGCATGGAGGAAATAAAGACAAGTCTACGTGGACCGACTTGCTGATTTTCTCTCCATCACTTTTACACTTTTCCTTCATCAGAGCAAATCTAGCCTCATCTACATCAGTAAACCTTGGTTTCCCATACAGGGCACATGTAAATTCCTCCAGGTTGGACATCAACTCCTCTGGTTTTGTTACGTTGCTGCAACAGTTTGATTGGCTTGACTTTGCCAATTCCTTTAAAAGCAATATGAAAAATATATTCATCAAAGAAGGAGAAGCCCAACTGCTCACTTCTCAGAATGGGAGAGAGACACTGCGTTCTGAGATTCCATCTCTCAACTCAACCCAAGAAGAAACAGATTCACGCGTGATCCTCTACTGTCAATACGGTAAGGAGCAAGGCTATGATCATGTGCAGATCAAAAGCCCAGACACCGATATATTTTTCATATTGCTTCATTACGCGCATCTCACTCCAGACATCACATTACTCTTCCACACAGGGGGAGGAAACAAGCAGCGGCTCATTGATGTCACTCATTTTGCCAAGCAGTCCTCCCCTGAATATTGCACAGTACTCCTTGGACTACATTCTTTCTCAGGCTGTGACTCCACAAGCGCCTTTAAAGGAATTGGCAAAGTCAAGCCAATCAAACTGTTGCAGCAACGCAACAAATTTGTCAAACCGCTTGCAGGACTTGGTGATTCGTGGACTGTACCAGAGGAGTTGATGTCCAACCTGGAAGAATTTACATGTGCCCTGTATGGGAAACCAAGGTTTACTGATGTAGATGAGGCTAGATTTGCTCTGATGAAAGAAAATCAGCAAGTCGGTCCACGTAGACTTGTCTTTATTTCCTCCATGCAAGGACAGTCTTCAACAACACATCAGGAGAGTGAACTACCAGGTGGCGATATGGAAGAGGGCTCATGAGCCTAAACCTATCGTTCCACCACCAACAGATGGTCATGGTTGGACAAAGAATGTAGACAAATTAGAACCACTATGGTCAACGAGAGACATTCTGCCCCAAATGTTGGTAGATGTTCTTGACTGTATGGGAGACGATGACTCAAGTGATGACGACTACGATTCAGATCATGATGTCCAGTACTATGACTCGGACCAAGACACAGATAGCGAAGATGAAGTCTGAAAAGGCTTCATTATTTGTTTCAGTAGTATGACATGTTTTGCTTTTGTGATAATTAATGTTAATAACATGCCCCATAGAAAATGACAAACCATCAAATGTTAAGTAAATATTAGCAATATAAATCTGGTTCAACACAGAAAGATCACGTGCTGTTAGTTTTGTCACGTGTAGGTGTTTACTTCCTTACACCTTTACTCCATTCATGTAAACAAGAGTTGATTAAAAATATATATATGTTCTATCACTTATAACTGAAGGACACTCAATGCTGTATAAGGAATTTCATTAATGATTTCTTGTGATATCTAATTTTCTTTCCCTTGATTCTTCCGTCTTGAAATAATAAATGTACATTATGTACGATAAACAGATAACTGC
This sequence comes from Crossaster papposus, assembly GCA_037893245.1. Lineage (NCBI taxonomy): Eukaryota > Metazoa > Echinodermata > Asteroidea > Velatida > Solasteridae > Crossaster > Crossaster papposus. The sequence goes on from JBAIAA010000173.1 coordinate 1,217,506, forward strand.
ATAAGATTAACTAGAAAGATTGTCGACACCAAAGTGGTCACATCGTTAAAATGTATTTTCAAAGAATGCAAAGTTTCAACAATACTCATTATGTCATCCTTAAATTTGAGTTTGATAAGCCATTTATGTGTTTATCCTTGAATGAAGGACTTGAGGAAAACATTCTGTCACTGTTGCAGTTACATAATATTTTGTGTTAGTGAAAAAATGTATCTGTGTTTCTGAAAAAGTATGAATAGAAATATAGAAACGTAGTGCATTTAAGGTGTTGTTAAACATTTAAATATCAGTCTTTGTTATATACCATGATTATAATCAGATTCATTCACTGATTGGTTTTGCTCAGTGTGTCATGTCAGTTGAAATTCATATAACTGCACCCCGTATACGTTCGTTCATTCGTTTGAATCATCAACCCTGTGTTATAGCATATAATGCGATTAATGACCAACAGTTGAATAAGTTGGCTTGGTCTGAGCCCCCCTTTCAGACTGATACATGTTTATAACTATCAAAAAAACATATTGTATGCGGTAATATACTGCATTGAATTTATAAACATAATAGGAATATAAATCATTCTACGGACAGTGAAAGAAGATCACTGTCATTTTAGATATCATTTTACTTCACAATAACAAAGATGTACAGAGTACTTCCCTTCATGATATCATAAAGGGAAAAGAAAGTACATTGCATTTCAAATAGTGTGCATATGTTATGTGTATTCTCAGGAGAACTGGAATTTGATTTGATTTAGTTTGATGTTAACAGGCTAGCCCTAACAGTCATTAAAATACTGCTTGTCGAGCTTTTGTTCTTATAAACAGGAACTTTGATTAAATGTGCATTAAATATACAGAATGTAGTATCCGTAATGCGGGGGAGGGGGTTAATTACGAGATGACTGATACTATTTTTTTTGCAGGAAACATCAGATAACATATCAATGAATAATTTTACACGAAATTAGGGGGTTAGCAAACTTATTTCATGATTATAGCAGACAAAATACAACTTCCAGGTGATTTGGACAGATTTTGAGATGAAAATTTGCATATTTAATTATATGCAAATGTATGACGTCATTAATAATGGAAGACAATAAAACATATTAAAATAATTTTGTCTACCCATTGTTGTATGATTTATGAAGATTGTGTATTAATTTGGTGGAGATTAGAGTTATATCTGCTGAGAAACAGGGTAAAATGTAAGCACATAATTCACGAACCCTAAGAAAGTGTTCAAAACACGAAAAACTGAAATGTTTACATATCTTCAAATAAGGAGCAAAAAAACAGTGTCCACGGTAGCACGGTAGGCCCCTCTGGCCCACGGACTATAACAGTGTCTGCAATGTTTTCATCTACTGTCTGTTCAATCGCTCCTACCGTCAGAAGGCCAAGCAAATCATCACCAACAGATGGCTCTGTTGCAGAGGGTCGGTGGAGCCTGTGAACATTTGAGATGTTGTTTTCTAGGTCATTGTATATAAGCACACTCTACCTATCCGGCACTCAAATAATGTTCCGTTAAAAGAGATTAAACATGGTTTTAATCGAGTTATATTTCACAAATCAACTAATCCAAGGCTCTACTATATGGCAACCCAAATAAAGAAAGAGGTCAAAAGAACAGCCACCTAAAGACTACAAGGGGGACCTTAGACAGTCTAAACATCCGAAGTTGCTGATGCAGTCCTCCAAAGAAACTTTTTGTTTCCTTTAATAATAATGGAACCTAATGTCGTTGGTTTACCTTAGCTGCATTCTATCCAGACATCAAGAAACTGTCAATTTGTTAAGAATATATTGGTCACAATTGGAGACGAAGGCTACTCCCAAGTACCTGTTTCGTTGATGCATGTAGTTTCACCGACTGTAGAGCTTCAGCTTTCTGTTCTCTTTCCGCCACTATTGATCCCACTTTAGGCCTCGATAGTTCTTACAAAATGTTACTGTTCGCCGTATACAACCTGTCCATTTGACTATGGAGGTTTATGCACAACTTGAGTTGTGTATTGAGTTGTATATCTTTAAGAGCATCTACAGCCAAAACGTGCAAGGAAGGAACCCGGGGACTACCCAATTCGGATCAGCACCCTTTTAAAACAATTTTAAAAAGACATGAATCTGGGACTGAGAAACATTTCCAATTTTGTTTCGAAACAATTTCTTGACTCTCCAGAGACTTTGTACACAACCGCTTAAGTAGCGTGATCAGTATAGCAGTACGTACGGTACCACATTATTTAATCTGAGCCTTACAGAGGAGCCATGTACACGCTGTGCATGCTGTAAGTTTTAACCGAATCCTACCCGAGTGGAAAACGTTTAACTATTGGGATATTTTGAAAGAACATAAATTAAAAGTCATGCGATTTATGGAAGCACTAGGGCAATTCCAAGCCTAGTTTGCTGTACATCATGTGGTATCTATGGTGGCCCTGAAGGGACTACGCAGATCGTGAATATTGACGTCAATATTCACGACAAATTTCACGACTTTCCTCAAAGTCGCGAATATTGACGTCAAATTTGACGTCAATATTCACGATCTGCGTAGTCCCTTCAGGGCCACCATAGGTATCTACTTAGACTGTTGCTGTGGAACTTTTATAGATCGATTTCTAAAAAAAAATTACCAACAGTATATCCACATGGTGTACTGCAAATTGAAAAAAACAAACTTAGAATCAAGTTATACCTAAACCACGTTGAATGTTGGTCACTGGCTAGGATGTGAGAGTATTGTATGAAGGCATGTATTGTTAGCACATTAAAAATTTGGAAAATCTAAGTTTTACATATGTGACCCGGCACATCAAAATCAGGAATAAGTCGGAAAATGACTTTTTGGGATATGTACATAGTAAGATTAGAAATTCTATAAGCTTTCTAATGATATTCACCACAAGCCTGTAGCTGAGAAGTTATTGACTATGAGGTAGAGGCTTATGGTGGATATAATCAGAAAGCTTATGGAATTTCTAATCTTACAATGTACATACATGTATCTCAAAAACCAACATATCAACATATTGCTGATTTTGATGTGCTTGTCACATATCTTTTTTTCTCTCATTTTTTCGATGCACGTGTAAAGCAACAAGTTATTTTACTGACAAGAATATTTTACTGAAATGAGAGTAACCATCTCTTCCTTTCCATTTTCTTTAATGAAAACTGACTCCTGAATTTAAAATGACAACAAAACTGTGATACATAAATTATGCATATGTTAGTGTTTTTATATATTTTACATATTTTGTGACTTTTAATGAATGATCTCAAACTTATAAATATTCCTTTAAATATAGCATAAACAGTTAATTGATACTTCTCTTGTTGACAGAACATTCATTGTTTTCACGTCAAATCCGTGTTGCTATACAGGCATTATAAATCTAATGCGTAATGTCAGTCACGGAGGATAATTTGCATATTTGTTTAAGAATTCAATTGGAATTTTCCCATCTTACAACATGCGTAACTTACCCTATTAGCTATAATGTTCTTATGGGTTTATATCTGAAGCTCTTTTAACTTGAAAAGAAATTTCCAAAACGTGTTTCACACTTTTTGGTTGTGTGGTCGCTTTTTGTCACGGCAGTAAACAACCCCCCTAGTCGGAAAAGCGGAACATCAAATTTCAAAGTTTCAATACTATATTGTGTATTTAGTTCCTAGTATCCCCCATGTCTAACATGGTTTAGCTGGCTGTAATTGTTTAGGCATTAGAGCTGATTTCATATAGTCAGGACCACTATGTTATTTCGCTCGATTTTTTGGGGGAGTTGCTAGTTTTTGCTTTTAAATAATGTTTAAAGACCACTAATACCAGAAACCAATGTTTCCAAAAAAATGTAATCCCCGATGGCGGCCATATTGGATTTTCAAAATGGCGGCAAAATTGTAACATTTGTAACAAAACATGACATGTGGTCACTTTTAAAGCGGATTTGTTGGTAGAATTGTCATATCTGTTGCCTCCAAAGCAGCACTAACCAGTCCACATCTTAATTAAAAAATGTCGACCATGACGGCCATTTTGATTTTCAAAATGGCTCCCATTGGATTTTCAGCATTATTTAAAATTAATTAAACAATGAAACCAATTATTGTGGCAAATTTTGTATGTTAAATTATGAGTTCTTCACTAATACACATTTTAAAAAATGTTAGACAGCTGCCATTTTGAATTTTAAAATGGCGACCACATATTTTTCAATGAGTACTTGTTTGTTCATACAGTATGTTTGTATATTGTTCAATACAGAAGTGATGATTTTTCAGGTGTCATTAAAGGAACAGAATGTAATTAGCATGCTATACAAATCTAGCTGACACCTAGTTATCATCATATTAACAAGATGTCCAAACTCAGCAAGAGCAAGTCCAGTAAGAGCAAGAGCAAGTCCAGCCAGCCGCCTTCGTCTCCATCCACTTCAGCTTCAAGCATACCCTGCGAGCAACGCACACCCTCATGACACCGATAATGAGTCTCTACTCTGTCCTTAGAACTAGACGACCAACCCCGCCCATCCACATCAAGTAAAACACCACCGGTTTCTCACCGTTCACCAGAGGCAAAGTTCAAAGAAGTGAAAACCTTAGCAGAAAAGATCAACATTTTGACTTCTGCTAAGGATCACATCACTCGACAAATCAAATCTTTGTCCCGATACCTAGAGACCTCCAAACCACCTCCATACCTGGAAAACAAAATAAGGCAACCAACAACACACCGATCGGTAAAACTTCAACCATCGTTCATAGAGCGTTGGAGTAAGTTGCAGAGCCGAACATCGCTACTCTTCACAAGAGTCGCACTAGAAGAATACGAGCATCAACTCAGCTTCACGGAGGCGCAATACACCAACACAATACAAGCTGCTCAGGAAAAGCTTGCTGAATACTAAGGCCGAGACCACCAAACAGCACAACAACTGCTGAGTTGTTTACAAGGCCCCGACAATCAAGAGGCATCAAGGGGAAACATCCCTGCTAAACATCTCATCAACCAAAACAAACCAAACGAGTTTCAAGACCACCACAACTTCTCAAATGAGACAAATTGTTTTTCTTGTTTACAATGTGCCCCACAATCCGAATATATTCATTATATTCAAATACAATTTCCGCATAAAAAAGCCATGGCAAGAAGAAAACTGAATAATGAAACAAAGAGATCCCTTAGCCGACAAAAACAACAACAACAACAACAACTATTAGCAGAACAATGCGAATCATTCATAACCAACTTATCCAAAGCAACGCTATCGCATACCGAGACAATTGCTTTAGGAAAGGCCTCAACTTCGTCCCTACTCCTGCTAAACCAAACCGCACATCACTCGTGAATGAAATAAACACATTAAATCGAAAACTTCGAGTTGCATTCCTAATGCGTAACAAACGCTCCAAAAACCATCCTTTCAACCCACCATCCAATTTGCATCCAAATCAACACCTAGTGCAACACTAGAAGAATACCTGGAAGCCACCTAATTTGAATTCGCCCACATAAGGCTAAAAAAACAACAAAAGAACTTGACTAAACAAGCTCAAAAACAACCCCGACATCGTAGTCAAACCATATGACAAAGGTAGAGGCATAATATATAATGAACCTCGTAGACTATCTACAAGTGGGTTACCGCCATCTTGAGTCCCATCATTACACCCAACTGGACAAAGATATTACCCATCGAACCATAACCCATCAAACCAACACATCGACAACAATACTCTGAAATACCTCGACCCACTTCCACAAAACTGCCAATGCCCAACAATGTATTTTCTCCAAAAATTACACAAAACTCCACCAAGGGGAGAACCATTTGTTGGACGACCAATCAAACGTGGATGCACAAGCCCTACAGCCACAATTTCAGAATACATAGACTATTTTCTCGCACAATCCGCACAATCCAAACGTCCGCGACGCCGCAGACATTTTGCGCAAACTAGAAGGAAGAACATTATCACGAAATGCTCTAATCGCTAGCATAGACGTTGTTTCCATGTAGACAAATGTCCAACAAGCGGAAGCAATCGATTGTGTTTGCAATGCCCTAGACAATACCAACCACAACTATACCATTACAAAGCCACCATCAACCTATATGTCCAATAATTTCAGGAACTCATCCTCGGCCGAAACTACTTCCAATTCGGAAGATTGGTTGTGCAACTGGATCCAAGCCTTAAAATATGTGACATCACCCTACACGACTTCGAGAAGAAAATAACCCCCAAAGCGGACAACATTCTAACAGGACGAATTCAAAAATCTCGTCACATAAATAAACAAGATGCACTCAACACTAAACTAACGGAAACCGTTCAATATCTCCACAAAACATCATCCCACCCACCCTACGTTTTCAAAGCGTTCATCTTCGGAGAAACACTCCGATACGCTAGAAACACCACCAACACAGATAATTACCAAAACAAAGTCAAATCCTTCTCAGATAAGCTAGTCACAAGAGGATATAGCCTCACTGAAATTGAAAAAGCAACAACCAAAGTATCGCATACCGACAGAACAAGATTGGTACACAGAACCAAGGTTGAAGACAAATCCAAACAAATTTCACTTGTCTTCTCCACTACATACAACCCAGCCATAAACCACCGTGACATACATCAAGCAGTAAACAAACACTGGAACTTAATCCAAGGAAATAAAATACTCTCGGAAATATTTCCCGAACCCCCCATTCATTGCCTTCCGAAAAGCCCCAAACATCCGGAAAAACTAATAAGAGCCAAGTTACAACAACAAAAACAAGAGCTTAAACCACTCCCATCCGACTCAGGCTTTGTTGAAGAGACTGAAAATGATGAAACCCTCAACATACTGCTCTCTTTACTAGAGGAACAATACGAAACCAACTAAAATCAGATGTGATGCGATCAAGCAATATCAGTCGGAGCTCGGCATTTTTTTTTTGAGATAGGGCCAAAATATGTTCGTAGGGGTGGACAAATCCAAATTGACTTTTTTACAAAAAGAGATGGGGAAAATATTTTGTTTGACATGAAAATACTCTTTTAACCAAATTTAGAAGGGAAGTGATACAAAAACTGTATTTTCTCAGTTTCTTTATTTTTAACGTGCTGGTGTTCAAATGGTTGTAATTTTTTAACCAAAGGTCGTATTCACATGGGGTTTTCACTGAAATGGATCCTAAAGTACGCTACAAAAAAGAATATATAAAAATTGAGTTACGAGTTATGGCCGATTCCTCATGGAATCCCCCATCTGCAACTGACGAGTGCCACGACAGCAGGCACGGAAGCATGCTATTGCTCACAAGAGGATTTGCGAACACAATCCTCTTCTCGCACCCCCCAAAAAATCACATGTGATTAACCTAAAACCCACAACGGTCATTCGGTCTATTATGTCCGCCCATTCCATTTATTTCGGACATAACTGGCAATGAAAAAATAAATCACGCTTAATTAAGCCATACAAATTACCAGTCACCAGAGAAAACATCTCACTGAATAGGAAAGCGCCATCATTTTCTCAAACTCATGCAAAATAACAGTTGCAATGTTAGGTTTAAACATTGGTAAATTTCATTACATTAAAAAGTCAAGAGATTCTCAGTAGGAAAAGAGTGCACATTATGTAGATGTTTGTAAATAAATGCAAGTGTGTTTGTCATATCGTTATGTTGTGGAAGTCTGCTCACAATATTTTTACCATTCATACTTAATTTTCATGACTTAAATGATGGGTAAAATGTTACACAACTGTCCATTTGATTATAAATATTAATGAAGAAAAGAAACAAACGTGACTTTTTGAGAGTCAGTGTGTACGGAAGGTACCTCATTCATATAATTAAAGTGTTGTATACAATTTTACACACACTTTTTACAGTGTAATAACGTGTTGTGGTGATTTGGGCTCTTCATAAGTAAGTTATTTGGATTCAGTACCCCTTAAAACCTAAGAAAAGACACCTTATGTTGGAATATATGTAGTTATAAAGTCACAATATTGGACATTTACGGTGAATATTGGCGGCCATTTTGAAATTCCAAAATGGCCGCCATAACAGATTTTAGAAATGTGGAAACATTGGTTTTCACTTTATGTAGACCTTTACCTTCATGAAAATGCAAAAATTAGCAACTCCCCACAAAAATCCACCAAAACTACTGCAAAGTACATAGTGACCCTCACTAATATGCCAAAATAGTAAAAAACGTAATGTCAGTCACGGTGGAATTGCCCACTATATCAATTATTACTGGAGCCACTTTACATGTGTACATGTGGTTGCCATAATAAAGTGTATTTTCAGAACATTTAAAACAACAGTTTAGTGAACAAAATAGATTTTTAAAATTGAATGTTTAACCAGTTTGCGCCGGATGACATATATTTCCCCACATTCAAAACAGACGAGCAAGAAAGGTTATGTCTGTCAGCAGCGAGCAAGGCCGGAAATACGTGGCTGTGCTTCCCGGTGCTATCAGCCTGAACCCGCCTCGGCTCGAGTTTCGCGCTTCGGCTCGGTCATGTTAAAATAATCCCGGCGCGAGCTGGTTACTAACGTGTTGCTTTTTTCAGCACTTTAAATTGGAAAATTGAATTATTCAGTAGTTTGGATGAAAAGTTATGTTTATTCATCGGAATAAAACATGACGTCACAGCATTGTTGTTATTTAGTTAACTAGTTACATTAAATCACTTTAAAGAACAGCTATTGTCGAGCTGCTATACGTAGTGTAGTGGATAGTGGGATGGGCTATGGATCAAAGATCCCTGGTTCGAATCCTGCTGTAGGTCACCTCGTTTTTCCTAGTCAAATTTATATCTTTGGAGTATTTTTAATTTAAGGGAAAAAAGAGATCTAGAACCTAAGTGTTCTACAGTGACCAATGCAACTACTGAATAATTCCGAATAAATCTGCCAGTTAGGTTTGGACAACAAAATATTCGCACCCGGGTCGAACCCGTACCCGGGTCGAACCCGTACCCGGGTCGAACCCGTACCCGGGTCGAACCCGTACCCGGGTCGAACCCGTACCCGGGTCGAACCCGTACCCGGGTCGAACCCGTACCCGGGTCGAACCCGTACCCGGGTCGAACCCGTACCCGGGTCGAACCCGTACCCGGGTCGAACCCGTACCCGGGTCGAACCCGTACCCGGGTCGAACCCGTACCCGGGTCGAACCCGTACCCGGGTCGAACCCGTACCCGGGTCGAACCCGTACCCGGGTCGAACCCGTACCCGGGTCGAACCCGTACCCGGGTCGAACCCGTACCCGGGTCGAACCCGTACCCGGGTCGAACCCGTACCCGGGTCGAACCCGTACCCGGGTCGAACCCGGTATCTATCTATCACTCAAATAGTGTTCCGTTAAAAGAGATCAAACATGGTTGTAATCAAGAAATATATCACGAATCAACTAATCCAAGGCTCTACTCTGGCAACCCAAACAAAGAAAGAGGTAAAGAGGACAGCCACCTAAAGACTACAAGGAGGACCATAAACAGACTAAACATCAAAAGTTGCACATGCAATTCTTCAAAGAAACTCCTCGTTTCCATGATAAAACTTAATGGCATTGGTTTACCTTCAGCTGTATTCTCTCCAGCCATCACGAAACTGCAAATTTTTAAAGAAAATAGTGGTCACAATTTATTAGAGACGAAGACTACTCCCGAGTATCTGTTTCATCGATAGTTTCACCGACTATAGAGCTTCAGCTTCCTGTTCTCTTTCTGCCACTATTGATGCCTCTTGAGGCCTAGCCGGTTCCTATAACATGTTACTGTTTGCCGTGTACTCTAACCCATCGTATTTCAGGTTGAATGCCTAGGAATTATACTGCTCCTTTAAATCTTTAATTGCTAGCTTTAATTAAATTCAACCTGAATGAATATAACCAAGAATACAAATAAAACCTTTAATTATCTGGTACGCGTAGCTTCAGCACACTTATCGTGGTCAATAGGCCAGCATGGGACCCAACACGTCATTTTTGCTGTATACGTGTTTTATATTTTGTATTGAATGCATAATGAACCAGTACTGCCCTTTTAATTCTCCGACAGGTTTATTGAAACATAATATCAATTTAAATGGTGATGAATAACAAAACGTGGTGCTTTTTTTGGTGGTAGCATTGATACAATTTGCATACAATAAAGCATAACATCAAATACTAGCTGCCACTTAACAAAGATATACGAATACAAGTCACCTTAAATTTGTTCTTCAATTTTTTATATTTTCTTCAATTTAACTGAAATATAAAACATAAAAAACAAATAACAAATTTTGTGACTATACAAGGGTATTTTAAAGTGATTTTGTCATTAATTCTTTAATATAATATGCCTCTGGACAACTAGGAACATTAAAAAAATAGGAGTATTGCTTTTTGAAACAATCATTATTTGCCTATTTTGGCGCAGTTTGACCTTAAACTTAAACTGGCCCCCGGACAAATGAAAAACTCGCTCTTGGAGCAAGACTAGCCAAAACATAGCTTGTGGACAAAAATTCGCGTCAAAATATTTGCGACTTTGGGGGCAAGTCGCGAATATTGACGTCAAATTTGACGTCAATATTCGCAACTTTTTGGGAAAGTCGTGAATATTGACGTCTATATTGACGTCAATATTCGCGACTTTGAGGAAAGTCGTAAATTTTTGTCGCGAATATTGACGTCAATATTCGCGACTTTCGGGGAAAGTCGTTAAATTTGACGCGAATATCAACGTCAAATTTGACGTCAATATTCGCGACTTTGGGGGAAAGTCGTGAATATTGACGTCAAATTTGACGTCAATATTCGCGACTTTGAGGAAAGTCGTGAAATTTGTCATGAATATTGACGTCAATATTCACGATCTGCATAGTCCCTTCAGGGCCACCATATAAATCACTTCTTTGCAAGTTGCCTAAAAGATTTTAGTCGAAAGTCAATTTCTAGACCTCCTAAGATTTTTAGCTCACGGCCTTTAACACTTAACAACACGGAAATCTATCGTCGTCAAGCATTCAATTGGCTGTTGATATAAAAAAATAAGACAACCAACAAAACTGGCCAGAAAAAATCGAAGACGTCACTATAGTAACTGTATCTCCTGCCACTTGTAGCCTCCCTTTATCAAATTATGCGGTCACGTCAAAACGTAGCCAGAAACAAACAAGTAATTATCATTCGCGAGAGGAGGCATTGGGGCAAGTGATGTACATATATAGCAGGCAGGTTATCTTGCCCAAGATTGGTAATGTTTAATATAAGTCCATGAAAATAAAAACGAAACTAAGTATTCTGCAGATGGGTATTCACAGCTTACTTGATGTGAGAGAAGCTTTCTTTGTCTTCTTGCTACAATAACAACAAATGATGGTGATGACTGACTATACCCAAGTAGTTTATGTTACGATAAAACACAATTTTCATCTCGGCTTGTAGTCAAAGCAGCTACACGTTCAACTATTTAATCTGCTATGTACTATCAGAAGTCGGGTTTACGCGATAACTCAGTGCATTTTGGTTGAACGGAACTCGATAAGGAAAAATGACTGATTCGACACCAGATCCTTCGGGCGTGTCCCAGATCGTTGTTGCTTTCCGTACTTGTTTCATCAGCTTCCTCGGATTGTTGATCATAACTGGAAACATTATTTCTATTGTCGTGACTCGTCGCGTACCAGACTTGGCAGACAGTACTAAGATCTTGATGACATCTTTGGCAGTGTCTGACCTCACGGTTGGCTTTTTAACAGCGTTCAGTGTCGTCGCTTCAGCTATGGACCGGTGGCCTTTTGGAGATATTACTTGTCAGGCTTATGTCTACATTACAAATGTGGCAGTTATGATGTCAGCATTTTCCCTCATCTGTTTAAATGTTGAGCGCTACATTGCCGTTACCAGGCCGTATAAGTTTCCTATTTGGTGCACTCGACGTCGTATTATCAGTAGTGTCACTGTAGCAGCAATAACAGCTCTGAGTTTACAATTTGTGGTATCAACAGTTTTGAATGTTTCTGTGAAATATTTTGAAGCTCCTGCGGTTTGTTTTTATGCAAACACCTCTGCAACATTAAACATTTCACTACTTCTCTTATTTGATGTAATTCCAGTGTTAACAATGATGTGCATATACTATCGCATTATTAAGATCAGCCGAGAGCATGAAAAAAGAATCAACCGGAATGACCCCAACAACAAAAACAACATCCAGAACAACAAAGCTATCAAGGCATTTGTCGTCGTCACTCTGACGTATGCCGTTTGTCTTACACCAGCTGCGATTATGAGAATTGTTGAGGATTACATCCATGTGGACGCTGCACACTGGCTTTGGTTTCTGACGGTCTGGCTCCTTAAATCTAACAGTGTCTGCAATGTTTTCATCTACTGCCTGTTCAATCGCTCCTACCGTCAGAAGGCCAAGCAAATCATCACCAACAGATGGCTCTGTTGCAGAGGGTCGGTGGAGCCTGTGAACATTTGAGATGTTGTTGTTTAGGTCATTGTATATAAGCACACTCTACCTATCCAGCACTCAAATAATGTTAGGTTAAAAAAAAATTAACATGGTTGCAATCGAGTTATATTTCACGAATCAACTAATCCAAGGCTCTACTATGGCAACCCAAACAAAGAAAGAGGTCAAAAGAACAGCCACCTAAAGACTACGGGGAGGACCTTAGACTGACTAAACATCAAAAGTTGCTGATGCAGTTCTTCAAAGAAACTCCTTGTTTCCTTGATAAAACTTAATTTCATTGGTTTACCTTCAGCTGTATTCTCTCCAGCCATCAAGAAGAAACTGTCAATGTTTTAAGAAAATAGTGGTCACAATTTTTTGGAGACGAAGACTACTCCCGTGTATCTGTTTCATTGATAGTTTCACTGACTGTAGAGCTTCAGCTTTCTGTTCTCTTTCTACCACTATTGATGCCTCTTGAGGCCTAGACGGTTTCTATAACATGTTACTGTTTGCCGTGTACTCTAACCCATTGTATTTTAGGTTAAATGCCTAGAAGTACTGCTCCTTTAAATCTTTAAATGCTAGCTTTAATTAAATTTAACCTGAATATAACCTAGGATATAAATTAAATGTTCCCCTTTAATTACAATTTGCATACGGTAAAGCATAAAATAAAATACTTGCTGCCACTTAACAAAGATATACAAATACCAGTCACCTTTAATTTTTCTATTTTCTTCAATTTAACTGAAATATAAAATATAAATAAAAATGAAAAATGAATATTTGCCATACCGTTGCAAGCCTTTCTGTGTGATTCCCATTGTTTATCCCACTCCCATGCCAACCTGTCAAATTTGACTGTGGGGGGTAAATGCACAGCTCGAGTTGTACATCTTTAAGAGCCAAAACGTGCAAGGGAGGAACCTGGGGACTACCAAATTCAGACTCAGTGCCCTCAAATAGTCTTAAATCACCTCTTTGCAAGTTGCCTAAAAGACTTGTAATAGTCGAAAGTCAATTTCTAGACTTCCTAAGATTTTTAGCTCACGGCCTTTAACACTTAACAACACGGACATCTATCGTCGTCAAGCATTCAATTGCCTGTTGATATAAAGAATAAGACAACCAAAAAATCCGGCCAGAAAAAATCGAAGACGTCACTATAGTAACAACAAACTGTATTTCCTGCCACTTACATGTAGCCTCCCTTTATCAAAATAACAGTCGCATGAAAACGTAGAATATCGACTTGACGCGCCACAAACTATTGTTTATTTTTGTATTTTCAGAGAAGAATAGAAAATCTGTGAGCTAGTAATTATGGCACCAGGTCCTTCTCAGTCCGTATGATTTTGAGCCCACTTACACATGTACAGTACACATTATGTATAAACTAAGCCGTACACAAAAGGATTCACTTGCATTCCTTGCGCGTGCAGGGCCGCTATCGATCGGGCTTCGAGAACGATGACACTACGTCACAAGTACCGATAAACCAGAACAAAATGGCGGCTCGCATGACGGTAAGCGCAGTGCAAGAAAATCTCTGTTTTATATGATTACCGAAACCGATAAAAATGAAATACAAATCAAGTCACAATGGCAATTGACACTCTTTAACATTATGCAATTATAAACTATGGGTGGAGTTTCCCTTTAAGAAATATCTTACTTATTTGAAAGTAAATAATGATTCTAGGCATCCAGCAAAATGATTGCGCTAGATATCTTGTATTTGTTTAGAAAAATTGGATTTTATTGATGCCTTTTAGGCTGAGACGGTTCCTATAACATGTTACTGTTTGCCGTATACTCTAACCCATCGTATTTCAGGTTAAATGCATAGGAAGTACTGCTCCTTTATATCTTTAAATGCTAGTTTTAATTAAATTCAACCTGAATATATAACCAAGAAATTAAATTTAATTGTCCCCTTTTAGTACGCGCAGCTTCAGCACACTTATCGTGGTCAATAGGCCAGCGTGGTACCCAACATGTCATTTTTGCTGTCTACATGTATTGTTTTATCTTTTGTAAATTGAATGCATAACGAACCAGTACTGCCCCTTTAATTCTCCGACAGGTTTATTGAAACCTAATATAAATACAAATGGTGATGAATAACAAAACGTGATGCATAATGAAAACTTTAACCCGATTTCAAGCAAAAGCTCAAACTGGTTTTTGTGTGTGCAGCAGCAGGGAGAGTTAGACAGGGCCCAGACCAGGAAAAACTAAGGGTTTTTCGTGTCAAGGTTTTCTCAACGTTTTCATCATCCTGAACCTCAACCATTTGATATTAGCTTGGGGGCCACCCTGATTTTTGCCCCTAATTCAAAATGGCCGCCAAAATCCAAAATGGCCGCTAAAATTACATAAATACATATATACTGCTAATTACGTTTAATATCAACGTGTTTTTTTTAGGGATCCTGTCATCTTGAATGTACACCCATTGAATTTAGATCCAGAGCCACCCAGAATTTGGCCGCAAATCCAAGATGGCCGCCAAAATCTAAAATGGCTGCCAAAATTACCCTAATCAGGTTTATACTGCTTTATACTGTTTTTTTCTGTCAGAGTTTTTTCAGTGATTTCGTCATTCTAAGCCCAAGGCCTTTAAGATTAGTATTGGGAATACCCAGGATTTATCGTCTAATCCAAGATGGCTGTCAAGATGGCTGTCAAAATGGCTGTCAAAATGGCTGCCAAAATGGCTGCTAAAATGGCTGCTAAAATGGCCACCAAAAGCATCATACTTACATTTTCGTTTTGTCCTGTTAAAGTTCACTAAAGTTAGTTTAATTGTGGTGTCCTGAACCTAAGCCTTTTGAAATTAACTTGTGGCTACCCAAGATTTGTCCGCCCAAATTCAAAATGGCTACCAAAATTACCTTAATCAGATTTAAACGGTCTCTTATTTATCCCCCATAATTTAGTAAAGGACCTGGCTCAGACATATATGCACATTATTTAGGAGAGGATAACTCAACTGTTCTAGGCTGATATGACCCCAAGGAACAACTTGGGATGTGTGACAAAATCTCTATCCGGGGTAAACAGCCCGGCAATTACCACGCCCTTTTTTAAATGACCACGCCCTTTTTATCGGAAGTGCTACTTCCGACATAGCTGTATCTTCTAAACCGTTGGAGCTAGACATTTTCTGATGTGCTCAAAATGTTCATTTGATATTTTACAAGAACATTTCTAAAAACCGTTCGGTCAACTTATTACCATACAAATAGATACATACACCGAGAATGTCCATATATATTTATTAATTAAACTTTCCAAACTTAGAGCAAAGTTAGAACATTTGTGTCACCTACTAGAGTTTAACTGACAATTCGGAATTTAAACAATACAAGGATTTAAAAAAACAAAACAACAAGCACTTAATTATTATAAAGTAACACAACAGAGCCCAGGTATGAGGATTATGAGCAGTGTTCATTCAGTTATGGGTTCTTACAAAAATCATCTCCCTTGCATTTGCAGTACTTGCAACAATAGATCCAAGCAACTCGCCTTCTGGTTTTGAGATCACAATCTCGGGGACTAATGAATTACCCCTTCTTACAAAACCATAAGACGCAGCATTCAAAATCAAGGTTCATTTTCCTGTTCTTCCCCTCTCTCAATTCTTGATGCTTTCCTCTCTGTAAGTGTCAAAAGACATGGTGACTTTTGGTCATCTTCCATCAGCAAAACGGCTTTCCAGGCATTCTATGCTGAGTGGCGCACCACCAGATAACAAGACACCAAACTTCTATACATTGGTATATCACCAAAGGCATGGATTGTGTCAGCTGTGTGTGCTTCTCCATTCCTTCGGCTCAACTGCACACACGAGGAAGCTGATGACAGGATGATGTTCCATGTGCAGGACATTCTAAGTCACCGGACAGGACCTACATCCTTGACTCTGCCATCAGGTGACACAGATGTGTCATCAGGTCAATTTGAGAGATCTTGGCCTCCAAGAGTTCTGGCTCATCCACAACTCAAGAGTGAAAAGATCAATATTACCACTCCACGATATCTGCATAACGCTGGGAGACGAGCTCACAAAGTGTCTTCCAGCACTTCATGCACTGACTGGATCCGATACAACCAGCAAGATATCAACTAAACCTGCAGCCCTGAATGCTGTGTGCAAACCAGAAAATTTCTCCCTGATCCTGAATTTCGACTGCCAAAGCTAACAGAAAATGCAATACAGATGGCAGAAACATTCTTGGTCAAGTGTCTCAAACCATCAACAGACCTGCAGACATGTGATGACCTGCGTCTCGCTGCATTTGATAGCAATGCCCTCAAGATAGACTTTCAGAGAACCACTTGCACCTCAACTAATGCAAGGAAACATATCATGTAGAGCCTACCAACAGCAGCTGTGGGTCCAAGCCCCATTTAGACACGCCACCTTGATTTTGAATGCCACGTCTTATGGTTTTGTAAGAAGGGGTAATTCATTAGTCCCCGATATTGTGATCTAAAAACCAGAAGGCGAGTTGCTTGCATGTCTGAGCCAGGTCCTTTACTAAATTTTGGGGGATAAATAAGAGACCGTTTAAATCTGATTAAGGTAATATTGGTAGCCATTTTGGACTTGGGCGGACAAATCTTGGGTAGCCACAAGTTAATTTCAAAAGGCTTAGGTTCAGGACGCCACAACGAAACCAACTTTAGTGAACTTTAACAGGACAAAACAAAGATGTACTTTAAATTTAAGTAAGATGCTTTTGATGGCCATTTTGGCAGCCATTTTCCAGCCATTTTGGCAGCCATTTTGGCAGCCATTTTGACAGCCATTTTGACAGCCATTTTGACAGCCATCTTGGATTAGACGATAAATCCTGGGTATTCCCCAGACTAATCTTAAAGGCCTTAGAATGACGGAATCACTGAAAAAATTCTGACAGAAAAAACAAGAAGCAGTATAAACCTGATTAGGGTAATTTTGGCAGCCATTTTAGATTTCGACGGCCATCTTGGATTTGAGGCAACATTCTGGGTGGCTCTGGAGCTAAATTCAATGGGTGTACATTCAATATGACAGAATCACACAAAAAACCGTTGATATTAAACGTAATTAGCAGTAGGGGGCCTATATATGTATTTTGTGTAATGTTGGCAGCCATTTTAGATTTTGGCGGCCATCTTGGATTTGAGGCCAAATTCTGGGTGGCTCTGGAGCTAAATTCAATGGGTGTACATTCAATATGACAGAATCACACAAAAAACCGTTGATATTAAACGTAATTAGCAGTAGGGGGCCTATATATGTATTTTGTGTAATTTTGGCAGCCATTTTAGATTTTGGCGGCCATCTTGGATTTGAGGCCAAATTCTGGGTGGCTCTGGATCTAAATTCAATGGGTGTACATTCAAGATGACAGGATCCCTAAAAAAAACACGTTGATATTAAACGTAATTAGCAGTATATATGTATTTATGTAATTTTAGCGGCCATTTTGGATTTTGGCGGCCATTTTGAATTAGGGGCAAAAATGAGGGTGGCCCCCAAGCTAATATCAAATGGTTGAGGTTCAGGATGATGAAACCGTTGAGAAAACCTTGACAGGAAAAGCCCTTAGTTTTTCCTGGTCTGGGCCCTGTCTAAGTTGACCTTCCTAATTATAATAACACCCGCAGCGCGCACAGACCATGGAAATCTCCCCACGTGGGTTATTCCATTACGATTTATAGGGGAGTTTAAACGACAAGTAGTACATCATGTACATTTGTACAGAGTCGAACAATTACTCTTATTATTATTATTATTATTTTCGGCAATGACACCGGGGATTCCTCAAAAGCGCCCAAGGCACTGTAGCTCGTAAGCCTGAAGAAACCCGAGTAGGAGGATGAACGGAATGCCAGAAACACCGGGGCGAACCCCTTCTCTTAGCGATAAGCGTAACTGGGTTATTTACGTGCGTGTCCTGGTTCAATATATACACAATACACACACACGGGACCATTGACTTTACGTCCCATCCGAAGGACGAAGCAATAGTGGACTTCTTGTTAGGCATTAGGCTATAACATGTTTAATTCACTACAGTAAACAGAAAGAAATACATGCTAATTTGTAATGTAAAACAAACAAGCGATAGAAATGAACATTGACATAGGCCTATACGATCGTAAAATCACGAACACGTGTGCATGTACATGTCAATACCGCAAATGGAGGGCTTTTATGTAAGTACACACTCACATACTGAGGACACGTCCGCGTCCTCGGTATGAAATATTGTGAAAAATGGCACTTTCGTGGCCGTTTTTGACTGTTGGTTAAATATCAAAGCGTTTGGGAGGAGTCCTCGGTTCACGCATAAGACCTGACGTGGGGCAGTATGCACATTTTTTACCCCGTCAAATAAAACGCAAACAGTATTACCCTGAATGGCATAGCGCCCTCCGTTGGTTTCCATAAGTGGCGCGTGTGACAACGAAGTAAATACATACATGTCTCTAACTATAAACTAGTCTAGACATGTCTTAACTATTATAACATTGTTTTGGCCTGAGTGTAGTGAGGCATATTGTAGTTTATGCGAAGACGTGGTCATTTGCAGCTAGCTAGGTGTACCATGGAGCTGTAATAAATTCGTGGATAGATGGTAAGTAGAGCAATTGTATTTGGAAGCTTGCATGTTACTCGCTATGAATGTAGCTCACTCTATGACATATATGACATGCTAATTTACGTTGTAATGTAATTTGTAGTCATGGCCTCTCTCACTCTAGTCTTAGGATGATGTGTGAATATGCCTAATTTCAGAATAATATAGAAGTTATAACCAAATTTAACTGCTTTATTTTGCCAACCCAAGCATGAGTTGTTGAGCACCGTGCGAACAAGAAATTGTAGTTAATTGTAGTTATTGTATAAATAATAAAACAAATAAGTAGCCACAATTATTAATATTTACTTGTATTATCAGTTTAATGGTATATTGTTGTTGTATTGTTGTCTTGTTACAGCTAGCTAGTCTAGGTGTGGCTGACAGAACTACCATAACAAACATGAAACGGAGTAGTCGTCTTGATGGAACCTTGACAAATCACCAGCATCATGAAGGGGAGAACGTAATCGCACTGTGGCCTCCATATTCATCATGGTATCCTGCCGTAATAATCTCCTTCACCAAAGGTAAGTGCGGAGCCTCTAAAAGGACATATGACGAAAACAAATGGAATGCCCTCGTAATTTGTGGGTTCACGTTAACCTTGCGTCAAGACCGTGCTGTAAAACATATTTACTTAACCGATTTCTAACAATTGCACAAAATGATTTTGAGCGCAGGAAATTATTTCAAGCGCACAAAAAATTAAGTATTTCGAGCGCACAAAATTATTTCGAGCTCACGAAATTATTTTTTTCGAGCGCACGAAATCATTTCTTATGGCCCTGTCACACCAGAACGTTTTAGGCCAACGCGTGAGTAGCGCGTTAAAAATAGTTGATACGCTGGCAAACGCTGAACTTCCACAGAAAAAGTCAAGTGGAACCGTGATTTCAGCGTGTCCATAACGCGTTGATAACGGGTTCATAGCGTTCGCCAGCGCGTGAATAACGCGTTAGTAACGCGCTCGACGACTGATGAACGACTGCCCAGCGCGTGAGTAGCGCGGTCCAACGCGCGCCAGCGTACGGCAACGACCACATGATTAGTTGTACAAAAAGATGACGCGCTACTACAGTAATGGCCCTGTCACACCAGAACGTTTTAGGCCAACGTGTTGGAATTTCGGCAACACGCGGGTAAACGTTGACAAACGCTAGGCCAGCGTTCGCAAAGCGCTGAGGGCGTTACCCACACGCTGGAACACGCTGTCACACGCTGACGCAAAAATACATTTTTCAACATACCTAAAAAATGTAAGCGTTTGCCAGCGTGTGACTGCACATGCTGGCGGCGCGCAGGAAGGCCGTTACTCACGCGTCGAACGCGCTAGACGATCGTTACCAACCCACTACTCTCACGCTGGCGACCCGCTGTCGTATTTGTACTATAAATCAGTGATGCGTTCCTTACACGCTGAGCGCATTCCTCACACGCTACTCACGCGCTGGCATACGCTATGAACCCGTTATCAACCTGTATAGACACGCTGAAATCACGGTTCCACTTGACTTTTTTTTGTGAAAGTTCAGCAATTGCCAGCGTATCAACTATTTTTAACGCGCTACTCATGCATTGGCCTAAAACGTTCTGGTGTGGCAGGGCCATAACCAGCGTGTCGCAAGCGTACGCCAGCGTACGCCAGCATGTGAGTAGCGGGTTGAAAACGATCGTCTAGCGTGTTCGACGCGTGAGTAACGAACCTCCAACGCGCCGCCAGCGTGTGCAGTCACACGCTGGCAAACGCTGGAAATTGTAGGTATGTTGAAAAAAATCTTTTTTCCTCAGCGTGTGACAGCGTTCTCCCAGCGTGTGAGTAACGCGCTCAGCGTGTTGCTAACGCTGGCCTAGCGTTGGTCAGCGTTTGCCAGCGTGTTGCAAAAATTACAACACGCTACTCACGCGTTGGTCTAAAATGTTCTGGTGTGACAGGGCCATTAGGCACGAAATGATTTCGAGCTCACGAAATAAGTCATTTCGTGGGCACGAAATGATTTCGTGGGCACGAAATCATTTCGTGGGCACGAAATGATTTCGTGGGCACGAAATGATTTCGTGGGCAAGAAATACAAAACTAAATTTATTTTGTCACGGTGATTACTATTCGTCATATGTCCCATTAGGGGTTCCGTAGGTAAGAAATGTAATCCATAATGTAGAATCCCATTTGTCACACATAAATTAAGACAGCTGTATACCCTCTTACATCCCCCCCATGACATGTAATACATGTAAATAAACAATGCCATTTTTCCTAAACTTGCTTCCTCCCCCCCCCCCCCCCCCTTCAGAACCAAAAATATATATGATCTGTAAACAACAAATACTTTTCCCCATTCCTCTCCCACTACTCCCAATTGCATGTAATCCCTTTAAAGTTTAATTAGTTGAATTTGTGGCTTTCTTATCAGGAAAGTACTGCGTCCGGTACACTGATGGTGTGACACGCTGCCTATTTGAGCACCAGGTGAGAAAATTACCATAGAATGCATTAATTAACAACAGACAGGTTAGGAAGAATACAAATGAAATGCGTAATTCTTCCAAATAGGCACTTGGGGAGACAAATTAGCGTAAGTTTTTAGGTAATAAGGAGACAGTGGCACTTAGGGAGACATTTCAGTGTCTCCCTAAGTGTCTACCTACCCTAAAAAACGATATTTGGGAGTTATTTTTGTCCTAGAACGACAGATTTTGGTCTAAATAGCAAATTTTGAAGATCTTAGACAAAAGGGTTAGGGTAAACAAGTTAGGACTGTTTTAAGTTTGTGTACATCTCTATGGGATTGTCTCCCCAAGTGCCTATTTGGAGGTATAATAATAATAATTACCATTATTATTATTATTAATATAAACAACGCCTGTATTGTACGCTGACTACAAGTATTTAATTAGTGAACTGCTCAGTCTTAGAAGTCATATAATGAATGCACATGACACAAATTCTCATTTGAATTACATATCTTTTTATGAAGAGGATAACTACCGGTATGTCGTCAGTTAAGTTGCACATCAAGGGCGAATGTGGGTGGGGTGGTTGCTTGTGATGGTGTTAAAATGGATAGTATATTTTAGAGATAACCCAAAGAAATTGTTATTTGTTTAAAATTAAATGTGATTTTGATTTGATTTCTATGCCAGGTGGCCCATCCGCTGTTCTCGAGTCCGCACTTAAATGGTTCAGACAGTCCACAAAGCAGTTCCAGTTGGGATGATGGCCCACAGGCTGATTCTGGTACAGGACCTGCCGTTTGTCCTCCTCCATATGAAGCCTCAAGTGCCGAGTCACAGAGATCATCAACCGAGGCTACTGAGACCTGTCACATAACAGTCATGGAGACCAGCAATGAAAGTGGGCACAGGAAATGGAACAAGAAACACTTCTGCTTTTACTGTGAAGTACCTCAATCTAAGTTGCCCCGTCATCTCCAGTCATGTCACAAAGAAGAGAGCGAAGTTGTAGAGATTGCGTCTGAGACCAACCCAAGTGCCCGTAAGATACTTCTGTGGAAAATCCGCAATGTTGGTAATCATAGGCACAATTGCCAAGTCCTTCGGGAAGGCCGGGGTGCACTTATTGTAGGATATAGGCCTAATCATAAGGTAGCTCCACATGCATACGGACGTGCATATATTGTTATGGCTATTATGTGCGAAGTGATCTCTGGCGTCACCAGTGCCCACTGAAACCTGCGCTCCCTGCACACTCGCATGGTAGCAGTACCACGACTCCTCTGCGTAGACGTGTTGCTCACAAGAGTGATTTGTTAAAGCCTCCACCTGTCGGTGTGTCTTTCCAGTTGAACCAGGTTCTTATTCCGATGAAGAGAGATGAGGTGACTCTGCTGGCCAAGAATGACACTTTGATTGTGGAAGTAGCCAAGCGGGAATACGCAAAACTCGGGCACGATGTAGATCAACATGGCTACATCCGAAACAAGATACGGGAATTGGGTCGTCTTGTCATACAACTCCGCAAGAATACACACCAGCCAAATGCATCACTTGCATTATTTGTGCACCCCCACTACGTGCATGATATCATCAAGGCTGTTCATGGTCTAGCTGACTTTAATGAAGACAAGCAGTTGTATGATGTTCCGTCTCTATAGCTTTAAAGATTGGACATTCCATCCAGAAGTGTGCACTCATACTTAAAGGAAATGCTCTAGAGTCTGGCCAAAAGCAAAAAGCGCAACACGCTGAAGAATTTCTGCAGTTGTGCGAACTGACCTGGCGAGACCGTGTATCCACCCATGCACACAGAACACTGTACCAAGAAAAGCGCAACAAACCTAAAATTCTGCCGACAAATGCTGATGTTGTGAAAATGTCGGCGTTCCTCCATGAAGTTGGCAACAGGGAAGTGGAACTTGTCCAGGATGCTCGGGGCGAACAAATCGGACCAGCTTGGAAGAGATTGAATGAAGTCGCACTGTGCCACCTTATTATGTTCAACCGCAGAAGGCAGGGGGAGGTATCAAAGATGAAACTAGAAGACTTTCAGAAGCACACAACAGCTAGTGTCAACGGGGAATGCCTGCTGACTGATCTTGAACGGCATCTGTGCAAGATGTTCAGAGTTGTCGAAATAGTTGGCAAGAGGGGTCGAACTGTTCCTGTGCTTCTCAGCAATGAGGTGGTGGCGTGGTTGAGTGCTCTGATTGCAAAGAGAAATGAAGCTGGAGTCGCCCACGACAACACCTACTTGTTTGCACGATGTTCTTATGGAGGTACAGGTCATATAAGAGGATGTGACTGTATAAGAGTGTACGCAGACATGGCGGGCCTTGACAATGCTGCCAGCATCCGGTCTACAAAACTTCGTAAGCACGTGGCAACCGCTTCGCAAATTCTTGCCTTGAAGGAACATCAACTTGAAACACTTGCAAACTTCATGGGTCATGATATGCGTGTCCATCGTGAATACTACCAGTTGCCAGATACTGTGCAGAGGGTCACCAAACTTTCTCGGCTTTTTCTCAGCTTGGAGAGGGGAAACTTGCCTTCCCAGCAGGGCAAATCCCTGGATGAACTGCATGTCACTGGTGGTAAGAACACAGTCGTTTTAAATTATTTACTCAACAGCAAAAGAAAGACATTAATGATTGCTTTTGTTGAAAAATACTATTAATTAGTAATTACTATTCACTAATACATCTTCAACAGCGAAAGAAATGCAAGAAATAACATTTTGTTATCAGTTCACAATATATGATAACAAATGGTATACGTGTTTTTGTGCATTTCTTTTGCTATTGCTCCTGCATTACAGAACAAGAAAGAGAAATAAAGAAAAATAGAAAGCAAGAAACAGACCACAGAAAATTGACAAGAGTTGAGTCCACTTTTCTGATTTTACATGCAGGACAACAAACCCGCTTGACTTTACCATTCTAGAAATGCATAATTAGCTAGTATTACTATTACCACCACCTTAGTTGTCTTCCCTCCCCCTCCCTCCTCCTCCCCCCTCCACCTCCCCCTCCCCATCTTCCCTTCCATCCGCTCCAGCAGAGATTGACCAACTGTCAGGTATGTGTGCATTAATCTAACAAAAACTGATCTTTGTGACTTGCAGAAGGCTTCACTAGTGACGAGGACAGCGATGACAGCAGTGACAATTCCTGTGATGTGCCCAGTGAAAACAGTAAGTTTAGGCTTTTATGTGTCTGTATTTTAAGTCGGGCTGTCTTTAAAAAAAAATTGTCTGTCTGTCCATTTGTTTGTTCATCTGGCTATCGGGCTGTCTGAATTAAAAGTGCATACATATCTGTGTTTTATATCGACTTGTTTCCTATGTGACATTAGGTTCTCGACAGGCTCCTATCAGTGTTCCATCTGGAAGTCTGGCATCTCTGAACAACTCGAGATGAGTGAAACGTCGTCCCTGGACTGCCGAGGAGAAGGGAGACGTTATGAAGGGTTTGCAGAAATTATTTCTGCCGAAGAAGATTCCTGGCAAACGAGACATCGAAACATCCTGTCCTGTGGCACTGCAGACACGAACCTGGAGGAACATCAAAGACTTTTGTCGGAACAAAATGAAGCTTCATCAAAGCTAAGCAGGGTGTTTCGTCAGTTCACATACATGTACGGATGCGTCAGAGTACTTGACTATTTAGAATTTGCAATCGCAATGAATAATTTAGAATGCACATCAATATGAAACAATGGACAGCCAGCATTTTAGTGTCGTGTCCTCACTATGATAGGTGTAATTCACACACACTCAAGTGTCCTCCATTGGATAGAATGACAAGTATGCCCTCAGTGTGGTAGTGTCTACATGTATTGATGTACGTGTGTATGTTTTCATAAACCTATGGGGAGAATGCAGTAGTCCTAGCGTGATTCAAAAGGTCGCCAAGCCGGGTACCGAAGTAGAAAATGCGTGATTGGACACTATTTTTTATTATGAATGGGCGGCCGAACTAAACAACCAATCTATTTATGTCTTATAACACTGGAAAGCTAATGAATTCGGCTACACAAATCCGTTCACCCGGAGTCTGTACGACAAGTGGTTATTGATATACGACCTGCTGAACGTAAAAAAGTGTACCCAAAAGGGCGAAATGTCATCGCGTCACATTGAAAACGTGGCTTGAAACACACACTTCCCTAACATTTGGCGGGACCCCTGAAGGTAGCATGATATCGAGAGTTAGATTTGAAAAAAGCTTCATGTTTCTATTTTTAGAAACCGTTCACCCCAAATGTACAGCTCATTTAGTTTTAAAGATACGTTCGGTTTTTTAAAAAAGCGTGCGTGCATTGTTTTGGTTGAGCAGATGACCGTAAGTTTTCATTATGCTTTTATGTGGTAGCATTGATACAATTTGCATACAATAAAGCATAAAATAAAATAATTGCTGCCACTTAACAAAGATATACAAATGCCAGTCACCTTTAATGTTTTCAATTTTCTTTAATTTTACTGAAATATAAAATATAAATAAAAAAAAACGGCAAATGAATAATTGCCATGCCTGTGCCCGCCTTTCTGTGTGATTCCCACTGTTTATCCCTCTCCCATCCCAACCTGTCAAATTTGACTGTGATGGAGGTTTATGCACAACTCGAGTTGTCATCTTTAAGAGCATCTACAGCCAAAACGTGCAAGTGAGAAACCCGGGGACTACCAAATTCAGACTCAGTACCCTCAAATAGTCTTAAATCACCTCCTAAGATTTTTAGCTCACGGCCTTTAACACTTAACAACACGGACATCTATTGTCGTCAAGCATTCAATTGCCTGTTGATATAAAGTATAAGACAACCAACAAAACTGGCCAGACAAAATCGAAGACGTCACTATAGTAACAACAAACTGCATTTCCTGCAACTTACATATAGCCTCCCTTTATCAAAACAACAGTCGCATGAAAACGTAGCCCGACACAAACAAGTAATTATCATTCGCGAGAGGAGACATTGATGCAAGTGATATAGCAGGCAGGTTATCTTGCCCTAGATTGGTAATGTTTAATATAAGTCCGTGGAAAATAAAAACGAAACTAAGTATTCTGCAGATGAGTATTCACAGCTTACTTGATGTGAGAGAACATTAGGGTATCTCGAATGTAAATTGCAACCCCGCCACCATGTCGGTTCCTGTCTTTTCTGACAATAGAATAATTTGTAAGAGTTATCTCATCATCAGAGATTGAGGCGTCGCAAAAAGTTTCGTTTAGACAGATGATGTCGAATGGATTTCTAGACATTACAATCTTAAAATGGTCAAATTTGTTTATGAGGCTTCTCACGTTAAGATGGGCGAATGAGAAACCCCCGGGATTTGGATTGCAGATAATGCCATCTATTATGTCTAGTTTAGAACCTTGCCTTGGGGGTTGAGCAGCTCCCTGACCATTTTCAGATGTTGGTTCCACTGGCCTCGATAGTGTGTTGGGGTGCTCTGGTCTGAGATACTGGCTGCCGTCGTTGATTGAGGTGGGTTTGGTGCCGTTTCTGATGGGGGTATACTGGTTGGCACCAAACAAAGATATACAAATACCAGTCACCTTAAAAAGTTTCTATTTTCTTCAATTTATCTGAAATATAAAATATAAATAAAAAAACGACAAATGAATAATCACCATGCCTGTGTAAGCCTTTCTGTGTGATTCCCACTGTTTAACCCTTTCCCATCCCAACCTGTCAATTTTACTGTTGAGGTTTATGCACAACTCGAGTTGTCATCTTTAAGAGCATCTACAGCCAAAACGTGCAAGTGAGAAACCCGGGGACTACCAAATTCGGACTCAGCGCCCTCAAATAGTCTTAAAGGTTCTACGCAGACCTTTCGAGGAGAATTGCTGTTTAATAATTTAAAATATGCCTTGGTGTGTAAGTAACAAGACCAGCGGTGTTAAAATGGTATAAAATGACATTAATTGGGGTTAATCACCGTAAATGTAATTGGCCCCCTCATTAACATGTTCAAACACTGACAAATGGTGGCGCTGTTCGTGACGAACATTCGGCAACCCCCAAAAAGAAACAAAATTATAGTCTGGTAGATGACAATACGTCTGGACACTAGATAAGCCCCGTACAATACCGCTTCACGGCGTGCGTGCAGCATGCCATCCGCGTACGTAAATATATGTACATGTACATGTACAATGTACATGTACACACATACTGTCGGGCCTGTCCACTTCGCCCGAGTCAGCCGGACTTTGGCAGTCCAAATCCGTCTTCATTTTGGATCAGCTGGAAATGTGTGCGTGCTCACGCCATACCTACAGCAACACATCTGGCTGGCATTCTTCTTTTAAATAAGAAAACTCGGAACAATTCCTTTGACAATAACTTGAGTTGACCATCGACTGAATGATTTTGCATCGATACGCGTGGCACATGATGCATGCATGCACGGGCACGCTGGTCGCGACGTCGAAGTCTTCCCGAACATACGTCACAATTATGCAAATTTGACATGTTAATAAGCTACCATTCTAGGGGCGGGGCCGGTCCCCCAAAGCACTTTATTCTTATTTTTCTCATAATAATTACCCCAAAAATAAAACTTTTATAAACTGAAAATCACTCAATTAATTATAATCTTTCATTTAAACTAATAAAAACCACATTTCTAGGACCCCTCTTTGCAAGTTGCCTAAAAGATTTGTAATAGTCGAAAGTCAATTTCTAGACCTCCTAAGATTTTAAGCTCACGGCCTTTAACACTTAACAACACGGACATCTATCGTCGTCAAGCATTCAATTGCCTGTTGATATAAAAAATAAGACAACCAACAAAACTGGCCAGACAAAATCGAAGACGTCACTATAGTAACAACAAACTGTATTTCCTGCCAATTACATGTAGCCTCCCTTTATCAAAATAACAGTCGCATGAAAACGTCGCGAGAGGAGGCATTGGGGCAAGTGATGTACATCAGGCAGGTTATCTTGCCCTAGATTGGTAATGTTTAATATAAGTCCGTGAAAAAGAAAACGAAACTAAGTATTCTGCAGATGGGTATTCACAGCTTACTTGATGTGAGAGAAGCTTTCGTTGTCATCTTGCTACAATGGACAACAATTGATGGTGATGACTGACTATACCCATGTAGTTTATGTTACAAAAAAAAACATTGTTTTTTCTCGGCTTGTTATAAAAGCAGCTACACGTTCAACTATTTAATCTGCTATGTACTATCTGAAGTCGGGTTTAGGCGATAACTCGGTGCATTTTGGTTGAACAGAACTCGATAAAGAAAAATGACTGATTCGTCACCGGATCCTTCGAGCGTGTCCCAGATCGTTGTCGCTTTCCGTACTTGTTTCATCAGCTTACTTGGATTGTTGATCATAACTGGAAACATTTTTTTCCATTGTCGTGACTCGTCGCGTACCAGACTTGGCCGACAGTACCAAGATCTTGATGACATCTTTGGCAGTGTCTGACCTCACGGTTGGCTTTTTAACAGCGTTCAGTGTCGTCGCTTCAGCTATGGACCGGTGGCCTTTTGGAGATATTACTTGTCAGGCTTATGTCTACATTACAAATGTGGCAGTTATGATGTCTGCATTTTCCCTCATCTGTTTAAATGTTGAGCGCTACATTGCCGTTACCAGGCCGTACAAGTTTCCTATTTGGTGCACACGGCGTCGTATTATTGTCAATCTTGTTTTGGCATTGCTAGCAATTCTGGGCATGCTAGTTGTAGTATCAACTATTTTCGGAGTATCGGTGAAATATTTAGACGCTGCTGCAGTTTGTTCATATGCAAATACCTCTGCAGAAGTAAACATTTTGCTCCTTCTATTCGCTGACATTCCAGTGTTAATAATGTTGTGTATAATACTATCGCATCATTAAGATCAGCAGAGAGCATGATAAACGAGTCAACCAGAACGATCCCAACAACAAAAACAACATCCAGGACAACAAAGCTATGAAGGCATTTGTCGTCGTCACTCTGGCTTATGCAGTTTGTTGCACTCCACTTACGATTATCAGATTCGTTGAGTCTTACACCAACGTGGAGAATGCAGATTGGATTCAGTTTATCGAGACATGGCTTGTAGCATTCAACAGTGTCTGCAATGTTTTCATCTACTGTCTGTTCAATCGCTCCTACCGTCAGAAGGCCAAGCAAATCATCGCCAACAGATGGCTCTGTTGCAGAGGGTCGGTGGAGCCTGTGAACATTTGAGATGTTGTTGTCTATTGTATAAGCACACTTATACCTATCCAGCACTAAAATAATTGTCCGTTAAAAGAGATCAAACATGGTTGTAATCGAGTTATATTTAACGAATCATTTAATCCAAGGCTCTACTATGGCAACCCAAACAAAGAAAGAGGTCAAAAGAACAGCCACCTAAAGACTACAAGGAGGACCTTAGACAGACTAAACATCAAAAGTTGGTGCTGCAGTCCTTCAAAGAAACTTCTTGTTTCCTTGATAAAACTTATTGTAATTGGTTTACCTTCAGCTGTATTCTCTCCAGCCATCAAGAAACTGTCAATGTTTTAAGGAAACAGTGTTTTCACAATGTATTAGAGACGAAACCTACTCCCGAGTATCTGTTTCATTGATAGTTTCAATTACTGTATAGCCTCAGCTTTCTGTTATTTTTCTGTCACTATTGATGCCCCTTGGGGCCTAGACGGTTTCTATAACATGTTACTGTTTGCCGTATACTCTAACCCATTGTATTTCAGGTTGAATGCCTAGGGGGTACTGCTTCTTTAAATCTTTAAATGCTAGCTTTAATTAAATTTAACCTGAATGTAACCAAGGATATAAATTAAATGTTCCCTTTTAATTACAATTTGCATACGATAAAGCATAAAATAAAATACTTGCTGCCACTTAACAAAGATATACAAATACCAGTCACCTTTAATTATTTTGTTTTCTTCAATTTAACTAAAATATAAAACATAAATAAAACCGGCAAATGAATAATTGTCATGCCTGTGCAGGCCTTTCTGTGTGATTCCCACTGTTTATCCCTTCCCAAACCAACCTGTCAAATTTTGGCTGTGGAGGTAAATGCACAGTTTGAGTTGTACATCTTTAAGAGCCAAAACGTGCAAGGGAGGAACTCGGGGACTACCAAATTAATACAAAATAATAAGTCGAGAGTCATTTTCTAGGCCTCCTAGGATTTTTAGCTCACGGCCTTATCACTTAACAACACGGACATCTATCGTCGTCAAGCATTCAATTGCCTGTTGATATAAAGAAGGAGACAACCAAAAAAACTGGCCAGACACAATCGAAGACGTCACTAGTAACAACAAACTGTATTTCCTGCCACTTACATGTAGCCTCCCTTTATCAAATTATGCAGTCGCATAAAAACGTAGCCAGACACAAACAAGTAATTACCATGCGCGAGAGGAGGCATTGAGGCAAGTGATGTACATATAGCAGGCAGGTTATCTTGCCCTAGACTGGTAATGTTTAATATAAGTCTATGAAATAGAAAACGAAACAAAGTATTCTGCAGATGGGTATTCACAGCTTATATGAGATAAGCTTTCGTTGTCTTCTTGCTCCAATGGACACCAATTGATGGTGATGACTGACTATACCCATATAGAGGAAGGATGCTATACCCGAGTAGTTTATGTTAAAACAAACCACAATTTTCTTCTCGGCTTGTAGTAAAAGCAGCTACACGTTCAACTTTTTGATCTGCTATGTTCCATTTGAAGTCAGGATCTACGCGATAACTCAGTGCATTTTGGTTGAACGGAACTCGATAAGGAAAAATGACAGATTCGTCACCAGATCCTTCGGGCGTGTCCCAGATCGTTGTCGCTTTCCGTACTTGTTTCATCAGCTTCCTCGGATTGTTGATCATAACTTGAAACATTCTTACTATTGTCGTGACTCGTCGCGTACCAGACTTGGCAGACAGTACTAAGATCTTGATGACATCTTTGGCAGTGTCTGACCTTACAATTGGCTTTTTAACAGCGTTCAATGTCGTCGCTTCAGCTATGGACTGGTGGCCTTTCGGAGATATCACTTGTCAGGCTTATGTCTATATTAAAGTTGTGGCAATTATAACATCCAAATTATCCCTTATCTGTTTAAATGTTGAGCGCTACATTGCCGTTACCAGGCCGTACAAGTTTCCTATTTGGTGCACACGGCGTCGTATTATTGTCAGTCTTATTTTGGCATTTTTAGCAAGTCTGGGCATGCTAGTTGTAGTATCAACTATTTTCGGAGTATCGGTGAAATATTTAGACGCTGCTGCAGTTTGTTCATATGCAAATACCTCTGCAGAAGTAAACATTTTGCTCCTTCTATTCGCTGACATTCCAGTGTTAATAATGATGTGTATATATACTATCGCATCATTAAGATCAGCAGAGAGCATGAGAAACGAGTCAACCAGAACGATCACAACAACAGAAACAACATCCAGAACAACAAAGCTCTGAAGACGTTTGTCGTCGTCACTCTGGCTTATGCAGTTTGTTGCACTCCGGCTGCGATTATCAGAATCGTTGAGTCTTACACCAACGTGGAGACTGCAGATTGGATTCAGTTTATAGGGGCATATGGCTTGTAGTATTCAACAGTGTCTGCAATGTTTTCATCTACTGTCTGTTCAATCGCTCCTACCGTCAGAAGGCCAAGCAAATCATCACTAACAGATGGCTCTGTTGCAGAGGGTCGGTGGAGCCTGTGAACATTTGAGATGTTGTTAGGTAGGTCATTGTATATATGCACACTCTACCTATCCAGCACTCAAATAATGTTCCGTTAAAAGAGAATAAACATGGTTGCAATCGAGTTATATTTCACGAATCAAATAATTCAAGGCTCTACTATAGCAACCCAAACAAAGAAAGAGGTCAACAGAACAGCCACCTAAAGACTACAAGGAGGACCTTAGACAGACTAAACATCAAAAGTTGCTGATGCAGTCCTTTAAAGAAACTCCTTGTTTCCTTTCATAATAATGGAACTTAATGTCATTGGTTTACCTTAGCTGCATTCTCTCCAGCCATCAAGAAACTGTCAATGTGTTAAGAATATAGTGGTCACAATTGGAGACGAAGCCTACTCCCGAGTATCTGTTTCATATATACATGTAGTTTCACCGACTGTAGAGCTTCAGCTTTCTGTTCTCTTTCTGCCACTATTGATGCCACTTTAGGCCTAGACAGTTCCTACAACATGTTACTGTTTGCCGTTCGCAACCTGTTCATTTGACTGTGGAGGCTTATGCACGACTGGAGTTGTGCATCTTTAAGAGCATCTACAGCCAAAACGTATAAGCGAGGAACCCGGGGACTACCAAATTTGGATCAGCACCCTCGAATTGTCTTAAATCACCTCTTTGCAAGTTGCCTGAAAGATTTTAGTCGAAAGTCATTTTCTAGGCCTCCTAGGATTTTTAGCTCACAGCCTATAATGGCCCTGTCACACTAGAACGTTTTAGGCCAACGCGTGAGTAGCGCGTTAAAAATAGTTGATATGCTGGCAAACGCTGAACTTCCACAGAAAAAGTCAAGTTGAACCGTGATTTCAGCGTGTCCATAACGCGTTAATAACGGGTTCATAGCGTTCGCCAGCGCGTGAATAACGCCTTAGTAACGCGCTCGACGACTGATGAACGACTGCCCAGCGCGTGAGTAGGGCGGTCCAACGCGCGCCAGCGTACGGCAACGACCACATGATTAGTTGTACAAAAAGATGACGCGCTACTACAGTAATGGCCCTGTCACACCAGAACGTTTTAGGCCAACGTGTTGAAATTTGGGCAACACGGGGGTAAACGCTGACCAACGCTAGGCCAGCGTTCGCAACGCGCTGAGCGCGTTACCCACACGCTGGAACACGCTGTCACACGCTGAGACAAAAATACGTTTTTCAACATACCTAAAAAAATTGAGCGTTTGCCAGCGTGTGACTACACACGCTAGCGGCGCGCAAGAAGGCCGTTACTTACGCGTCGAACGCGCTGGACGATCGTTACCAACCCACTACTCTCACGCTGGCGACCCGCTGTCGTATTTTTTATATAAATCAGTGATGCGTTCATTACACGCTGAGCGCGTTCCTCACACGCTACTTACGCGCCGGCATACGCTATGAACCCGTTATCAACCTGTATGAACACGCTGAAATCACGGTTCCACTTGACTTTTTCTGTGAAAGTTCAGCAATTGCCAGCGTATCAACTATTTTTAACGCGCTACTCATGCATTGGCCTAAAACGTCCTGGTGTGGCAGGGCCATAACCAGCGTGTCGCAAGCGTACGCCGTCGTACGCCAGCGTGTGAGTAGCGGGTTGATAACGATCGCCTAGCGTGTTCTACGCGTGAGTAACGAATCTAAAACGCGCCGCCAGCGTGTGCAGTCACACGCTGGCAAACGCTGGAAATTGTAGCTATTTTGAAGAAAAAAACATTCCTCAGCGTATGACAGCGTGTCCCAGCGTGTGAGTAACGCGCTCATCGTGTTGCTAACGCTGGCCTAGCGTTGGTTAGCGTTTGCCAGCGTGTTGCCAAAATTACAACACGCTACTCACGCGTTGGCCTAAAATGTTCTGGTGTGACAGGGCCATAAGTAACTACTGCCACGTTGGCTGTGCAGCAAATGGAACTTGTAAAGGCTTCAATAGGAAAGAATGTTGCAACCTGACACTGTTTTTGTTTTCATCCCTATCATCTCAATAAAGGTCAATCAGTGCAAAAATGTTGAACAGACATGAATCTGAGACTGAGAAACATTTCCAATTTTGTTAGAAACAATTTCTTGACTCTTCATAGACTTTGTACACAACCGCTTAAGAGTGGGTCCACGTAAATATTTCATATAAGTGTCCTCGGCATTTTTTATTTTTTTTTTAATATGAAAGGACTTGGTAAGCAAGTAACCAAAATTGAACTAATTTTTTTTTCTTATGCCCGTTGCCATGGTAACGGGTCATTTTGTGTTTTGGTAATTTTAAGCCAGTTTGGGGGCCGTAAAAACATTTTTTTTGCTTATTTAAAACAAATCACCCAGCCAAATTACAAAATGTTATCACAAAATTAACTATATCATTACATAGTATCAAACTTGCCCTTACTTGAGAACAAAATTAAATTGTTTAAATTGCACCCTTATGCTATTTTTAGAACATGCATTAAAGCATGTTTTCAGAATTTGTAAAATTGACATTTTTTACAAATGTTTGTCCCTCAAAAAGTCAACTTGTCAGGGGTCTCAGAATATTTTCCTTTTGGATTTGATTAGAGCCAACATTGGTCTTTTCATATCTGGTGAGAAAAGTTTGGGGGATTGTATCCTCTTGAGGCAGTACTGCATCAAAAATTGTCATTTTCCCAAAAAACGAAAAAAATGAAATTTGAACATTTTCTTTAGTTTGAAGTAATAATACACACAAACAATAATATTTTTATGAATCTTGCGCCTTTTTCAAATCATACAAGTGAATTTCAGGCCTATCAATTACTCCTATTGAATAAGCAGCATTTTTGACGGCGAAAATCTAGACTATAATCCCCTCCACAACATTTCTTACATACCATTTTCTGATAACATTTTATTAGTGACATATAAAAAGAGGAAACAATACTTGTTGTGAACTAAAACATTATTTCTACAGAACCCAACAGCCCCTTTAAGCACGTCACCCCTCAAAAACACAGCTTTATCGCCTGCAAGTGTATCCAAAGTGTTGCGTTATAGCGCTCCCTAATGGCGGGACTCTAACCTGCGACCTCCAGAATAACAGACCGGCGCTCTACCAACTGAGCTATCTTATAGTCTTTGCCAACGACCACTGTATTCGACAGTGCAACCGCTAACGACACGATTTATATTCCCATCAGCTTCCTCGATCACGCAATGGTCTTTGCAAATTGCTTAAATGGGGCGTGACTTTTTAATGCAAATTCGACCATTTGGATATAGGCATAGCTTCTTCACGCAGTCAACTACCATTCAACTATGTTGGCAGTCTCCCAAATTGTCAGTATCTTTGTTCGAGGACGCCAGTCGGAAGTCACAAACACCATAATGCCGTGTGGCCATGGGATCACACTGGATTTTACGATACAACCTGGGAAGCGACATTGTGGGGATCACTCAATGAGGATACAGCTTTTTATCTTATACTACACAAATAAACCACATACATTTTTTTGTTTTGAATGGTTTTAAAAAGTTGTTATATGGTATAATAGTTCAAAAAATACAAGTGCAAAAAAGCCCTATATGTTTTGTTCTTCGAACTTACATAGCTCTAAGGGAGCGCTATAATGTAACACTTTGGATACACTAGCAGGCAATAAAGTTTTGTTTTTGAGAGGTGACGTGCTTAAAGGGGCTGTTGGTTTGTTTTTTAAATAATGCTTTAGTTGGGTTCTGTAGTAATAATGTTTTAGTTCACAACAAGTATTGTTTTGTCTTTATATATACCACTAATAAAATGTTATCAGAAAATGGTATGTAAGAAATGTTGTGGAGGGGGTTAGTCTAAAGTTTCGCCATAACAAATGCAGCTTATTCAGTAGGTGTAATTCACAGGCCTACAACTCACTCTTATAATTTGAAAAAGGAGCCAGATTCATAAAAGTACAATTGCTGTGTGTATTATTACTTTAAACTGAAGGAAAATTTCATTTTCCCAGATTTTTGGGGAAATTAGCATTGATGCAGTACTGCCTAAAGAAGATAGAACCCCTAAACTTTTCTTAGGCCCCTGTCACACTTGTCCGAATCTATAATTCCGTTCATAAACCGATCTGAAATATTATTAATTCGAACACGTTCGGAGAGAAATGTCAAAAAAACAGCCAGAAATGAAAATACACCGATCATAATCCGGTCTTATTCCGGATCTAATAAGTTGCTATTCCGATTGCTATCCGTCTATATTCAGAACCTCTCCGATCATCACCGGACATGCCACTTTGAAAAAATTATTGATCTCAAGCTTTTATAGCAATTTTGCCGTCCACGGATCTCCCGCTGAACCGGAATTTATTCGTTATATGATCGTTATATAT
This sequence comes from Crossaster papposus, assembly GCA_037893245.1. NCBI lineage: Eukaryota > Metazoa > Echinodermata > Asteroidea > Velatida > Solasteridae > Crossaster > Crossaster papposus. Next base: position 1,254,154 of record JBAIAA010000173.1, read on the forward strand.
ATGGTATATCGTGGTAATGCGGTATATGGTCGGATTTAGTGACATCAAAGTCGGTGCGTCCGTTTTTGATCGGCATTACAATGGTGTGGGTTCGGAATGAAATCTGAATACATACGGTTATCGATCGTAATCGGAGGCCTTTTCCGTACTCTTCCGTACCTATTCCACATTGCAACGAATGGCAACGAATGAGTACAATGCATATTCCGTGTGTATACCGGATACCGTCCGTATTGAGGTTGCCGGGACAATTCGGATAAATTATTAAACAGGTTCAATAATTTCTCCAAGTTCCTCAGTGCATCACCGAACGTACACGAGTATATAGCGTTGGAAAACCAAGGGAAACCAAGGGAAATCCGTTTGAGTTCAGTTCAAACCGATTAAACACCGAATTCACAATTTTTTACTCGGAACGTGAACGGAGTGACGATTCGGACAAGTGTGACAGGGGCTTTACCAGTATGGAAAGACCAATGTTGGCTCTAATCAAATCCAAAAGGGAAATATTTCAGGCTAAGACCCCTGACAAAAATAGAATTACAATTTTACAAGTTCTAAAAACATGCTTTGACGCATGTTCTAAAAATAGCATAGGCCTAAGGATGACATTTAAACCATTTAATTATTTTCTCAAGTAAGGGCAAGGATGATACTTTGTGATCGTTGATTTTGTGATTTAATTTTTCATTTTGGTTGCATAACGGTTGGGTTCTGTAGAAATAATTGTTTCGTTCACAACAAGTATTGTTTCCTCTTTGTATATGCCACTAATAAAATGTTATCAGAAAATGGTATGTAAGAAATGTTGTGGAGGGGGTTAGTCTAAAGTTTCGCTGTCAAAAATGCTGCTTATTCAGTAGAAGTAATTCACAGGCCTACAACTCACTTGTATGATTTGAAAAAGGCGCCAGATTCAACAAATGTTATTGTTTTCGTGTATTATTACTTGGAAAAATGACAAATTTTGATTCAGTACTGACTTAAGAGGATACAATCCCCCAAACTTTTCTCACCAGATATGAAAAGACCAATGTTGGCTCTAATCCAATCCAAAAGGAAAATATTCTGAGACCCCTGACAAGGTGACTTTTAGAGGGACAAAAATAGGTTAAAAATGTCAATTTTACAAGTTCTGAAAACATGCTTTAATGCATGTTCTAAAAATAGCATAAGGGTGAAATTTAAAACATTTTTTTTTTTGTTCAAGTAAGGGCAAGGATGATACTTTGTAATGATATAGTTTATTTTGTGATAAAATTTTGTATTTTGACTTGGTGATTTTTTGAAAATAAGCACAAAAACTGTTTTTGCGGCCCCAAAACTGGCTAAAAGTGCCCAAAACAAAAAATGGCCCATTACCATGGCAACGGGCAATAGAAAAAAAAATTATTTCAATTTTGGTTACTTGCTTACCAAGTCCTTTCATATTAAAAAATAAAAAAAAAATGCCGAGGACACTTATATGAAATATTTACGTGGACCCACTCTTAAGTAGCGTCAGTATACCAGTACGGTACCATATTCTTTAATCTGAGCCCTACAAAGGAGCCACATACATGCTGTGCATGCAGTAAGTTTCAACTTTGTGCTCCGAATCCTACCCGAGTGGAAAACGTTTAACTATTGGCATATTTTGACAGAACATAAATTAAAAGTATTTCGATTTATGGAGGCACCATATCAATTATGGAGCTACTTTACAGGTGTACATGTGATTGCTATAATAAAGATTATTTTCAGACCATTTAAAAAAATTAATTAGTGAACAAAATAGATTTTTCAAATTGGAAGTTTAACCAGTTCGCGCCAGATGATTATATAAACGCAATGTTTTCCCCAGATTCAAAACGGATGACGAATAAACACGCAACGAACAAGGCCGGTAATGTCTGTCAACAACGAGCAAGGTCGTATTAAAATGCGTGTGTGTGCTTCCCGGTGCTACCTGAACCCGCCTCGGATCGAGTTTCGTTAAAAATAATCCCGCGCGTCGGCTTTGTCATGTTAAAATAATCCCGGCGCGAACTGGTTACTAACGTGTTGGTCCACTTTCTCATTTAATCACACAAAGGTGCTTTTTTCAGCACTTTGATATGGACAATTTCGTTTATAAAATCATTGTTTACGAGTATGGCTGGAACGATTTACTCATTATTTGACCGAAAAGTACTCAGTATAGTAGCTTTTATAATAGATTAAAACGTAATGGGGGGGGGGGGGGGGGGTTCTGTTTTGGTTGGGTGTATCTAGGTTTGTACATGCATGTTTACTGAACAAAGTAGAAGACAGGTTGGTAAATGAAAAGTTGCGTGGCCGTCCGTGTTGCATATGGGTTATCACGTCCGTAAATATTGTACATCCATTCAATTAATGCATCGTCATGATATCTGGGATCTCGTATATAATCAAAAGGTGTTGCTATCGAATTATTAAAGGGAAATTCCAGGCTCAATAATATTTTACCTAGTCTAAAAGAATATATGGTAACATATTGATTCCGCAGAGAATTTGTTTTGATTTGTTATCGAGAACGACACGAGCGTCTATTATATTCACGATTTCTTGCCATTCAGGAGTACAAGGGCGCGGCCATAATGTTCAAATTTCCCGCCTCGCCCGGAAAATTATGACGTAGTGTCTGCACCTCAATGCACATCGCTTTATTGCCTGTTGTTCGCACTGGTATCCCACCTTGACGCGGCCAACTAAAAACTATGGGTGGAGTTTCCCTTTGAGAAATATCTTACTTATTTGAAAGTAAATAATGATTCTAGGCATCGAGCAAAATGATTGCGCTAGATATCTTGTATTTGTTTCGAAAAATTGGATTTTATTGATGCCTTTTAGGCCGAGACGGTTCCTATAACATTTTTCTGTTTGCCGTATACTCTAACCCATCGTATTTCAGGTTGAATGCATAGGAAGTACTGCTGCTTTATATCTTTAAATGCTAGTTTTAATTAAATTCAACCTGAATATAACCAAGAATTTAAATTTAATTGTCCCCTTTATTTATCTGGTACGCGCAGCTTCAGCACACTTATCGTGGTCAATAGGCCAGCGTGGGACCCAACATGTCATTTTTGCTGTCTACATGTATTGATTTATCTTTTGTATATTGAATGCATAACGAACCAGTACTGCCCCTTTAATTCTCCGACAGGTTTATTGAAACCTAATATAAATACAAATGGTGATGAATAACAAAACGTGATGCTTTTATGTGGTAGCATTGATATAATTTGCATACAATAAAGAATAAAATAAAATAATTGCTGCACTTAACAAAGATATACAAATGCCAGTCATCTTTAATTTCAATTCTTTTTAATTTTACTGAAATTTAAAATATAAATTAAAAAAACGGCAAATGAATAATTGCCATGCCTGTGCAAGCCTTTCCGTGATATTCCCACTGTTTATCCCTCTCCCATCCCAACCTGTCAAATTTGACTGTGGAGGTTTATGCACAACTCGAGTTGTCATCTTTAAGAGCATCTACAGCCAAAACGTGCAAGTGAGAAACCCGGGGACTACCAAATTCAGACTCAGTGCCCTCAAATAGTTTTAAATCACCTCTTTGCAAGTTGCCTAAAAGATTTGTAATAGTCGAAAGTCAATTTCTAGACCTCCTAAGATTTTTAGCTCACGGCCTTTAACATTTAACAACACGGACATCTATCATCGTCCAGCATTTAATTGCCTGTTGATATTAAGACAACCAACAAAACTGGCCAGACAAAATGGAAGACGTCACTATAGTAACAACAAACTGTATTTCCTGCCACTGACAGGTAGCCTCCCTTTATCCAATTATGCGGTCGCATGAAAACGTAGCCAAACACAACAAAGTAATTATCATGCGCGAGAAGAGGCATTGGGGCAAGTGATGTACATATATAGCAGGCAGGTTATCTTGCTCTAGATTAATTAATATAAGTCCATGAAAATAAAAACGAAACTAAGTATTCTGCAGATGGGTATTCACAGCTTACTTGATGTGAGAGAAGCTTTCGTTGTCTTCTTATTACAATGAACAACAATTGATGGTGAGGACTGACTATACCCAAGTAGTTTATGTTACAAAAAAAACAATTTTCTTCTGGGCTTGTAGTAAAAGCAGCTACACGTTCAACTATTTGATCTGCTATGTACTATCTGAAGTCGGGTTTAGGCGATAACTCAGTGCATTTTGGTTGAACAGAACTCGATAAGGAAAAATGACTGATTCGTCACCAGATCCTTCGGGCGTGTCCCAGATCGTTGTCGCTTTCCGTACTTGTTTCATCAGCTTCCTCGGATTGTTGATCATAACTGGAAACATTATTTCTATTGTCGTGACTCGTCGCGTACCAGACTTGGCAGACAGTACTAAGATCTTGATGACATATTTGGCAGTGTCTGACCTCACGGTTGGCTTCTTAACAGCGTTCAGTGTCGTCGCTTCAGCTATGGACCGGTGGCCTTTTGGAGATATTACTTGTCAGGCTTATGTCTACATTACAAATGTGGCAGTTATGATGTCAGCATTTTCCCTCATCTGTTTAAATGTTGAGCGCTACATTGCCGTTACCAGGCCGTACAAGTTTCCTATTTGGTGCACTAGACGTCGTATTATCAGTAGTGTCACTGTAGCAGCAATAACAGCTTTGAGTTTACAATTTGTGGTATCAAAAGTTCTGAAAGTTTCTGTGAAATATTTTGAAGCTCCTGCGGTTTGTTTTTATGCAAACACCTCTGCAACATTAAACATTTCACTACTTCTATTATTTGATGTAATTCCAGTGTTAACAATGATGTGCATATACTATCGCATTATTAAGATCAGCCGAGAGCATGAAAAACGAATCAACCGGAATGACCCCAACAACAAAAACAACATCCAGAACAACAAAGCAATCAAGACATTTGTCGTCGTCACTCTGACGTATGCCGTTTGTCTTACACCAGCTGCGATTATGAGAATAGTTGAGGATTACATCCATGTGGACGCTGCACACTGGCTTTGGTTTCTGACGGTCTGGCTCCTTAAATCTAACAGTGTCTGCAATGTTTTCATCTACTGCCTGTTCAATCGCTCCTACCGTCAGAAGGCCAAGCAAATCATCGCCAACAGATGGCCCTGTTGCAGAGGGTCGGTGGAGCCTGTGAACATTTGAGATGTTGTTGGGTAGGTCATTGTATATAAGCACACTATACCTATCCAGCACTCAAATAATGTTCCGTTAAAAGAGATTAAACATGGTTGCAATCGAGTTATATTTCACGAATCAACTAATCCAAGGCTCTACTATGGCGACCCAAACAAAGAAAGAGGTCAACAGAACAGCCACCTAAAGACTACAGGGAGGACCTTAGACTGACTAAACATCAACAGTTGCTGATGCAGTCCTTTAAAGAAACTCCTTGTTTCCTTTAATAATAATGGAACTTAAAGTCATTGGTTTACCTTTAGCTGCATTCTTCTCAGCCATCAAGACACTGCCAATGTGTTAAGAATATAGTGGTCACAATTGGAGACGAAGGCTACTCCCGAGTATCTGTTTTATTGATAGTTTCACCGACTGTAGAGCTTCAGCTTTCTGTTCTCTTTCTGCCACTATTGATGCCACTTTAGGCCTAGACAGTTCCTATAGCATGTTACTGTATACAACCTGTCCATTTGACTGTAGAGGTTCATGCACGACTTGAGTTGTACATCTTTAAGAGCATCTACAGCCAAAACGTGTAAGTGAGGAACCCGGGGACTACCAAATTTGGATCAGCACTCTCGAATTGTCTTAAATCACCTCTTTGCAAGTTGCTTGAAAGATTTTGGTCGAAAGTCATTTTCTAGGCCTCCTAGGATTTTTTTACTAGGATTTACTGCCACGTTGAAGGCTGTGTAGCAAATGGAACTTGTAAAGGTTTCAATAGTAAATAATGTTGCAACCTGACACTGTTTTTGTTTTCCTCCCTATCATCTCAATGAAGGTCAATCAGTGCAAAAATGTTGAACAGACATGAATCTGGGACTGAGAAAAATTTCCAATTTTGTTAGAAACAATTTCTTGACTCTCCATATAATTTGTACACAACCGCTTAAGTAGCGTGATCAGTATAGCAGCACCTACCATACGCTACCACATTCTTTAATCTGAGCCTTACAAAGGAGCCACATACACGCTGTGCATGCAGTCAAGTTTCAACTTTGTGCTCCGAATCCTACCCGAGTGGAAAACGTTTAACTATTGGGATATTTTGACAGAACATAAATTTAAAGTCATTCGATTTATGGAAGCACCATATCAATTATTACTGGAGCCACTTTTACATGTGTACATGTGATTGCCACAATAAAGTGTATTTTCAGACCATTTACAAAAACAATTGTGAACAAAATAGATGGATGCGTATATAAACGAAAAGTTTTCCCCAGATTCAAAACGAATGACGCATAAACACGTGGGTGTGCTTCCCGGTACTATCAGCCTGAACCCGCGTTTATAAATTGCTCCATTTCATGTTTAAGTGGGTCAGGAAACGAGAGAGTACAAGAACATTATTATTATTTTTCTTGGTTTTTTCCAGTATATACGAATACAAACCTTCAAACAAGTCAGTGTAATTTGCTAGACAATACTAACAAGAGCAACCCTTTATCCAAAGTAAAAATTTAACTGAAGTTACAACTGTTTAAACTCGAAAGCTATCCGTATTAAACTTCACATGATTTTTTTGCCCTCGAGGTTTTCCCCCTCTATAATACTCTTTACACTGACTGCAACTGATAACGAAACCATTTTATCTATGTATTAGATAATTTATGAGGCTTTTCAGACTAGTGTCATATCAAGCAAGATATAGGACGGAGACCATCCCCCCCCCCCCCCCCCCCCCCCCCTCCATCCATTGTGGTGGTCATTGTGCTTGCAGAATTTTGTGGTTTCTCAGGAATTATATTTAGATGTTTAGGTATGGGGGACTAAGGGGGCACATTAAGCAAGAAATGGAACGAAGGAAACCACTCCCCCCCCTCCACCCTTTCCCCCTCCTTTGCGGTGGTAGATGTGCTTGCGGAATGTTGCAGAACGTTGTGGTTTATCAGGAATTCGTTTTAGGTTTTTAGAGGGAGGGGTGCGTTCATACCCAGTTCATATGGGTGCGTTAAAGGTAACAATAGTCTAGAGAGTGTATACGTATGTGGGAGGGGGGTGGGGGGTGGGGGTTGAGTCTCTAGGTCTGACATGGTGCTGGGTATAATAGAAAGTGTAGTAAAACTCTGATAATAAGAGCACTGTTGATACAACATCCTGGTTTATACATGGAACAAGGCGGAAATTAGGTCCAGAGTTTTTTGTTTTCATTACTGATAGATAATACATGGTACATTGTGTACCTGTTATAACAAGGTAATTATATGTCAAGTTGCAACGATATTGTTATAAAGGTGTTTGTGCACAGTACATTTTAATACAGAATGCATCTAATAAAGTCCTACCTTAACCCTTGGAGCAGCAAAGGGGAGTACGCAGAAGTATGTAAGTACTAATTATTTTAATTACAACAAAATCTTTCAGTCAATTGTGCTAAAAAAAGTCAAAAAAGTGGCTGAACAGTTTTTACCCTAGAGGTCATTTACCGGGTAGGACAACCTTTACAAACAATGGTATCGGCCAACAGCCATTTAGTTGTGCACACAGACCTATTCCCATTGTGCATACCCATAGAGAAAGTAGCATATCCCAGTTGCTGGCTCTATAAGCTTCTTAATGTTTTTCATTGTTTTGATGGCTATGAAATAGCTTGCAATTTTCGGCGGATTTCGACATGTCCTTTTTTTGGAAAATCAGTGGTGAATCAATGTGTAAATTGCCAAAAGGATAAAATCTTTGGTGTGTGTGTCCAGGGAACTTCTATTCATCTGTTCAGACCATTAAAAAACCATTTGTGCCCCCATACACAGTTATTTACCCTCCAACAAAAAACGCCTTCCGCGTGCGCCCCTTCGTGCCTCCATGTAAATTTGTTGTCATTGCTGCTCTGAGGGTTGAAGGTAGGATTACATTATTGTATTGCTTGAATTATCAGGAATGGGTGGATTTAGGGGTTATATTTTATAGTAAATCTCGTTTAACTGACCTGTCCAAAGTTTTACAATCATGGAAGCCAAGAAAAAAGCAACAAAAAAAAGCATTGTGCAGTTCTTGGTTTTTTTCGCTATCGATTGCGATTGTAATTTTTATAATAGAATATTCAATATTTTGGAACAATTACTACAGAATATTTTGCACAATCATTTTGCTGGATGCATAGAATCATTATTTATTTTCAAATAAGTAAGATATTTCTAAATTATTCGGCAGTAAAACAATTCGTTATCTGCAAATGGTGTAACCTACCTTTAATAGTTGTAAATAATGTCTTCAGTTATGAAATCAGGGCATTTTGTAATTTTGTTGTTTCCAAAGTCTTGGTGCATTACGGTATATATCTGGGCCTGTATCCAATCTTGCCTCCCCTCATCAATATCCACCCCTGCATTGTTCAACTACTGAGTTCACCAAAAAAACACAGTCTCTCTTAGATGGAGGCTGGTAATCAGTTGTTTGTCAATGTCTTGCAGTCTGGGAACCAGACCAAGATGGCTGCCATGCACCATGGAAGTTACAGCAATCATGGCCACATTGCGAGTCAGCTCCCCCAAATGTCTCCAGTATCGCTTCTCAGAATCCCTTCTCCGCAAGCCACTGCTTGACCTCGTCCCGAAACATGCCCTTGAAGTGCACCCTGCGGCCAATCTCACTCACCCTCATGGGAAGGGTACAACCTTCTAACCTCTCAAGGTGTGTCTTTAGCTCCTCTGCCAAAGCCTAGTATCAATTGGAGAACAAGCCAACGGTCATTGCATGTCCAATAACAAAATAAACTGCAAAGTATTGAAATACTTTGTTAATATTTGCCTATAGATCCGAGATATGTACACTGCATAGTGTAAAGCTGTGTGTATACACGGCATCAGACGCGAACTGTTACCAGGTCGCGTCTGATGCCGAGAATGCACGCATAGATCTTCTGAAATAAAAAAAAAACAGATGATGGATAAATATGTCATAAGCAAGGCCGAAAATCTCTGTCAGCGACCAGCTCGCAGCAAGTGAGGTCGAAAATATCAGGGTGTGCTACTCACAGAAGCCTCAGATGTCTCGGATCGAGGTTCGTAAAAAAATCTGGCGCCTGGGCCCAGTCAATGTCAAAATAAAAGTGTTGGCGCAAACTGGTTAAAAGGATTCACGCGATGATTTATTTCTCAGCAGCACTTTTTGTGCAACTTCTACTCCTCTGAAATGTACCAGAACTATTCGACATTCTTTTTTGACATTCCTTTAAGAAATGCCATTTTATTGAAAAATGCACTTCTTTTATCATTTAAAAATATCCACGCTTTTTCGGACAACTGAGGGCGCTGTTGCTGCAAGGTCATTTCAAGAAGACACTGTTCAATTTGGTGGTTTTTCTATTCAAATTGATGTGAACTCGAAATTTGTTCATTGAAAACATTTGTGAGAAAGGTTTGCTCATTGGCTTTCTATGTACCGACACAACACAAAGTAAAGAACATTTTATGACAGCAAACTATTCAAAAATCTAGGAATTTGTTTGGGTGCCAAAAAAGCTGTAACAGTGAGGTTTTTGCCGAGAAAAACAAACACAATTTTGCTCTCGAATATGGAAAATTGAATCAGCATAAAAATAACAATTTCAACAAAAATGTGTACAAAGGTGCATTTTTGGTTATTCCGTTACAAAAATTGCATTGCATGGACCCTTCATTTATCCAAGATCTATATTGTATACATTATATGCAGTGTCATGTTCGAGTCTGAAATAAAAATCACTACAAATCTTGACAGAAGCAGAATGATATTCCACACTGATCATACAAAGCCATTACACATGGCCAGATAATGGAAATCCAAAGGCGTCAAAGTTTACAATGATAACAGTCTTAAAAATGATGAACAAACTCAATACACATTAATAATTGTGCAGTTTTTGCAGTAATGTCCAGACACTAGAAATGACTTGTCACTCATAATCATCATTTTTACTAAAGAATGTTTACTGAAGCACTTTTAACCAGTTCGCGCCGGGATTATTTTAACATCACCGAGCCGACGCGCGGGATTATTTCTAACAAAACTCGATCCGAGGCGGGTTAAGGCCGATAGTACCGGAAAGCACACCCACGCATTCCCGGCCTTGCTCGCTGCTGACAGACATTTCCGGCCTTGCTTGTGGCGTGTTTATGCGTCATTCGTTTTTAATCTGGGGAAAATTTTGCGTTTATATATATGTCCTTTCGGTGCGAACTGGTTAAGAAGGATAGACAGTAAAGACTTGCCCAAATATCGCCCTCTATGTTCTTGATGACGGTCAGATGTTGTGTGTTGCCAAACTTGAGTTGCAGGTAGACCGGTATGCTGTGATATCTAGTCCTTCGTATTGTGTAGGGTGTGTAGGATGCAGCCCCTGTGCAAAACACCGGATACCAACAAAGTTTAAACCCAGATACATCTTGCAAACAAAGTGTTGTAAAGTATGTACAATTAACACAAGGAAAGGGCATGACAGAATTTTGCATTCAAAGTGGACACAATCATTAGCTAGATGCGATTTCAACAGAACATTTTCAAAATCTCATCCAAATGCTCTAAATTCACATCCTCTACCAAATTCAAATCCTCTTTCAAATTCACATCCTCTTTCAAATTCACATCACGTATTAAGACGTTAAAATACAAATTCATATCTAGTAATTGATAGGTGCATGAACAATAATTTGGTTGGTTACATTTTGGATAGTTGAACAAGGTAACACTGTATGCTGTACATGACCTTTAAACTTTGTCTGCTGTTAAAATGGAGTAATCATGCAAGTAATACTTGTAACCAAAATCTTACATGTAATATTACAATGTCTCATGGTCTTCCACACCTAGCAATAGTAAAAGGACTTTGAACAAAATTTAAGCCAGTTCGGTATAAGTGTTAAGGTCCAAGGTTATTTGAGAAAGTACTGACGCCGTCGTCATGTCATTCGATGTTACGCAAAAGTGCATTCCGATAATAATAATAATGTGTACGTCGTGCGGCCACCTGGTGCATTCATACGTGCGTGTTAGTTTTCTCGAATGACGCGCGACTCGTATCATTGTACACATGCGCAGTTGAAAAACCTGAGCTGGCTTATTTGACTGTAACAGTGATCTTGTAGTGACTTTCAGGCAGAGTTGTATGACTCGTGACTCAGAATCTATAGGGGTGACTCAGACTCGGACTCTATGTTTGGTGACTCAAATACAACTCTGCTTTCAGGATACCTTTGGGTGGAGCCCAGCCTGAGGGTGTAGGGTAGTTGTCGTGAGCCGGGGGTGTAGGGGGCTCTAAGGGCGGAATCAGCCTCTCCACGTATTTGAAGTCTTCTTGGGACTCGATAAACTCTGTTCTTGCATCCCCCTCCTTTACCAACTTCTTCGCGTGGTAGAAATTTGGCGGAAAGGAATCCAGCTTGAGAAGGCTTGTCGAAATGCTCCTTTTTAGGAGTGAGTGGATACAAGGACTTGCACTCTGCAGATTACATGAGGAAAGTTTATCAGAAAGACAGTCCACAAATTTCATGAAATAATTGCAATTGTTTTTACAGGCAAGATTTTGATATTCCCATACCCCCCCCCCCCCCCCCCCCCCCCTCTCTCTTTTATGGCCGTGCACTGCATATATAGCAAGATATAAGATTGTGGTGGTCATTGTGTTTGGGGAATATTGTGGTTTCTCAGGAATTCTTTTAGGTTTTTAGGGGGATGCGTTAGGTAACAATAGTCTAGAGAGTGTATAGGTATGGGGGACTATTAAGGGGGGCCTCCCTGCTGGATATAATGCACTGGAGTAAACTCAAGGCCATACTAATGCGAGCCCAAAATATTTTAAGGAAATGATGGAATTTTGTCATGGGAATCATTTGGCCTGATACTCGCAAAAAAATTCTCAATTTTTTTTCAAATTTCTTGTGGCTTCTTCTACTGAAATTTGTCTTTTAATTTTTCAACAAAAATGACCAGAATATTATTTGTTTTTGCACTTTTTGTTATTATTAATACATCCAAGTTGTCAGTCTGGTTATACAAAATAAAAAACTTTTTTAATTTTCGGAATCGGATGACCAGAAGTATTGAAGCCAATACTTGTGTTTTTGTCGACAAACTTGCAGTGCGTAATCTATTGTTTCTTTTGTAAAGACCCTATGAATTTCCGTAGCACGAAACTGATGATGATAAATTTTTCATGAAACAAACTTCTCTGTGATTCTATGCGCTGACAATGCAATGAACAAGTTTAACCAGTTCGCGCCAGGATTATTTTAACATCACCGAGCCGACGGGCGGGATTATTTTTAACGAAACTCGATCCGAAGCGGGTTCAGGCTGATAGTGCCGGGAAGCACACCCACGCATTTTCGGCCTTGCTCGCTGATGACATACATTTCCGAACTTCAACTGTGTTTATGCGTCATCCGTCATTTGAATTTGGGGACATTTTTGCGTTTATATACGTCATCCGGCTCGAACTGGTTAAGCAGTTGGAAGCGTGATATGTAAATATTCGCCTTTTCCATGTAGGTCTAGTCAGGAAAACAAATCTTGCTGCCAATCAGCCAATTAACCAATTACCATCGGGCTGCCATTGTATCGAGTTTTCACACGTGTTGTGAGAAATACATTGTGCACGTCTTGTCTCCGACTGCAAAAAAGGTTAGATAGTCACACTTTCTTTCAAAAATTACAAGAAAAAGGAGTTTATCCGAGGAAAACAAATACAGCTTTAGCTAGCTTGAGTGACACTAGCTTACAATGCTCATTACATTAGGAGATTCGCATGTAGCGCTGGAGAAGCAACGTGTATTTAAAGGGAGGATACACCATTGGTAATTGCTTGAATTATCATGAATAGGTAGATTTTTTGGGTTGTGTAAATATCGTTTAACTGACCTGTCCGAAGTTTTACAATCATGGATGCCGAGAAAAGCACGAAAAACAGCGTTTGTTTTCAACCGGCGTCGAGCAGTTATTCTTATGTTACTTGTGTTGTTTCACGATCGCCGTGTTAAAGAACACAAATACACAAACAGTTGCGCCAAGTTTCGTAAAATGGTTTGAAATGGCGTACTGTTTTACCTTTTTCTAAAGACCCTATCTACAAACTACATGTAGATGAGATTATAACCAATAATTTTTGTTAACCCTAACCCCCTAGGCCTTGCTAAAGAACTGCGTACTACAGAATACTACTTAGTATTTTGTAGCACTGGGTCTCTCCGTGACTGGTGATTGGGTGTGTACCGACAGAGTACAGATACTGCCAACTACAAAATACTAATAGTGGCAATACAGGTCAGTAATACTTACCTGGCAAAAAATGCAGTAGTCCAGCCTTGACCCATTGCTGTGTCCCAAATGACAATTTTTGCTGTAGAGTTTAGAACACCTTACACAGCATACATGGGCCACGCACACTCAGCAAGCAGAGGGACCCAATGCTAAAAAGTACTACGACAAGTGCAATTAGGGGTGAAGTACAATACTAAAAATTACTACAGGCATTGCACACAAGTCAGTGAGAGTACTGCATACTACTTTCTACTAGTAGTAAAAAGTAGCATTAGGTAGGGTTAGGGTTAGGTAAGCCGTGTATCCGAAAAACTAGGGACTGTATACAATAAACTAGGGATTGTATCCATTTATTTTTGTGAATTATGGCTGTCAACCGTCGTTGGTCTTCATACGTTTCGCGCGTATTGAGTTTCCCTTGTCTGAGTCGGGAACCAGTTATAACTAAGTTATGGGGTTTAATACGGTCACGTAAAAATAGCCACTTTGAATAAAACTAAGTCATGTCAGTAAATTAGGTAATGACAAAAACGTTAATAACGTTAGTTTAATGTTAAATTTCAAAAGTTCAAATTCTCCTGAACTACTGAAAATAGACTCACATTTGACACTATTCGCAATTTTATGGAGTTTTTGATGAATAAAAACGAGAGCATTGTGGACATCGTGGAGAGCGCTGTTACGTCCCAACTATAGCGGCTTGCCCAACTATAGTTGGGGCTTGCCCAACTATAGTTGGGGCATGCCCAACTGTGATGGCACAGTTGGGCATGCCCAACAATAGTTGGGGAATATGCGAGTTGGTGTGTGTTGTTGCGCATGCGCGTAGATACTTTGGGCTATGATTATGTATACACGTTATGCATTATGCATAAGCGAATACAATGAGGATCGGATAGCAGATAAATGTTGTTTGAACATTCCATTTGGCCTTGTAGGGTGAACAAACAACTTGTGCATATATAAATGCATTTCGATATAGGTAGCGAATATATGTATATAATGTTATAGACAATTGGAGGGTCTCTGAGATGACCGTTGAAATTGTACAGTGAATAGAAGTGACGGCGGCAAGCACAATTTCTGAATATCACTCCTCTGGGAACTGCCTCCCCTCCCGCCGTTAATTTGGTAGGCCTGGTCAAAGTTAAAACATTCATTGGATGGCCTTTTGCGGATGGGTTTCGTAAAGAATGTGCCAACAAAAACCACTGAATAAATGATATTTCGGTATGCCGAGGCCATAATTATCTAATTGGCATCCCAAGATACAGCTGTCTGGTATCGTTTCCCATTATTTAAAGGGGGAGAGAGGGGGAAGGGGGGGGGGGGGAGAGGGGTTCTACATGTTATACATCAAGTTCAAGCAATAATTTATTGTAATTGTATGCATGATATGCACGAGTATTGAGCCCCCCTGTGGCGTTTCTCCCCAACTTAAGTTGGGCATGCCCAACTGTAACGACACAGTTGGGCATACCCCAACTATAGTTGGGCAAGCCGCAATAGTTGGGACGTAACAGCGCCATCTTTAAATGTTTCCGGACTACGGCTCTTGGTGGCGCTATTTTAGTTAGCGAGCAAAGAAACCTCATTATTTTTGAGTAAACAAAATTCTGACACACCGAAACAACGGCGACCAAAGTAAGTTAGCTTATAATTAAATTAGATAAGGTCAGTATTTACGGGAAGTACATGTACACTGTAGGCCTACAACTACAACATCTTAATTAATAAACCCACAACTCCATTACTTAACACTGTACTGCATGCAGCCTACCACTAGGGTTAACCACCGTTAAACAATAGAAACCATGCACAAAAAGCAGGCAATAACTCCCATACTGCCGCACGGTCTTTTTATGAGTACTTTATCAACTCACCCAGCCGCTGCCCACCAAAAAAAGTCGAATCTCGGCCAATTTCTGTAAAAAAGGTGATTTACTGATTATTATTTTATTCAATTTATCTGAAATCATAATCCCATAAAACAAATAAAAACGGCCAATGAATGAATAATTGCCATGCCTGTGCAAGCCTTTCTGTGTGATTCCCACTGTGTATCCCTCTCTCCCATCCCAACCTGTCTAATTTTACTGTGGAGGTAAATGCACATCAGTAAGAGCATCTACAGCCAAAACGTCAATATTCGCAACAAATTTCACGACTTCCCCAAAGACGCGAATATTGATGTCAATATTGACATCAAATTTCACGATTGTTCCCAAAAGTCGTGAAAATTTGACGTCGATATTCGCATCAAATTTCACAACTTTTTTCAAAAGTTACGAATATTGACGTCAAATTTTGCGACTTGCCCCTAAAGTCGCCAATTTTTTTAAGCAAGCTAGGTTTTGGCTAGTCTTGCTCCAAGTCCAAGACCTAGTTTTTCATGCATCCAGGGCGCGCCGTCTGTCTATGCAGTTCATCAATACTTGTAATGATGTGAAAGTTAAGCATAATTATAAATGTGCCATGTACAGTTGCGTCCGCGCGTACGTGCGTACATGGGTGCGCACGTGCGTGCATGCGTTAGCGATTCTAAAATAATATTGTTGAAAAGAATTCTAATGATGCTAGAGGTTTAGGTTTTTGTTCGATTAAAGGAAGAGGAAGTTGGTTTTTGGCGGTGGAGGAGGAAGGATGTATATTATGTGTTGGGAGGAGATAAATAAAGTTTAACGTTGGACAGATTTTGCAAAGAGAATTTGTCTTCGTCTTCGTCATTTTAGTCTTCGTGAATTGTTACTCTGATTCCCTCCATACTTCGCACGAAGTATTATCGCGCCTATTGACGTCAAATTTTGCGACTTGCCCCTAAAGTCGCCAATTTTTTTTAAGCAAGCTAGGTTTTGGCTAGTCTTGCTCCAAGTCCAAGACCTAGTTTTTCATGCATCCAGGGCGTGCCGTCTGTCTATGCAGTTCATCAATACTAAAAAAACGGGCTCATTGAGGGCGAGATCAGTGGATTTGTTTTAAGTTCAGAAACAAATCTCGTGAACTGAACCTAAAGGTAGAATACACAATTTGCAGATATCAAAAATATTTACTACCGAAATATTAAGAAATATCTTACTTTAGTAAATAATGATTCAAGGCATCCAGCAAAATGATCGCGCTAGATATCCTGTAATTATGCCGAAAAATATTATTTTATAAAACAAATTTCGCGATCGCGAAAGAACAATAATAACATAAGAATGACTGCCCGACGGCGGTTAAAAACAAACTCTGTTTTTTGTGATTCTCTCGCCATCCATAATTGTAAAACTTCGGACAGGCCAGTTAAACAAGATTTACTATAAATTACAACCCCCCCAAATCCACCCATTCATGATAATTCAAGCAATTACCAATGGTGTATCCTACCTTTCAAACAAATTCACTGATCTCTCGTGACAATCGAGGGAGCCCTCAATAAGCCCGTTTTCTTTAGTATTGATGAACTGCATAGACAGACGTCGCGCCCCGGACGCATGAAAAACTCGATCTTGGAGCAAGACTAGCTAAAACCTAGCTTGCTGGAAAATAATTTGCATCAAAATATTCCTGACTTTAGGGGCAAGTCGCAAATTTTGACGTCAATATTGACGTCAATTTTCACGACTTTGTGGGCAAGTCGTGAATTTTGTCGTGAATATTGACATCAATATTCGCGACTTTTGAGGAAAGGCCTTAAATTTGACGCGAATATCGACGTCAAATTTGACGTCAATATTCGCGACTTTTGGGGGAAATCGTGAAATTTGTCGCGAATATTGTCGTCAATATTCACGATATGCGTGTCCCTCCAGGGCCACCATACATATGGGTTATCACGTCCATCCATACTGTACATCCATTCAATTAATGCATCGTCATGATATCTGGGATCTCATATATCCTGGAGGCTCATTGCAAGTGCTTGACTGGGCAGCATGTGACAGATTGTTGTAGATAACTGAACTGACCTGGACCAAAACTTACAATGTACTTGAGCTTTGACAGTATAAATCCCAGTGTATCAGGTGTAATCTCTATTCTTTAGCAATTTTATACCATGTTAAAGGTAGGATACACCATTTGCAGATATCAAAAAGTGTTGCTATATCTTACTTTTTAAAAATTAAATAATGATTCTAGGCATCCAGCAAAATGATTGCGCTAGATATCTTGTAATTGTTTCGAAGAATTGAATTTTATAAAAAAAAAATCACGATCGCCGGACGACGATAGCAAAAAAAAACACCAAAACAACCCAACAGGCCGACGCCGGTTAAAAACAAACGCCGTTTTTCTTGCTTTCTTTCTTGGCATTCATGATTGTAAAACTTCGGAGAGTTGAGTTAAAAACTATATACTATAAAGTACAACCCCCCAAACCACCCCCCCCCCCCCCCCCCATTCCTGATGATTCCATCAATTACCAATGGTGTATCCTACCTTTAAATCCACCCATTTCTGATAATTCAAGCACTTACCTATGGTGTATTCTACCTTAACAAAAGTGGAATTTAACCTTGCTGTACAGTGCCATTGTGAAAATTCAAGTGGGTCACCTAGCCTATATAAATTCTGATTTGTTTTCCAAGTGTCTTGGTTTACCGGTTGGTATACTCGGTGAGCAACTTACTCTGCATGTTCCAACCACGCACGGCGTATATGTTCAAGTATAACCTCCAAGAAAGCACAAGAGGCGAACAATAGATCTTTTCAATCGTCGTTTGTCTTTTGTTGAATTTTGTCTGTGGGCATTAACGTGTACGCTAAATCTATGGGGTTAGGTTATAGTACAGGAACAGAGGGAAACACAACAGTGTATCCTCGTTCGTTATGTAAAACACAACTTGATGTGTTTACAATACATTGTCAACATTTTGTCTGACATTGGGTTGTACGATTGGTCGAAACCTTATTGAGCAGGGTTTAAGTGGATCAGTACATTGCGTTGCATATCTCATTAACAATTATCTGATTTTCAATTTAGTTTTACACTACAGATGACGAATGGACCGAAGCTAGAGAGGGTTAATCTCAAGTGCAAGTTTATTCAAACTCGTGACCTTCATTGTTCCGTGTGATTTTTTTGCCTGGTTGTCGTAACCTCATCGCTGTCACCATGAGAGAGAAGAAACTCTTCACGCCAGGCCCTCTGGGTGTCAGTCTGAGCACTAAGCAAGCCATGCTGGTGGACCTGGGCTCCAGGGACTTGGAGTTCATTCAGACAGTCAAGTCCATTCGATCTAGGCTTGTGGATCTAGCCGGTGAGTACCTAGCAGAGTTGTATTAGAGTCCCTGAAAGTCCTTTCACAATTCCAGTCGAGAGTCTAGTCACGAGCTAGTCACAATTAAGTCGGGTCCAGTCACGAGTCCGGTCACAGGTCGCGGTCACGAGTCACGGTCACGAGTCGCGGTCACGAGTCGCGGTCACGAGTCGCGGTCACGAGTCGCAGTCGCGGTCACGAGTCGCGGTCACGAGTCGCGGTCACGAGTCGCGGTCACGAGTCGCGGTCACGAGTCGCGGTCACGAGTCGCGGTCACGAGTCGCGGTCACGAGTCGCGGTCACAAGTCGCGGTCACAAGTCGCGGTCACAAGTCGCGGTCACAAGTCGCGGGTCCTTTCACGGGTCCTTTTACGAGTCCGTTCACGAGTCCTTTCACGAGTCCTTTCACGAGTCCTTTCACGAGTCCTTTCACGAGTCCTTTCACGAGTCCTTTCACGAGTCCTTTCACGAGTCCTTTCACGAGTCCTTTCACGAGTCCTTTCACGAGTCCTTTCACGAGTCCTTCCATATGCTTTTAAAATCTAAAGAGGGCTGCTTAACAACTAACTCGATTAAGTGTTAACTTTGTGAATGCAGTATATTCTGAGAAAACAACATTCTAAGATCTTTATTTCAATTGCTAATTTGCGAAGTAATATTGCGCCCCAAATGATATACCGGTTACTTTAATAAAAAACGAAGTAAACAGGTGTTGAGGAGAATGAAGAAGAAACGGTACGAGAGAAAACAGCGAGGTTTCATGTTGCTGTCGTCAAGTCATTGTTATACATTGGTTTTATCTGCAGGTGTTTCCTCTGATGTCTACACCTGTGTGCCCATGCAAGGGAGTGGCACGTTTGGGATTGAGGCTGTTTTCACCTCTACAATTCCAAGAACAAATGGCAAAGTATGTAATCCCTATGATGTAACCTTTGTGATGTGTAAGCAGATTCGGAGATTAAATATACAAAACAAGACTGCGTCTTGACCTCAAGATTCTGTCTATTTAGCAGGCCCAGCTACTTCCGTTAGCTGTTGTAAATTGACCAATCAACAGCTTTATAATCCTTTCTCTATAGAGTACTTTTCTGCATGTCACATGCCAAATCACTCCAGCTGCAGTGTATAGAAGGATTCTTTGCATGTACAGTGAAAGGCACATCTGTAGTTTGCTTGTCAGTATAATACACCGTGGCCTCATATATAGCATGACCCAGTAGACCTGCAGTTCCTTATGGCATTTCTTGGAGTGCTTTAGAGGCGTCAGGCAGTGGTTCTTATGTTGTCCTTTTTGTTTCGCGATCGTCGTCCGGCAATCGGGAATAGTTTTTTATAAAAATTCAATTTTTCGGAAACAATTACAGGATATCTAGCGCAATCATTTTACTGGTTGCCAACAATCATTATATCCTTTCAAATAAGTAAAATATTTTCTAATAATTCGGTAGTAATTATTTTTTGTATATAGATCTGTAAATGGTGTATCCTACCTTTAAAACTGAAAGATGTTTTGTATACGTGTATGACTTGTGACAACTTTATTATTTGATCTACTAATCCATTGAAAAGATCATAATACTGATGTCTGTGTTTCAGGTTTTGGTCCTCGAAAACGGTGCGTATGGCCGGCGTTTTGGCCAGATTCTGCAGGTGCTTGGAGTAGACTTCAAGATCTTAACCTTCCTGGAGAATGAGAAGGTTAATGTGGGTTTAGTGGTAGAGACTCTACGAGGGAGTCGGGGCTGGACCAACGTAGCTGTAGTGCACTCTGAGACTAGCTCGGGGGTTATCAACCCCATCAAAGAGATAGGCCGACGTGTCAAGGAATGCGCACCAGGTACATTGGGTACATACATGGTTTCCACCTTATCCTGGGAATCAGAGAAAACACACACAGGGACCAGGGGCCAATTTCATAAAACATGTAAGCACACAAATTTGCTTAGCATAACAATTCTTCCTTGCAGAAAAAACAAGGTTACAAATCAAATATTCAGGTGATGCTTATCGTACTGATGTTCAGCTGGTTTTTGCTTAGCATGAAAATCACATGGAGTTTTGGCTGGTAACCTGGTTTTACTGACGAGCAAAACTATTTTTGTGCTAAGCAATTTTGTGTGCTTACATGTTTTATAAAATTGACCCCTGGGCCCAATTTCACAGTGCATGCTTAAAGGTTAGCAGAAAAGTTGTGCTAACTATAGAAGAACAAACTGCTAACCTTAAGCACTATTTTACAGAGTTTTATAAATGCTAAAGTTTGCGTTCATGGAGATTTCTATTGTTACATCACTGATTTAAGCATTTTTTTCGCTAGGTTAGGTGTGCCTTTTGCCATGCTTGGTCTCCGTTAAATAGACGAAAGGTCTGTTAGCAGAATATTGTGTGCTAAGCAGCGCCGTGACATTGGCCCCTGGAGTGCTGAAAATCATGCAAAATAAATTCACTTTTTTAGCTGATAAAATTGTCCAAATGTTTTGTAAGGCTATTATTAGAGGTCCCCAGTTTTTCACCCGTCAAGTTTGAAGTCTCAAATCGATTTTTAAAGGAAAGTTTTCTTCAACATTTTGCACCTGAAAATGAGATTTAAGCCACATGGTTTCATTTTGAAGACTAAGGCCGTGTCTGAAACGAGTATCTAGAGCTACAGTCTATGTCTACAGCTACAGTTACGTCTACGCAGGCGCTAAGGCAAATGGAATTCGGACGCAGCTACGGTAGAGCCTACGGCTAGTTATTGCGCCCCCAAGTGATGCTGGAATTAGTGTTTGCAAAATAACGATGTAAGAATTTACAACAATTATCGTCTGCTAGATGTTAAGCAATGTTTGTTTACATCCGGTCGAAATACCTGATGATATTGACGTATTTGTCGATCTGTTGGTTTCAATTCAATGCACTATTAATGACAAATAAACGAAAATTTGCTCCAAAACTAATGTTAGTGCTGCCATTTTGTTTTGCCTGAGCTAGACAACTTCTCTTACGGCTAGATTTTTGTGACGTTTTGTAGCCGTAGCTGTAGCTCTAGACGGCATTTCGGACAGCGCTACAAAATGGCCGGTGCAGACAATATCCGTAGCTGTAGCTCTAGACACCCGTTTCAGACACGGCCTAATACTATAGACTTGTGCACATGTCCATCTGTTTTACCAGACTAATCTCTTCATACAGTGGTCTGATTTGTGTACCACATGCATTGTACATGGTTCCTTTGACACGGTTCACTAACTTAGCACTAAAGGCAATTTGCCAGTCTATTTTCTTGTGTTACATGTTTTCAATACTTAAACAAGTTTTGGGACACTCGTACACCATCATTATGCACACAGTATTGGGAGTTCCACATTTTTTTGGACTAAGAAAATCTGGAAAATGAGTTTAGCTTTTTGAATTCCTGAAAAACCTGTGCTTGCATACACGGTATCTGACACGAACTGGTTAACCAGTTGGCGCCGGGATTATTTTAACATCACCGAGTCGACGCACAGGATTATTTTTAACAAAGCTCGATCCGAGGCTGATAGTACCGGGAAGCACACCCACGAATTTCCGGCCTTTGTCTTGCGTGTTTATGCGTAATCCATCCATAAATCTGGGGAAAACTTTGCGTTTATATGTACGTCATCCGGCGAGAACTGGTTAATCATGAAGTGAACAATTCATATTGTGCACCAAATCTGCCTGAATATTGTAGGTAAAAGTGTTTGATTTGTGTTGCAGATGCCAGCTACTTTGTTGATGCCATGAGCAGCTTTGGTGCTGTGGACATTGACTTCATGGCCAGCAAGATAGACTTCCTAGTCAGCTCAGCCAACAAATGTCTGGAAGGTGTGCCTGGATTCTCCTATGCCATCTGCAGGAGGGACAGACTTATGGAGTGCAAAGGTACCAAGGAATAACGTCCGTCGATGTCAGTTTTTTATAATAATCGATATATATCGGGAATTCAGTATCGAGTACCGGTATACTCGATATATCGATTATTTTCCCTGTGCAAGCTTAAAATCAGCGCTCAATATACTGAAGACCGACTGTTTAATAGGGTTGCATATATACTGGTTTTCGACTTGATCCTCCGCGCATGTTGTCGGTCCGAACAATATCAAATTGCGCCAGCCTGCGTGCTTATGGTTTTACAACGAAGATAAGAAATGATTACGGTTGCCGCTTCCGCTTGCTAGGCAGAGTTCAGGGAACGCTTCCCGCAATTCCCGACTCGTGATTGGCCACCCCAAAATGACATCAGATCAATGGAGGGTAATTACGTCCCAAACAACCGATAGGCTGGGGCAGCATGGCCGGTTTCTTTAGAGATTTTACTGTGCAAGCGGTCGTGAAATATAGCGGCGGGCCGCGGGTGAAACACAAAGAACAACTTCACAACCGTAGTTGGTCGTCGAACGTACTTTATTTAATAGGCCTACTCAAATGTTTTAAGCTACAAATAAAGACGGCAGCTTTTCTAATATACTAAAGCCCTGGGATTTTCTGGATAATCTGACACTCTTTCGGTGTTTTTGATATTATTTAGGAACATCAAAATTTAGATACATCAACATTTTCGATACATCGAAATGTCGATATTTCGATATGATTAAAAAAGTGACATCGGCGATATCGATGTCAAAATAGTATCGAGTATTTGAGTAATATCGATATATCGACGGACTT